>CM023453.1:86531037-86671037 GCA_013339765.2 Haemaphysalis longicornis | reverse complement strand
TTGACTCCCGGCGACCCCGACTGGATCCGCGCTGCGTTTTCCTCCGGTTGACTGGCGGAAGAAACCGGTGCGGGCATTCCTTGCTAGCCGTGACGTGGTCCCCGCTGCAGAGTGCACACTTGGGCTTGCAGTCGTGTTCAGCGCCCTGTTTTGTCTGGTGGCCGCAACGCCTGCAGTGGGCGTCTGTAAGCGTGGTAGGCTGAGGGCAGACGTCGGCTCTGTGACCTGTAGCATGGCACAAGTGGCAAAAGGCGTGGGTCCGCTTGTATAGGTAGCACCTTGTTTCTACTCCTCCGATGTACACGAAGAACGGGACTTTCTTTCCGGCGAATGTTATTAGCACGGTTTCTGACGCGCCAAGTCTTCTGCACGTGAAAGGCTCATAGCCGGGAGCAGAAAGGACCGCCATTATTTTCTCTGTTGTGACGGCGATACAGATGTTGTGGATAACCCCTTTGCAGGAGTTGTCGGGTGATATTCCGTAGGCGTTGACCGGGAAAATGGTGCCTTCTATCTTCAGTTGCTGAATTTTACTCAGTGCTTCCGCCGCCGCTAAAAACGGAGTGCTCACGACGAGCATATTTTGAGCTTCATTAATTCTGATCTTCAGGTCCGCTTCTCTCCACGTGAGCTTTGCTTCATGCAAGATGCAGCTGGCAAGCGTGTACGGGCTGATTTTTCGCAGTGCTAGGCCGTTGCGCGAGCGAATCGCCATCTTGTAATCATTCTCCGGAAGTCGGGGTGGTTTCGGCTTGCTTTGAAGGTAGGTTGGAGTTCCTGGTTGCCGTGATTGCCGGTCTGAATGGGCTTCGGCCTACCGCAGTCGTGGTCGAGTGCTGATTCTTGCGTTGAGCTCGCCTGGTGACTTCTATCCATGGTGCAGTGGCGTCTTCGTCGTCTTCTGCGGAGCAGGAAGATGCGTGCGAATGCTGCTGGTCCATGTCGTCGTCTGCGCCGTCAGGCAAGGGTGTTTGGCCAGGGACGACGGACAACGAAGCCTCAGGGGCCACGACATGCGACGACGTGGCATCCATAGGCGAGGCTCAGCCAAGGCGGTGCCCACCGCCTCAAAGGTTGAAAAGGCCGTAAACTGGTGAAAATTGAACTTACGGCCAAACGCGGGATATTGACGTGATCCGGGTGACTTATGGAGCACGATGGTGACACTTTAAGGGGATGCTGAAGTGAGTCGTTCTCAATTTAAGTTGAACCCTCTTAGTGAGCCTCCAAGTTGCTGCCCCGTAGGTGAGTACCGGTAAGATGCAGCTGTCATACACTTTCTTCTTCAGCGACAATGGTAGGCTGCTATTCATTATCTGAGAATGTCTGCCATATGCACCCCACCCCATTCTGCGATGGCGTAGAGGTAGAACACCCGCCTCGCGTGCAGAAAGGACCGTGGTTCGAATCCCGGTGCCGGACAATTCCCATCGGATTAAAAAAAATCCGCGTATTGATGGAATGGCACAAAGGGGCTTGGGGTGCGGCCTTACCCCGGCGACCATTGCCGGTAATGCACTCCCTCACCAGAGCAGGATTGGCCACCCTGGTGTAGTAACGGCCACAATCTCCCATGAATACGCTGCCAACCATGAGGCAGAGGTAATTCGAAAGATAAGAATGGGTTGGAGTCCATTCGGCAGGCATTCTCAGATGATGAATGACGGCCTACCATTGTCGCTGAAGTAGAAAGTGTATGACGGGTGCATCTTACCTGTATACTCACCTACGGGGAGAAACTTGGAGGCTCACTAACCCAGTGAACACAAGCACGTGTTGTAGAAGTCTTAAACTTATCTTGTGTAGCTGTCCAAGACAGCTTGATCTGCACATTAGGACAGCTACCAACTTCTATACGACATCTTGGCAAGATCTCCAAGATGTCTACGCAACACCTGATCAAGAGTTTTATAGACATTGCCCAACACAACCCTCTGACGGTTGGATACGAATCCTTGGCATACCGATACATGCGCACGGTGGAGGCAAAACATGGCGTGACCAATTGACACCAACATAGAAAAAACTCCTACACTTGATCAAGCGCATCTCTAACAAGTTTGGGGCGCCACAAACGACGTTGCACGTACCCTAGTGCAAGCAGTTCTGATATCGAAGGCATGTTACGGAGCCATTCACTACCGCCTTACTCAAGTGCAGATGAGCAAATTGGAAAGTTTGTACCTGCAGGCCCTGAGGGTAATCACTGGGCTACCCCACCATACTAAAATAGAAGAGCTATACCGGTACAGCCAGCTTCCTCCACTCCATAAATTTGTAACTCACCGGACACAAACGGATCACGACAAGCGCCTACTCACACCCCAAGGTCAACGTCTGTTGGAACTCGACGACCGCTCCTTCAAAGCTACAGCGTTCGAACCAACTATACCCTCCATGGGAAGATGTACTGGTTACCCACTCGAAGCCGTTACCAACAAAGACCCACAAGACTAGCCACACCCATCAACGAAAGACGCAAGCGACTGTCACGTGTAATGTGCAATCAACAGGAGCTACTATTTACACAGATCGGTCCATGGACGAAACTCGCCTCCTCATAGCACTTAATGCAACCGACCTAAGCCTAACGAGCACGAAGTGTTTCTCAATTAATAATCTCATTTCCACTACTGAACTCGAACTGCAAGCCATCCTCCTAGGTGCCCACATGATCCCAGACGTTATAGCTGAAAATAGAACTCGAGTTATAATCTTCACGGATAGCCTCGAAGCCATCAAAGCGTTACGCACCCCGCCACGACGACACACTACACCTCATCGTATAAAAGAACTCTTTGGAACCTTTCAGCGTGACCATAACATCGACATACAAGTGCAGTGGATACCTGGCCACACAGGTAACCCCGGGAATGAGGAGGCCCATAGGCTCGCGAGGGAGACAATTCTCAACCACCCCTCGGAGTCTGCAGCGCCTTCTCTTTCACATAACCCTTCCCCTGAGGAACGCAGGAAGAAAGCAAGAAAAAACTCAGAGCAACGATTCCCGAGCTACAGCACCCGATACCCCGCAACATCCCACGAGCTGCACAAGTTCTTCCAACAAAGGCCCGCACGGGTAACGCCCTTACGGAAGACATCGTAGCTCGCTGGGAACACTACCACCAACACAAGAACGCACAAGTTCCACCAGACCGGCTTCTGTGCTCCCTGTGCCACCAAGATAGACCGACAATCAGCCACTTGCTGTGGTCGTGTAGGGTCCTGGAAGGAATCCGAGCACGACACAAGCCCCCTGGCGTCACATCTCTGCAGGATTGGCTCTATCCAAGGAATAACGCCAACGACGTGCTACGTGGACTGTGGGCCTTCGTGAAGGAAGCTTACCTCGTCAACAGAACTTAAGCTTTATCGACCCTGAACCCCTTCCCCTATTTCCCCCAACAGGCCAGAGTGCCATCCCTTCTATAATAAATTTATTCATTCATTTATAGACATTGCCAAGACGGGAGATAGCCATCCTGCAGCTCGGCTAACGCGACGCTATGCCTGAGCTACAAGACGTCTTGCAAGATATTCTTGATGATATCTCAAGACTGCTAAAAATTCCAACAAGACGTTTACAGGACGAACACTAAACACCTCATAGCTATCTGGATTGAAAGCAACAAAACGTTTATTCTCCATTTTGACGACATTCTCAAAAATTTTGAATAGCAATCTACGAGACGTTTTCTAAGCATGCCAGATAGAGACATAATGTCTTGTGAAGATGTTTTCTAGTAGTTGTGGAGATATAAAGAAAAACCTCTCACAGCAGTTTACACACAGCAGTTTACGCCAGCACGGCCGCTCGATGGAAACCATCGAGCGGCCGTGACGCCAGCGTCATTGTAGTCATCTTGCTATCATCTTATTAAGATGTCATCAAGACGACTCTTATAGCTCTCTTCCTGTTTTACGTCCAGGGGTATATAGAAATGCGGTTATCAGAATAAGAGTGCACATATATAACTTATTTTATCTAAAACAACTTTGCTATTGCATGGGTGGGAGAGCATAACCACATTTTACTGCATTTCGTGTGGCCTGACAAATTTGACTGAGCTAAAGCGTCTAGACACACCTTAAATGCAGCAATAAGCACACTGAGCAACTTTTGCAAGACTAGCAATTTTATTATTCAAAATAAACATGACAAGTCAAAATAGAATAAAAGGTGACCAAAAGATGTGGGAGTAAATAAAAACTTGATATGCATAAAAGGCAAAAATTAGAAACAACCCGTTCTATTTGGCTGCCATAGCAATTAAAACATGCGTATAAAAAATGACTAGATAGTGAATGCCTTTCAGCCTTTCAATGTTATAGCGGGAAAAAAGTCAACTGCAAGACTAAAAAGAATGATCATAAAAAATAAGTTAGGGATCACAGAAAATATATCTAAACATGTGCATTACAGTGAAAACCTATTCAAAGTGGCCGAGTCTTGATGATGTTTGAAGTGCTGGAAATCTAGGTTGGCTGATCCAATGACGGAGGGTTAACCTTCCTGCGATGAGATTAACACACTAATCTGAGTATACACAGACACGCACCCAAATGAAACACCCGATGGACACATTTTTGTGTAAGGAGGCTTTTTTAGACCACAAGGCAGGGCAAATGTAAATGCTTAAAGGGGCACTGACCCAAAATTTTGAGGGCGAGATAACTTCGGAGATAGATTGGTTGGAACACATATACATCATCTGCAAAATATCAGCGGCGAATACAGCCTAGAACATATTTAAAATCACTTTTAAAGTGTGCGAAACGCAACCGAGCAGCCAGCAGAGGACCACGCGCAATCTACATCCCGAGAATATTGTGTAAATAAACAACATCCAAACACGTCACGAGTTTGTGTTTGCCGCTTCTGCACTGCCGGCGTTTTTCGCCGGCTCGCCCGGCTCGCCGCTCCAATCGGAGGGTCGGAGGGCGGAGCTTCTGCTCTCGAGAACGAACGACCCGATCGTTGGCGGCGGAGGCACCGTGATTTCGTCAGCTCATCGGGCAGCTGGCCGCGACCAAAGTTCTACAGCGATTCCAGGCACTCTGTTTCTATTACTTTTATATGCAGAGCATTTCAGTAACTCACGATGTCACCCGCGTTGTCCCGTCGTAGTCCGCACCATCGTTGTCCGCACCCCTCCCCCTACACCATATAAAAGAAAATACTATCCGGTGCCTGGTTTCGATCTCTCGACCCTGCGGGCGGAACGCAATGTACATGGTGCTCTACCCACTGCGCCACAAAGCCGACACAGAATGGGACGGTACGAACGCGCCTTATATCGTTGACTCATTCAAATTACTGCTGACGAGCGCTCTCTCGTCAGCAGTTGCCACAAGTGCAACAACATTAACGTAACGCAAACTACTTAACGTCGTGCGCCCCCGGAAATGCTCTGCATTTGATCGTGCCCCTCGCGAGGGGGATGTTTCACTGCGTCGCCATGCGAACAGTTTGCCATTATAGTTTTTTCGTGCTGCATGAATGTAAGTGTTGTGCGATAAGTCTGGCTCCCTCCTAAACATGGTTTACTTGAGCAAACCAATGCGCATCGCCACGCTTAATGTCAGGGTATTTTCTGATCGGAGACGTCAAAATCAGGTGTATCGACTCGTAAGAGATGAGGATTTGGACATCGCAGCCTTGCAAGAGACCAAGGTTGGGAGGGAGGACCAGACGGATCGTATGGTGCGGCCCTTTATTGCGCGCTATTATGTGTGCGTGTCGTATGCGGTCGGGTTTTCTGCGGGTTGCGACATCGGATTTCGGAATTCGGACAAGATTAGGGGCCGCTCTAAAGACCGTCACCGCCTCGGAAAAGGGGTGGTATGTTGTGTGCGACTTCGAGTTTTGTTCCAATGAATGGCGTGTAACGTGTGTCTACGGGCCTACCAATACAGCCAAAAGGAAGGCTTTCTTTGAAGAGAGGCGACCATGGAGTGAGACAGAACGGCTTTTAATTTTAATGGGCGATTATAATTGTGTTTGCTCAGCGCGCGACAAAAGCAGCACGACGAATTTCAGACGCCAGTACGGCGGTACTGAATGAGATAGTAGCCGGCTGCGCCCTGGAAGATGCAGGTGATAGCATGAGCAATGCAGGCAGCGTTCGCTATACGCACTTTCAGGGAAATAGTCATGCGCGGCTCGACAGGGTGTATCTTTCTGTAGAACTCATACCTGAATGTGACAATTATGAAGTGACCCTAGTTTCTTTTAGCGACTATTGTCTGGTGTCGTTAACACTAGGCTGGGCCGCTAAACGTGGAAATGCGTTCTCCTGGGGTTTGGGGAAAATGAACAATAAACTTCTACAAGATGATCAATTCGTCGAGGCCGTTGACGCATGTGCACGGGCCTCATTTAGCAGCGCAGGCGTGACAAGCTTCATTCGGAAGTGGGAGTTGCTCAAACAAGAGGTTAAACTAAAAGCCCTTGAACGTTCTTCCGCAATGAAAAAAGAAAGAAGCCAGGCTACGAAGTAATCTCGACGCTCTTATTGTAGAAGAATGTAAATCGCCGGGGGCGTGCAGAGATGACATACAGAATGTTAAAGCACAGCTCGAGGTCTTAGATAAGGGCAAATATCATGGAGCGTTTGTTCGCGCAGGAGCAGAAAAGATGCTGCTAGGAGAGGCGCCGACCAAAAGAGCCTTATGCTCCGAGAAAAAGTAGGCTCGCTGAAATGCGATAGCGGAAATAGAAAGCGAAGGCGTCTTGTACAAAGATTTAGCCAGCATAGAACGCTGTTTTTGTAACTTTTATGACAAGCTGTTTGCATGTCACGCTATTGATGTCGTGGCGTTTAAGGATGAATTTATGAGGTTGTTCCCATGCCTAAACAAAGAGAAGTCAGCGCTGCTCGAAACAGACATTACGGAGAATGAAGTAAGAAAAGCAATCGAAGAGTTGAGCCCAGCAAAGACGCCTGGCCCCGATGGGCTAAGCGCTGCATTCTATTAACAGTCTAATACGCTCAGGCGTATCAGAATCGTGTGTTACCGCCGTCTTTTCTTGAGTCGCACACCATTTTATTCCTAGGTCAGATATCTGCTCCGAGCTGTATCTGGGTATCGCCCAATCAGTCTCACTAATGTAGACTATAAGATTTTAATAAAAATTCTGGCTAGTCGCTTGCAGTCTGTTATTAGGGACATCGTTGGACCGCGTCAAACATGCGGTATAAAGGGGCGGTCGGTAGTAACGAACATTCATACTGCTCGAAGTGTTCTTGAGTGTTGCGACAGCACTCAAGGTTCTCTAGCAATGCTCCAGGTAGACCTGCAGAACGCGTTCGATCAGGTACCACACGAGCTCCCTATAGCAATGTTAGAGCGCATAAATGTAGGGGCTGTTATTCTTCAGGGAATGCGCATGGCGTATAGTGGGTGTTCAACTAGCCTCGTTGTGAACAAGTCGCTCAGCAAAGCAGTGAAGGTTCAACGTGGCGTACGTCAGGGTTGCCCGGTGTCCCCATTGCTTTTCTGTGTATATGTAGAAGGGTTTTATTTGAGTATTATTGGAAGCAAAACCATCAACGGCTTTCGACTACAGTCGTGTGATGTGCGTGTGTGTGCATATGCCGACGACATTGCACTTTTCTTTGTTGATAAAAGCAGCATAAGCGAGGCTGTAAAGACACTAAAGGCCTTCTGTAAATACAGTGCCAGCAGTGTGAACTGGCACAAATGTTTAGGTTTCTGGCATGGCCAATGAGAAGAAGCCCCGGAGGTGTTCGAAAGCATAAGCTGGCAGACGGCGCCAACCAGATACTTAGGTGTGCCTCTCGAAAACTACGAGGACAGCGATCCCTATTGGCGCAGACAGACAGCTGAATTGCGTGATAAAGCAGAAAAATGGCAAGGCACTGGGCTCTCCATTTTTGCAAGAGCCTCAGTCTGCAATGTGTTCTTGATAAGCAAAATATGGTACGTGCTCCAGGTGTTACACTGTTCGCGTGCGCATGTGCAGGCGTTGCACCGCGTTTTCGACGTGCTGATTTGGGAGTCCACGCGGGAAAAAACAAGCGGAACGAACTTGTTTCGGCGCGTGCGTCGCGGGGGCCTTTCCTTGTCTCATTTGTTTTTGCGGCAGGTTGTCAATCGTTTTCTCTTCCTTCGGGATGTACAAGACCCCTTTTTGCGTACTGTTTGCCAAATGAAGTTGTCTGTGGTGTTACCCGATTTTGTTATTGCGTCAGCACGTTTCCCTGTCTTGACAATGAAGGGATACTTCCGCCAAGTTGTTCAAGCGACCCAGTTTTTGCGTGCCCGCTTCACGCTGGAATACCTATCTAGCGTTACGCGGAAAAGATTGTATAATGATCTCGTTGACTCTGTATTTCCAGTTCCACTGTACCGGTCAATGTACCGTGCAGGGCCAGGCCAGGATGTGCTTAAACGCGTGAAATCTATGATGGTACCGCCATGGGTGAAAACGTTCTTTTTTAAGCTCCACGCGGGTGTCCTACCAGTCAAAGCATGGCAAAAAGAGAAAGGACTGTACGTTCCGTGGGGGGTTGACTGTTATCCGTGCAAAAAGCCGGAGACAGTAGAACACGCGTTTTTAGAATGTTGGAATGGGGTCTTTTCTTGGGACGTGCTTCAGCGGACTTTAAAGAAAGATTTCCCTCTAGACGCCTACGGAATCAGGTTTATACCCATCGAGAATGACGGCGGGTTGCCGTACGATGTGGTGATGGTTTTGGCTCTGCACGGCACGGCATTTGGATCACGCATGGCTATACGCCACCGCGATGTTGATGCTAAGCGTTCGAAAGCATACTTTAGAGAAACTGTTCGTTTGATTGTAGACGTTTGGAAGACTCAGCCTGACCCCCCGGAATGGCTTCCAGTAATGGAGTCGCTGACAAACCTTAAGCAGTTTTAGCCATTTTCTGCTAACAAAAGACTGTTAGCAGTTTTATCAATATATGTTACAGCTTTGTGTACCTGTTTTCCTTGGTTGCGTGCTTGTTTTCTGTCAAAGTATGGCAATAAAGAAAAAAATAAGCTCAGTCGGTGGGTTCGAGCCCCACGTTGGGCGTGCTGCTTTTTTTCCTCTTTCCGCAGCGGCAGTTGCAGGTGGCCATCTGCAAACCCTCCTTCCGTCGCCCGGCTAGCTCAGTCGGTAGAGCATGAGACTCTTAATCTCAGGGTCGTGGGTTCGAGCCCCACGTTGGGCGCGCTGCTTTTTTTCCTCTTTCAGCAGGGGCAGCCGCTGGTGGCCGTCTGCAAACCCTCCTCCCGTCGCCCGGCTAGCTCAGTCGGTAGAGCATGAGACTCTTAATCTCAGGGTCGTGGGTTCGAGCCCCACGTTGGGCGCGCTGCTTTTTTTCCTCTTTCAGCAGCAGCAGCCGCAGGTGGCCGTCTGCAAACCCTCCTTCTGTCGCCCGGCTAGCTCAGTCGGTAGAGCATGAGACTCTTAATCTCAGGGTCGTGGGTTCGAGCCCCACGTTGGGCGCGCTGCTTTTTTTCCTCTTTCAGCAGCAGCAGCCGCAGGTGGCCGTCTGCAAACCCTCCTTCTGTCGCCCGGCTAGCTCAGTCGGTAGAGCATGAGACTCTTAATCTCAGGGTCGTGGGTTCGAGCCCCACGTTGGGCGCGCTGCTTTTTTTCCTCTTTCAGGAGCTGCAGTTGTAGGTGGCCGTCTGCAAACCCTCCTTCTGTCGCCCGGCTAGCTCAGTCGGTAGAGCATGAGACTCTTAATCTCAGGGTCGTGGGTTCGAGCCCCACGTTGGGCGCGCTGCTTTTTTTCCTCTTTCAGGAGCTGCAGCTGTAGGTGGCCGTCTGCAAACCCTCCTTCTGTCGCCCGGCTAGCTCAGTCGGTAGAGCATGAGACTCTTAATCTCAGGGTCGTGGGTTCGAGCCCCACGTTGGGCGCGCTGCTTTTTTTCCTCTTTCAGGAGCTGCAGTTGTAGGTGGCCGTCTGCAAACCCTCCTTCTGTCGCCCGGCTAGCTCAGTCGGTAGAGCATGAGACTCTTAATCTCAGGTCGTGGGTTCGAGCCCCACGTTGGGCGCGCTGCTTTTTTCCCTCTTTCAGCAGCATGCAGCCGCTAGGTGGCCGTCTGCAAACCCTCCTTCCGTCGCCCGGCTAGCTCAGTCGGTATAGAGCATGAGACTCTTAATCTCAGGGTCGTGGGTTCGAGCCCCACGTTGGGCGCGCTGCTTTTTTTCCTCTTTCAGCAGCAGCAGCCGCAGGTGGCCGTCTGCAAACCCTCCTTCTGTCGCCCGGCTAGCTCAGTCGGTAGAGCATGAGACTCTTAATCTCAGGGTCGTGGGTTCGAGCCCCACGTTGGGCGCGCTGCTTTTTTTCCTCTTTCAGCAGCAGCAGCCGCAGGTGGCCGTCTGCAAACCCTCCTTCTGTCGCCCGGCTAGCTCAGTCGGTAGACGCATGAGACTCTTAATCTCAGGGTCGTGGGTTTCGAGCCCCACGTTGGGCGCTGCTGCTTTTTTTTCCTCTTTCAGCAGCAGCAGCCGCAGGTGGGCCGTCTGCAAACCCTCCTCCCCGTCGCCCGGCTAGCTCAGTCGGTAGAGCATGAGACTCTTAATCTCAGGGTCGTGGGTTCGAGCCCCACGTTGGGCGCGCTGCTTTTTTTTCCTCTTTCAGCAGCAGCAGCCGCAGGTGGCCGTCTGCAAACCCTCCTCCCGTCGCCCGGCTAGCCTCAGTCGGTAGAGCATGAGACTCTTAATCTCAGGGTCGTGGGTTCGAGACCCACGTTGGGCGCGCTGCTTTTTTTCCTCTTTCAGCCGCAGCAGCCGCAGGTGGCCGTCTGCAAACCCTCCTCCCGTCGCCCGGCTAGCTCAGTCGGTAGAGCATGAGACTCTAATCTCAGGGTCGTGGGTTCGAGCCCCACGTTGGGCGCGCTGCTTTTTTTCCTCTTTCAGCAGCAGCAGCCGCAGGTGGCCGTCTGCAAACCCTCCTCCTGTCGCCCGGCTAGCTCAGTCGGTAGAGCATGAGACTCTAATCTCAGGGTCGTGGGTTCGAGCCCCCCGTTGGGCGCGCTGCTTTTTTTCCTCTTTCAGGAGCTGCAGTTGTAGGTGGCCGTCTGCAAACCCTCCTTCTGTCGCCCGGCTAGCTCAGTCGGTAGAGCATGAGACTCTTAATCTCAGGGTCGTGGGTTCGAGCCCCACGTTGGGCGCGCTGCTTTTTTTCCTCTTTCAGCAGCAGCAGCCGCAGGTGGCCGTCTGCAAACCCTCCTCCCGTCGCCCGGCTAGCTCAGTCGGTAGAGCATGAGACTCTTAATCTCAGGGTCGTGGGTTCGAGCCCCCCTTGGGCGCGCTGCTTTTTTTCCTCTTTCAGGAGCTGCAGTTGTAGGTGGCCGTCTGCAAACCCTCCTTCTGTCGCCCGGCTAGCTCAGTCGGTAGAGCATGAGACTCTTAATCTCAGGGTCGTGGGTTCGAGCCCCACGTTGGGCGCGCTGCTTTTTTTCCTCTTTCAGCAGCAGCAGCCGCAGGTGGCCGTCTGCAAACCCTCCTCCCGTCGCCCGGCTAGCTCAGTCGGTAGAGCATGAGACTCTTAATCTCAGGGTCGTGGGTTCGAGCCCCACGTTGGGCGCGCTGCTTTTTTTCCTCTTTCAGCAGCAGCAGCCGCAGGTGGCCGTCTGCAAACCCTCCTCCCGTCGCCCGGCTAGCTCAGTCGGTAGAGCATGAGACTCTTAATCTCAGGGTCGTGGGTTCGAGCCCCACGTTGGGCGCGCTGCTTTTTTTCCTCTTTCAGCAGCAGCAGCCGCAGGTGGCCGTCTGCAAACCCTCCTCCCGTCGCCCGGCTAGCTCAGTCGGTAGGGGCGTGGCCGAGGATTCTGCTTCCGGTTGCGCCAGCGTGCGGTCGTAGAATGTCGAGCTCCGCCCAAGGAGCGGCTTCAGCGGGCCTTTCGGCCCGCGGTAACAGGATTTTTGCCCAGGACTCTCAGGACTACCAAGTACTTTTGCCCCAGTTTCCTACAGGACAGTCGGTGCTAAACACGGTGTTTCTGCATGCGGACATGCGTGCCCGCCCCTACCGTGTCGAGGATTTCCGCGACACGTTGGCTCGTCTGGCGCTGCTCCCCGATGTTTTGGCATTGGGGGCGTATCAGATGAGTCACGTCTGGGCGGTGACGTTTAAGTCAGCGGAAGGTGTGAAGAAAATTTTGGAAGCAAGCGACATCAAGGTAAAGGACAGGCGCTGCCTTGTTATCGACCCGAGCAACCAGGAAGCGCGTCTGAAGCTACATTGGCTTCTGCACAACGTGCCGGACGAGGCAGTGCGCGCTGCGCTGGCGCCTTACGGGCGTGTCGGTGAGGTGCGCAGAGAGCGTTGGCGCGTTGACGGAATTCAAGATAAAGGTTCCACGCTGCGGTCGGTGACCCTGAAACTGAAGGCCGGAGTGACTCTGGAAGACCTGCCGCACGAGCTACGCGTGGCGGGCGACAAGGCCCTCGTCGTCGTCACCGGGAGGGCCCCGCAGTGTTTGCGCTGCAACATGAAGGGCCACGTTCGGCGGGAGTGTAAGGTGCCACGTTGTTCGGCGTGCCGTCGCTACGGGCACGAAGCGGCAGCCTGTGTCAAGTCCTACGCTAGCGTCACCGGGCCTTCGAAGGACGAGGACCTCCGCGAAAACCTCATGGACGAGGCAGACGCGGAGGAGACCGCAGCAGGAGTCACCGGCGGGGCGGCAAAGGAGCAGACGCCTGCGGAACAGGTCGAGGCCGAGGCTGGCCAGCGCGGTCCTGAAACGGAGCCGCCCGGTCAGCCGAAGACGCCTCCCCAACTCGTAGCGCCGAAGGAGGCTGGCTGCCCCGGAGCGGCAAGCCAGGGGACGACGGCGGCGTCGTCTACAGTAGAGGACGTCGTGCAAATGGACCTCAGTGGTGCCGCCGCAAAGCGGCAGCGCGAGGGCAACGACACAGGACAAGGCGACGGACTCCCCGGCAGCGAGGAGCCGCCTACCAAGGCGGTTATAGTGAGACGTTCGAGCTTCAAGCCGAAGCCCAACGTCCCCCCAGACCGCACAAAGCCCCCGGCTACGCCCACCTAGTCACCACGATGCTTCGAAAGGTAGTCGGCAACTGTTTGATCTGTGTCTGGTGTTGCACTGCTCTACCGAAGCGCGAGCGAACTAAACTGAACTACGTAGGTGGGTCCAAGGAGTACTTTTGTAGCGTCTCCGGTGACTTTGTTGCCTGTAAAGTGCCTTTCGGTGTGTTTTTTAGGGTGGGGAAGGGGGGAGGGGCAAGTATAGCACCGTGTTTAGTGGTGCCCGAAAAGCGCTTAGAGTGTTTGCAGTTTAATGTATGTATGTATGAGTGTATGTATGAGTGTTTCATTTTCTTTTTTGTTGTAGTTGCGTTTTGGAATGCGGGTGAGTTCTTTAGTGTCTGCGGAGTGCTTTTTATTGGAATGTACGGACTTAAGTGTTACACGGTAATCCCCGTTGCTTTCTTGGAATGGTTTATTTAAGCAAGCCTATACGCATAGCCACGCTAAATGTCAGGGGGCTTGCGGATCGGAGACGTCAAAGTCAGTTGTACCGCCTTCTTGTAGACGAGGATCTAGATATTGTCGCCTTGCAAGAAACCAAGGTCGAGAGAGAGGATCAGACGGACCGTATGGTGCGGCCATTCATGTCGCGCTATGACGTCTGTGTTTCTCACGCAGTCGGGTTCTCGGGGGGTTGCGCACTGTTAATACGGCGTAGTTTAGGGGCCACCCTGAATACCGTCACTGCGTCTGATTCGGGGCGGTTGGTTGTGTGTGATTTGGCCTTGTTATCAAATGAATGGCGGGTTATTTGCATGTACGGCCCCACCAAAGCCGCCGAAAGGAAGTTGTTTTTTGAGGAAATTAGAAAGTGGTGTGAGACAGACCGGATGGTAATTTTACTGGGTGACTTTAACTGCGTGTGTTCTGCACGCGACAAAAGTAGCCCGTCACCTTTTAGAGATGCTAGTACGGCAGTACTAAGTGATATTGTAGCAGACTTCGCCCTAGAAGACGTTGGTGATAGCGTCGGTAGTAATGGCCCCGTGCGCTACACGCATTTCCAAGGCAATAGCCATGCGCGTCTTGATAGGGTGTACTTATCGCTTGATCTACTGCCGCAGTGTGAAGAATACCGTGTGATACCTGTCTCGTTCAGCGATCACTGTTTGGTATCTTTAACGCTCGGTAGGAGCGCGAAGCGGCGAAATGCCTTTTGTTGGGGCTTATGGAAGATGAACAATAAGTTAGTCGAAGACGGAACTTTCGTGGAGGCAGTAAACACATGCGCACGAAAGATTTTCGGTAGTGATGAAGAAGTGAACTTCATTTGTAAATGGGAACTCTTCAAACAAGAAGTAAAAATGAAAGCCCTGGAAAGATCGGGGGCAATGAAAAATGAAGATAAATGCAAAGAAGCCCTGCTACGAAGTAGCCTTGATGTTTTTGTTACAGAAGAATGTAAGTCGCCCGGTACGTTCAAGGACGACATTCGAACAATGAAGGTGCAGCTTGAAGAATTAGATAAGGAAAAGTATCACGGCGCACTTGTACGCGCAAGGGCTGAACGGTTCCTACTCGGTGAAACGCCTACCAAAAGAGCACTCAGTTCAGAGAAAAGATACGCACGTAGAAATACGATAGCGGAAATAGAGTACGATGGCGTAAAGTGTAATGACCAGGCAAGCATCGAGCGTAGTTTCTGTGACTACTATGAGAAGTTGTTCGCGCGTCAGAATATCGATGCTGTCCAGTTCCAAAAGGAATTTATGTGTTTGTTGCCGCGCCTGAGCGAAGGAACAGCAGCAGGTCTTGAAAGTGATATAACAGTAGATGAAATAAGGAGAGCCATTGACGAGCTGAGCCCAGGGAAGACCCCGGGTCCGGATGGACTGAGCTCAGCCTTTTATAAAAAGTTCAAGGAGGATCTAAGCCCTGTTTTGCGTAAAGTTTACGCCGAGTCTTACAAAACAGGAGAACTACCTCCGTCCTTTCTTGTGTCCCACACAGTCTTTATACCGAAATCGGAGGACGATAATAAACTGAGGGAAATATCTGCCTATCGCCCAATCAGTTTAACCAACGTTGATTATAAGATATTAATGAAAGTATTGGCTAGCCGCTTGCAGAGTGTAATAAGAGACATTGTTGGACCACACCAAACTTGTGGAATAAAGGGACGGTCAATAGTCACGAACATTCACACCGCCAGAAGTGTTCTTGAATGTTGTGACAGTATGCGAAGTGCTGTGGCCATGCTCCAGATAGACCTGGCAAAAGCATTTGACCAGGTATCCCATGAACTCCTTTTAGACATGTTACAGCATGTAAACGTAGGATCTGTTGTACGCGAGGGAGTACGTATGGCGTACAATGGGTGTTGCACTCACCTTGTTGTAAACAAAACGACAAGCAAACCCATTCAGGTTCAGCGAGCCGTGCGTCAGGGCTGCCCATTGTCACCGTTGCTTTTTTGTGTATATATTGAAGCGTTTTGTTTAAGCATCATAAGAAGTGAGAGCGTCAACGGGTTTCGATTAGAGTCAGCTGAAGTGCGTGTCTTGGCCTACGCTGATGACATTGCCCTTTTTTGTGTTGATAGAAGCAGCATCAGCGTTGCTGTAAACGCTCTGAAACGGTTTTGTAAATATAGTGCCAGTGGAGTAAACTGGCAAAAGTGTTTAGGATTTTGGCATGGGGACTGGGAAAGCGCGCCTAGTGTGTTTGAATGTATCAGTTGGCAGACGACGCCCGCTAAGTACTTGGGAGTGCCCCTGGAAAACTATGAAGACAGTGACCCTTACTGGCGCAGACAGACCGCTGAATTGCGCGAAAAAGCTGAGAAATGGAAAGGCAGTGGCCTTTCCATGTTTGCTAGAGCATCAGTATGCAACATATTTTTGATGAGCAAACTGTGGTACGTACTTCAGGTGCTGCACTGTTCGCGTTCTCATGTACAAGCCCTGCACCGGGTGTTTGCTGTGCTGATCTGGGAATCGACATGGGAAAGGACGAGCCGCACGAATCTCTTTCGGCGCGTGCGTCAGGGGGGGCTTTCTTTGTCCCATTTGTTTTTGCGGCAAGTCGCCAATCGTTTTTTGTTCTTTCGTGACGTGAACGATCCTTTCCTGCGCACAGTGTGTCAGCTGAAGTTATCAAGGGCATTACCTGAATTTGTTGTTACGTCTGCCCACTTTTCTGTCGGAGTAATCAAGGGCTACTTCCGTGAAGTGGTTCAAGCGACCCAGTTTTTGCGTGCACGTTTCAGTACAGAGTACTTATCTAGTGTTACGCGGAAAAAGTTGTACCGTGATTTGCTTGACACTGCATTACCTGTGCCGTTGTATAGGTCAATGTACCGTGCAGGGCCAGGACAGGACGTGCTCAAACGTGTAAAACGAATGGCGGTACCGCCATGGGTTAAGTCATTCTTTTTTAAACTGCATGCGGGTGTCCTCCCTGTAAAAACGTGGCAGAAAGAGAAGGGTTTGTACATGCCATGGGGGGTTGAATGCTACCCGTGTAAGAAACCCGAAACGGTAGAACATGTGTTCCTCGAGTGCTGGGATGGGATATTTTTTTGGGACGTGCTTCAGCGGACTTTAAAAAAGGACTTCCCTCTGGACGCACATGGCATCAGGTTCCTGCCTATTGAGAGCGACAATGAGGTACCATACGACCTTGTCATGGTCCTGGCTTTGCACGGCATTTGGAAGTCGCGTATGGCGATCCGTCATCGTGACGTTGATGCCAAACGCTCAAAAGAGTATTTTGCTGATACTATGCGATTGATGATTGAAGTGTGGAGGGCTCAACCTGACCCTCCAGAGTGGCTGTCCGTGATGGAGTCGCTAACGGACCTGAAGCAATTTTAACCGCTTTCTGCTAGCAAGGTTGTTGGCTAGCAGTTTTTATCGTTATCTTGTTTTTGGTTTGTTTGGTTCAAGTGCTGTGTCAAAATATGGCAATAAAGAAAAAAAAAAAAGCTCGTCGGTAGGAGATGAGCTCTAATCTCAGGGTCGTGGGTTCGAAGCCCCACGTTGGGGCGTGTTTTTTCCTCTTTCAGCAGCAGCAGCGCAGTGGCCGTCTGCAAAACCCTCCTCCCGTCGCCCGGCTAGCTCAGTCGGTAGAGCAGCGATCTCTTCTAATCTAAGGGTCGTGGGTTTCGAGCCCCACGTGGGCGCACTGCTTTTTTCCCTATTTCAGCAGCAGCAGGCCGCAGTGGGCCGTTTCAAACCTCCTCCCGTGCCCGGCTAGCTCAGTGGTAGAGAATGAGACTCTTAATATCAGGGTCGTGGGTTCAGCCCAACGTGGGCGCGACTGCTTTTTTCCTCTTTCAGCAGCCAGCAGCCGCAGGTGGCCGTCTGCAAACCCTCCTTCTGTCGCCCGGCTAGCTCAGTCGGTAGAGCATGAGACTCTTAATCTCAGGGTCGTGGGTTCGAGCCCCACGTTGGGCGTGCTGCTTTTTTTCCTCTTTCAGGAGCTGCAGTTGTAGGTGGCCGTCTGCAAACCCTCCTTCTGTCGCCCGGCTAGCTCAGTCGGTAGAGCATGAGACTCTTAATCTCAGGGTCGTGGGTTCGAGCCCCACGTTGGGCGCGCTGCTTTTTTTCCTCTTTCAGGAGCTGCAGTTGTAGGTGGCCGTCTGCAAACCCTCCTTCTGTCGCCCGGCTAGCTCAGTCGGTAGAGCATGAGACTCTTAATCTCAGGGTCGTGGGTTCGAGCCCCACGTTGGGCGCGCTGCTTTTTTCCTCTTTCATGAGCTGCAGTTGTAGGTGGCCGTCTGCAAACCCTCCTTCTGTCGCCCGGCTAGCTCAGTCGGTAGAGCATGAGACTCTTAATCTCAGGGTCGTGGGTTCGAGCCCCACGTTGGGCGCGACTTGCTTTTTTTTCCTCTTTCAGCAGCAGCAGCCGCAGTGTGGCCGTCTTCTGCCAAACCCTCCTCCCGTCGCCCGGCTAGGCATGGTCGGCGACTCTGGCTAGTTTCGGGTTTCAAAATGGACCCGGAGGCGATCCTAGCGGCAGGATGATGCGGCGTGGCCCTTCCCTTTCCCTCATCGTTTTCTTTCTTTCCACACCACGCATGCTTCCCGCGCACTCCTCACGCATGCGCAACAGCTTACTCGGCGCCAATATTATTTTTGTTCTTGCTCTGGGCGCGCACGGTGGGCCAGTTTCGGTGCGTGCGTAAGCGAGCCGGCTGTGCGCCAAGGGCTGCGCGGGTTGCCTACTAACGCCTCCACGGGCTGAAAGTTTCGCTGCATTATTAAAATATTATACGAATGCTATTCCTAAATATGGGGCCGCGGGGGGGAAGGACGCGTCACCAGTCCTGCGCAGCTCTGTGGTTTATGGCTAGCAAGCAACACAGGGCGAAACAGCTTCGGGCCAAGTTTTCTCGTCTTCTCCAAAATGACAGGTAAGCAAATTAGCTTTGTACAAGTTATAGTGAATTCCTTAGAAGCCGACCGATTGCACTCTTCTATTTTCACTTCGCACATGTAACGTGAAGTTAATGAGACATGTTAGTGTCTTGGAGTGGAAACTAATGTGCAAATATATCCCAGCCTTGCAGGTGCACAAAGTTTTAATAGAAGTAAACGCGCATTCGGCGCGCAGACTCTTGCTCGTAAGGTGAATTTGAGGCGGCATTGCCGTTTTGCGATTGCCTTAGTAACTGCTTGAACGTCGATTCAGGATTCTTATCGATGTATTTTTTGTTGTGTTCGTGCAGTGGGTTTGAGTCTGGGTGGGGCCCCAAGCCGAGGACGGTTCGAGACTTCATTGGACGTTTCCTGTGGTGAATCACCTCAACCCCTCCAACGTTATCACGCTGCACCTGCTCACAAAGAAGGCAAGCTCAACTGTACGCGCTTCTTGTCATTGACTGCGTACCTATTCCCACGGTGATTGTTGGCGCGGGGTGGCGTGCCCTAACCAATTTTTCCGGGGCCATCTTGTTCCAAAAGAGATGTTTGCGGCAAAACTGCTGCCAAACGTTGCTTCAGTGCTCCGAAAAATCTTATGTAAAACCGCGGTGTTCAATGCCAATCAATTTCCACAGGGAGCAGTGGAAGGCCAAGCCGAAATACATGCATTGCCTGCAGCTGCCGTTGCAAGCGTTTCGCTCATAAAAAAAAGTGTAGCATTGCCGGCTTTGCTGTTCAATCTAACCTGCGCGCCCGCGCCATGTCATCTTATGGCGAGTGGCTTTGCTGTTCCATAGTTCTAAAGTTAGAATCGATATCGGACAGGATGAGATAAGATGCGCTGCCCAGACACGAGCTAGGGAGTAGCGTGTGACGACCTAGCCGATATCTGCAAGTAATGAACTCGGTACATGCGGCTTACAATACAGGAAAACTTTTTCTGTGCGTCCCCCCCCAACCCCCATCATAATCAGACTGTTCACGCGCCATTAAAAGAAAAGACGGGTGCGCTCGATTTGTGTTGCGATTGTGTTCTGTATTATACAACGTGGTTGCGCATTATTTTTGTACGCAGATATAATCTAGCAATGAGTGGTCAATAGTGCGGTTATTGTGTTGCAACAGTTTTTTTCTCGCGCATTTTGTGGTGTGAACAAGATTTTCTCGGAAGTGTATGGTCGGGTCAACGCTTCCTTTCAGAGTTTGCGTTCAACTGGCCCCAAAGGCAGGCGTTGAAGCATACTGTGCGTGCTTTCTTTTAAATTATAGGTTCCCGTTTACTGTTGGTCTCTGAAACTGAAACGAATTTTTTGAATGTCTAAAGAACATTCCCGTCTCGAGGTCGAGCCCAAGACAATAAGTATAATTGAGTGAACTTCAAGTTCTTTCCTTCTCCCGCCGAGGTGTGCGCGAAAAAAAATATGTATAGTGATTAGAACTTCGAAGTTATTCTTGGTAATCAATTATTGTGTACCCAACTGTGCATCTTGCATGTTTTTTTCCTATTCTGCAATGTTGCATGCCCAAATTTGCATGTCATATGTTTGCTTAGAGTCCAACAGAGTGTAACATACAATGTATGTGCATTATATTTTGTGTAGTGCATGTGTTTTCATGACTTCGAATCAAAGATGTCTTTCATATGAATTTGAATTAAAACAAAAGCGAAAGAATGTTTGTGTAACGCTCCAATTATTATCGCCACAAAGACAACAATTCGACACCAGAAAACATACTATTACAACATGTTTTTTTCGTTCAATTGTTAAACACGTTACTGCAACACACCTACCAAACGACGGGCGGCGGCCATTCCGAGGCATCGCCGTCGCTCGTCCAACTTCACGCGCCTGGTGCCATTGCCGAGCTGCCCTACATGAGCAGCGACCGGCAGGCAGGCGTGGAAGGCTTGGGCGAGCGTCGGTTGCTGCCGGCCGGCGCGCGGCGGCACGGGCCGGCTGCCGCGGACAAAAATGACGTCATTCAGCGTCCGCGACGTCACCAACCCTCCTTTCCCCCCTCGCCACTCGTTGCCATGACTATAAATGCAACGTTTTTCAGACGCACGTACCACTAGGGGGATTTGGCGCTGTTGGCGCGAATTACGCGGGACCACGGTGGATGCTAGAGAGGCCGCCCCGTGCGGCTAGCTCAGTCGGTAGAGGCGATTCTGCTTCCGGCCACCACAGTGAACGGACGCAGGATGCAGGGCTCCTCAGGAGCGGTTAATGCGGCCATGCCTGGCCGCGGTAACAGGTTTTTTGCAACGGACGAAGATTACCAAGTTTCACTGCCAACACTGCCAACAGGACGCATTGTTTTGAATACTGTGTTTTTGCACGGTGATATGAAAGCCCGGCCGTATCGCGTGGAAGATTTCCGTGATACGCTGACTCGTCTGGGATTGCTTCCCGAGGTGCTCGCCTTGGGGGCGTTTCAGATGAGTCACGTATGGGCAGTGACGTTCAACTTGGAGCAAGGCGTCAAGAAGATTTTGGAGGCCCCCGACGTGACAGTAAAGGGACGAAGGTGCGTCGTTATCGACCCGGCCAATCAGGACTTGAGATTGAAGCTGCACTGGCTTCTTCATAATGTGACCGAGGAGGACGTCCGCGCCGCTCTCGCTCCTTACGGCAAGGTGAGCGACGTCTCCAGGGAGCGTTGGAGGGTGCAAGGCGTACAGGACAAGGGCTCCACCACGCGGTCCGTGACCCTCAAGCTCAACGTTGGCGTGAGGGCTGAGGACTTGCCGCACCAGCTCCGAGTGGCCGGCGAACAGGCGCTTGTGGTCGTGCCTGGCAGGGCCCCGCAGTGTCTCCGCTGCCACGGTTCGGGGCACATGCGCCGTGATTGCAAGTGCCGCGTTGCACTGTCTGCCGCCGCTTCGGCCACGAAGCGACACAGTGCACGCGGACGTATGCTTCGGTCACCGGACCCGCAGAAGGCGACGACCCAAACGAACTCGTGATGGATGTCGCAGAAACGGAAGAACTTGCGGCGGGAGGGAGCCCCAGTAAGGTCGAGACACCGGCCCAGACCAAACAGGCGTCCGAGGCAACGGCAGCTGGCGTGAATGCGGTGGAGGGTGTTAGTGACAAGCTTTCTGGGGCCCATGACTCGGCAGACGACACTAAGCAAGCAACTCAGTCAACGTCCCCGTCGTGAGGGAAGGTAGGAGTTGGGTACGGAAAACGTCGAGACCGACGACGGGAGCCTGTGAGGGACCACGAGCGCGAGGAAGACAAGCAGTGTAACGAAGCGTCCACGCCACTCCCCCCGGAAACAACGCTGAGCGAAGTGCATTGCGAACTAAACGCGTCGTCAAAAGGAACTGTGAGTCGTCGTTCAAGCTTCAAGCCGAAGCCGAACGTCGGCCCGTACGATCGCGGGCCCACTGGCACCAAGCCCCCGTGAAGTCCTGTCGGTGCTCAAAGGTATTGGTCTTTGTACGTGTACTCCGCTTTGAGTTACCCCTCCTGAAACGTTCTGTTTAACGTCTACCTTTGTTAATGCGGCAGTTAAAACACATTCAATGGGCTTGTTGTGTATGTGCCGGAAATTTTTTTTTGCCTCTTTTTCAGGGGGGGGGGGGGGGGTTGTTGTCCGGCTCACACGATGCCTTATTTGTATATTTATTTTTCGTGCTGGTAAAGAGCGATTTGCTTTACTTTGTGGTCCCAAGCACAGTACTAATTTTTTATTGTAAGCGCCATGCATTGAGTCTGAATCCGAACAGAAATGATTGATATTATTAACCCTCTGCGTGTCGCTACGCTGAATGTGCGAGGACTTGCTGATAGAAGACGACAAAGTCAAGTCTGCCGTCTAATCCTGGAAAAAGAACTGAATATTGTAGCCATACAGGAAACAAAAGTTGAGGGGGAGGAGCAAGACTCGGCGCATGGTGCGGCAGTTTACTGCGCACCACAATGTTTGTATCTGCCATGCAGTGGGCGTATCCGGTGGCGCATGCTATTGATCAAGCACAGTTTAGGTGCGGTCATTCAGAATGTGGTGGCGTGCTTGGAGGGACGGCTGATTGTTTGTGATTTTGCTATTATGTCGCGCGATTGGCGAGCGGTAGTCGTATATGCCCCAACGAGGGCTGAGGAAAGAAAGGTGTTTTTTGAAGGCATACGAGTCTGTTAGACACGGAGCGTCTTGTTCTTCTTCTTGGTGATTTTAATTGTGTATGCTCGGCCAGAGAATAAATCAAGCGAAAACACGTTTCCGGGATGCGAGCACTTCAGTTCTCCAAGAAAACAGTCGAAGAATTTGTTTGGAGATGTTGGCGATGTAATGGCGGGTCGGGTCGCAAGCGGTGCAGTTTACTCATTTTCAGGGCAGAAGTCATGCCCGTTTAGACCGAGCGTATGTGTCGCTCGAGCTTTTGTCGAACGATCGTTTTGTCGAACGGGGGCACGACATCGTTCGCCGCAACATGTTCACCGCCCTTCTACTGTTCCAGGCCCTGGCCTACTGGATTTCCCCGACAGCATGCCTTTTCCCTGGACCACTCACAACCATGGAGGGCCCAGACACCCCGGCATTCGTCACTCGGCTTCCGCTTCCTGGAAAATTCCTGCGCCACCACAAACCAGAACCACCAGTTCTGGCCCGGATTTCCCCCTCGTCACTGGCAACATGTTCATTCGTGTTACGTCATCTGTGACGGGACCGCCATCGTAGTGTATATAAGCTGGACAGCCGCGCAGGACGCTTGGGGCACGACATCGTTCGCCGCAACATGTTCACCGCCCTTCTACTGTTCCAGGCCCTGGCCTACTGGATTTCCCCGACAGCATGCCTTTTCCCTGGACCACTCACAACCATGGAGGGCCCAGACACCCCGGCATTCGTCACTCGGCTTCCGCTTCCTGGAAAATTCCTGCGCCCACCAACAAAACCAGAACCACCAGTTCTGGCCCGGATTCCCCTCGTCACCTGGCAACATGTTCATTCGTGTACGTCATCTGTGACGGGACCGCATCGTAGTGTATATAAGCTGGACAGCCGCGCAGGACGCTTGGGGCACGACATCGTTCGCCGCAACATGTTCACCGCCCTTTCTACTGTTCCAGGTTTGTTACCTTACTTGTTCTGAAGAATATCGAAGCAGCAACCGTTTCCTTGTCGCGGTTGTCGTGCCCCAGCGACCTGCAGTGCAGTAGCATTATTCGCCTAATAAGCGATTCGTTTGCATACCACTTGCTGTCTGAGTTGTTGCTGTTACTGTCGGGAGATGTAGAGGTCAACCCCGGGCCTCCTAAGCCTGACATCGCCTCGCTGGTTGCTGCTATCAAAAAACTGGAAGACGGGCAAACAGATATTCGTGCAGAGCTAGTTCAAGTCAAGGCAGCTCAAGCTGCCCATGAACAGCTGATATCGTCATTGAGTAACCGGATTAACATGCTAGAATTAAAACAGTCCGAGCCAACGTCCACCACTCAACTAAATGAAACTTCCCAGATCAAACAGGAACTCGAGGTTTTGAAGGCCGCTCACATCGACGCGAATAACCGCATGCGCCGAAATAACATTCTTTTCTTAGGCCTTGACGACTGCGAAAAAGAAACTTGGAAGGAGTCGGAAGAAAAGGTTTTACAATTTTGTGCTAACAACTTGGAACTGCAGCTGAGCCCAAATGACATTGAACGGTCTCATCGCCTGGGCAGATATTCCGCTAACAAAAAGCGCCCTGTAATCATAAAGCTTGCCCATTTCAAAATTAAAGAAAAAATTCTTGCATGTGGCCGAAAACTTCAAGGAACAGATTTTGCCATTAGAGAAGACTTTGAAGCGGCAACACGACTCGCACGTGCTAAGCTAATCAAATTTATTCGTCCGAAAAAGTGCGCCTTCAAACTGCAACTCGATAAGCTCCTCGTTGGCTCGAAGTCTTATTCCTATGACCCTGTTTCAGACACAGTCATCGAAAGCTCTAGTCAAAGTACACTTTCGTCTTCATCTAGTTCACCAGAAAGCGCTGCACCTGATGGCCAATGACACGCTAAGACATATCTTTCCCCGCCTCCGTTCCGCCAGTCGACCCTATCTTCTATGACCCTTAACATCGCCTTTACTAACGTGCGCAGTATTATTCCAAAACGCGATGCATTTTGCAGCTTTATTGAAGACGTATCGGCAGATATAATCCTATTAACAGAAACTTGGTTGAACGAGGACATAAATGATAGTGAAATATTTCCCGCCAATCTCAATTTGACGCTTTATCGTCGTGACCGCAGCAATCGCCGCGGTAGCGGCGTCCTAATCGCCGTAAAGAATTCTTTCTCTTCTTCCCTCATCTTTCATGACGGTGACTTGGAACTAACATGGGTGCTCGTGTACAACACCAATGTGAAGTCAGTATTTGGCATCTGCTACCGCCCACCGGATCACCCCACCTCCTTCTGTAGCTGTCTCCGTTCTTCACTTACTCGCGTTAGAGATATGTTTCCACAAGCACCTATTTTTCTGTACGGAGATTTTAACTTTCCGGAAATTTCATGGCCTTTGCTGACAACTACCCACAGTTCACCGCACAGCGAATCAAAAGAGTTTATAAACTTAATTTTGGACTTCAACCTTAATCAAATGATAACGTCCCCTACCAGAGGAGATAATACACTAGACTTACTGCTAACATCCTGCCCTGATAACGTCCAAAATGTTACTGTTCTTGGAGGCTTGAGCGACCACAATCTTATACATATTTGCATTTCCCTGCCACTACGTAAAAGATCACCATCAAAAAAGTTCATCTGCGATTACAGGAAAGGAAATTTTGAGGCGTTTAACCGGGAGCTAGAGCATTTCTTTCAAGACTTTAAAAATATATACCTAAACCGCTCTGTCAACGCAAACTGGGAAATTTATAAAAATGTCATGCTAAACTTAAAAAAGAAATACGTACCGAATATTCTGGTCAAGACTGATTCAAACAACCCTTGGTTTAATAAACATTTGAAATCACTCCTAAACCGTAAGAAACGTCTGTACAAACGAGCAAACGCAACTGGTCATTCTGAGGCCTGGCACAGGTACCAGTTATGTTCTAAACAGTACATTCAGGAGTTAGGTAAAGCTAAAGCAAAATTCTTCTCTACAGACCTGCTAAATATTCTTCAAACTAACCCCAACAAGTTTTGGCGCATGATTAGCAATAAGCCCGGCTCTAATCTAATACAACTTACAGACCAAGGCAACGAGCCAATAAATAACGATAAGTGTGCAGATGCCTTAAATGACTATTTTTGTTCCGTTTTTTCCCCTAGTAACGCTGCTATTTCGGTCCCCACTTCAACCACTTGCGTGAGCACGATGTCCGCTATCCACGTTAGCTGTGAAGGCATTTTTAATCTCATCAAAGAACTTAAGTTGTCATCTTCTGCCGGTTGTGATCAAATTAACAGTAAATTATTGAAAAACACTATTGTTTTATCTAGTCAGATACTTTTCTTGATATTTCCGCAATCCTTAGAATCCAGCATCATTCCCGATGATTGGAGGGTTGCGCAGGTTGTGCCGCTTTTTAAATCGGGAAATCGAGCAGACCCCGCTAACTATCGTCCTATTTCGCTCACAAGTGTCCCCTGCAAATTGCTCGAGCATATAATAGCATCTGCCCTCATGAATTACCTGGAAACAACTAACTTCTTCTATCCACATCAACACGGTTTTCGAAAGTCATTTTCCTGCGAAACGCAGTTAGCAGAATTTACATATGACATCTTTTACTACATGGAAGACAACCTCCAAGTGGACGCAGTATTTCTGGATTTTTCAAAGGCGTTTGACCGGGTTCCCCATAATCTTCTCTTGCTTAAGCTTTCTTCTCTTGGAATTCCCATTAATATACTACGCTGGATCGAACACTTTCTACAAGGCCGCATGCAATATACTACCGCTAACAACCAACGCTCATCGCTCACCAATGTAACTTCTGGAGTCCCGCAAGGCGCAAGCCTATCACCATTGTTGTTCCTCATCTACATAAACGATTTACCTACCAATATTACAACAAAATTACGATTATTCGCTGATGACTGCGTCATCTATAACCCCATCCGCTGTCCCTCTGACAACCACTCCTTGCAACACGATCTCAACACAATTTCTACTTGGTGCGATAAATCTCTCATGCCATTAAACCTCGAAAAATGCAAAGTCTTGTCATTCTCCCGAAAACACACTATTGCTCAACACCTTTACACAATTAAATCAGTACCAGTAATCCCGGCCACTACGTATAAATACCTTGGTGTTCATCTGACGTCATCGTTGTCATGGGTGTCCCATATCGAATCCATCTGCTCAGACGCTTCACGCACACTTGGCTACCTCCGTCGCAACCTTAAAACCGCATCCGCCGATGTTAAAAAACTTGCATATCTAACGTTCGTTCGACCAAGGCTAGAATATGCATCATCAATTTGGAACCCCTCGCAATCATATCTTTCTCACGATTTGGAATCGATACAAAACCGTGCCACCCGTTTTATAACATCACAGTACTCCCACACAGTCAGTGTGACGTCACTCAAACAGTCCATCAACCTCCCCACCCTCGCTACACGCCGCGTTATCGCTCGTTTGTGCCTTCTACACACCTTTTATTTCCCGTCCCAATCACGACATGCTTTATTAACGCCCCCACCAAGAGCTTCTGCCCGTCTTAACCACAGTCACCCAATCTCTAGAATCAAGTGCCGTACATTATCAATGAATAGTTCTTTCTTTCCTCACGCAATAGCAATTTGGAATTCCCTACCCAATGACATAGCTTCATGCCCTAACCGAAAATTATTTCGCAAGAAACTTGAAACGGCGAACCTTTCAGCCTTCACGTGATACCCCTGCCGAATCGATTGTGAAAATTCCGTTGTCACGTTTTCTCTTTTTTTTTCTCTCTCTCTCCCTCTATCTGTCGAGTAATTATGTTTGCAATAGTTTCGCTATTCCTAACTGATGTTGCTTTTTATTGTAGTCTTGTTTTTGTTGTTGTTATTTTCGGTGTATGTATTCTTATACCTTGGCGCAAGCCCCCCCTTATGTAATGCCTTCGGGCCTTTAAGGAGCAAATAAATGAAATGAAATGAAATGAAGTGTTACGATTACTGTGTAACGCCCGTGTCGTTTAGTGACCACTGCCTTGTTTCGTTCTACATCGGGGGGCGGAAACAGAAAGTTAACCGATTTAATTGGGATTTGTGGAAAATGAATAGCAAACTACTGCAGGATGAGGAATTTAGGAGTGAAGTAACTGAAAAAATTAAGAAACTAGAATTGGAGAGCTCCAGCTGCTCCTTCAAGTGGGAAATATTTAAGCAAGAAACAAAAATGACTGCTTTAGAAAGGTCGAGCGCACTTAAGTACATTGAGCGAGAAAGAGAAAGACTGCTTCGAAGCAACCTTGCTTCGCTTATTAGAGAAGAATGCCAGTTACCAGGGGTATGTAAAGAAGAGATTAGAACCTTGAAGTCGCACGCTTGAAGTAATCGATAAAGAAAAATATCATGGTGCCCTAGTAAGGAGCGCGAGCTGAAAAGATGCTCTTTTGACGAATCGCCTAACAAGCGAGCGCTTGGATTAGAAAAACGACACGCTTGCAAGAAAAAGATAGCTGAGATTGAAAATGATAGGGGGGATATGGACTGATCAGGCCGATATCGAGCATGCGTTTAGGGAATTTTATGAAACTTTATTTTCTGTTCATCCCACAGACATAAACAATTTAAAGAAGAATTTCTGAATGCGATGCCTCGTTTAGGAGATGCCATTAAGAGCCAACCTTGAAGCCCCTATAACCATAAACGAGGTAAAGAAAGCAATTGATGACCTCAGCCCAGGAAAAACACCAGGTCCAGATGGTATTGGAGCAGCGTTTTATAAGTTTTTAAACACGAACTTAGTCCAGTGCTTGTGTGATGTGTACGCCGAAGCATACGAGAATAATCTACTGCCAACCCTCCTTCCGACAATCGCACACTATTCTTATACCAAAAACCGAAGATGTAGTAAAACTCAGGAGCATGGGAGCCTATCGTCCAATAAGCCTTTCAAACGTGGATTATAAAATACTAATTGAAGATCTTGCAGGGCGTCTGCAGTCTGTAGTACAGGATATAGTGGGGCCACATCAGACGTGTGGCATCAAAGGTAGATCTATAACAACTAATGTGGCATATAGCCCGAAGTATTCTTGATTGTTGTGACAGCACAGGACAAGTTGTAGCCATGCTACAAATAGATCTAGAGAAAGCTTTTGATAAAGTCTCGCCATGAATTGTTGATTTTAATTCTCCAACAATTAACGTAGGACAAGTGATTACTCAGGGAGTGCAAATGGCGTACAGTTGAAGGCAAGACGAGCCTAGTGATTAATAACGAGGTCAGTTCTCCCATTTCAGTTAAGAGCTCCGTACGGCAAGGCTGCCCCATATCGTCATTACTTTTCTGTATTTACATTGAAACTTTTTGTTTGAGCATTACAAGAAACTGTCGATTCGAGGTTTTGCACTGCAAGCGTGTGAAGTGCGCATACTTGCGTATGCCCGATGACATCGCTTTGTTTTGCCGCGATAGGCAAAGCATATTAGAAGGCATAGATACCCTCAAAAAGTTCTGCCGGTATAGCGGGAGTGCTGTGAACTGGGGCAAGTGTATTGGCTTTTGGCACGGCGACTGGGATTGTAAACCGAGCACATTTGGCGGCATTAGATGGGACGACACGCCGACGAAGTATTTGGGAGTTCCGCTCGAGAACTACCGAGACAGTGACCCGTACTGGAGAAGGCAGGCGAGCGAAATGCGAGAGAAGGCAGAAAAATGGGGTGGAAAACAACTATCGATGTTTTGCGCGCGCAAACCGTTTGCAATCTATTTTTATGTCCAAACTTTGGTACGTAATGCAGGTTTTGCATTGTTCGCGAGCCAATGTGCAAAGATTCCACCGAGTGTGCGCAGTGTTTATATGGTGCTCTACGTGGGAGCGAACTAGTCGAACTAACCTGTTCCGAAGAGTTCGCAACGGTGGTCTATCTTTGGCGCATCTTTTTTTGCGGCAGATTGTGAACCGCTTTCTTTTTTTGCGTGACATGCGTAATCCTTTTTTGCGCACAGTCTGTCAAATGCGTCTGGGCAGAGTTTTACCACAATTTGTTGTTTCAAGTGATGGCTTTGTTTCTGGAATTCATGGATATGTTCGAGAGGTTGTGGATGCGACAAAGTTTTTGAGTGCGCGTTTCTCAATGGAATATTTGGCGAATGTGACAAGAAAAAAGCTGTATGGAGACCTTGTCGACACTACTTTGCCTATTCCACTGTACAGATCCATATACCGTGCAGGGACAGGGCAGGATGTGCTGAAAAGAGTAAAAAGGATGTCAGTACCGCCTTATGTTAAATCCTTTTTCTTTAAGCTGCACGCTGGGGTGCTGCCGGTGAAGACTTGGATGGTAGAAAAAAGCCTGTTTGTGCCGTGGGGGGAAGACTGTTTAGTATGCAAAAAGCCCGAGACAGTTGAGCATGTATTCCTAGATTGCTGGGATGGGGTTTTCTTTTGGGATGTTTTACAGCGCACGCTGAAGAAAGATTTTCCGTTAAACAGCCACGGTATTCGATACTTGGCTGTGGAAAATGAAGGAGCACCATACGATCTCATAATGCTGCTGGCCCTGCATGGTATATGGAGGTCTCGACTGGCAGTTCGCTACAGCGATGTGGACGCGAGACCCGGAAGAGAGTACTTTTGCGAAAACGTTCGTCAAATTGTAGAAATTTTGAAAGCACAACCTTGTCCACCTGAATGGTTGCCTGTACTAGAAAGTGTAACTAGGCTTCGGCCTTTTTAAATTTTGACACTAGCAAATGATACGCTAGTGTTTTTACTTCTGCTGTAAGCTTGTTTGTTTTTGTTTTGTTGAAGCCATGACCAGGCAATAAAGAAAAAAAATAAAAAGCTCAGTCGGTAGAGCATGAGACTCTTAATCTCAGAGTCGTGGGTTCGACCCCCACGTTGGGCGCGCTGCTTTTTTTCCTCTTTCAGCAGCAGCAGCCGCAGGTGGCCGTCTGCAAACCCTCCTTCCGTTGCCCGGCTAGCTCAGTCGGTAGAGCAATGAGACTCTTAATCTCAGGTCGTGGGGTTCGAGCCCCACGTTGGCGCGCTGCTTTTTTTCCTCTTTCAGCAGCAGCAGCCGCAGGTGCCGTCTGCAAACCCTCCGTCCGTTCGCCCGGCTAGCTCAGTCGGTAGAGCATGAGACTCTTAATCTCAGGGTCGTGGGTTCGAACCCCACGTTGGGCGTGCTGCTTTTTTTCCTCTTTCCGCAGGGGCAGTTGCAGGTGACTGTCTGCAAACCCCCTTCAGTCGTCGGCTAGCTTTTTTTTGTAATAAAGAAAAAAAAGCTCGGCTAGCTCAGTCGGTTAGAGCATGAGACTTAGTCTCAGGGTCGTGGGTTCGAGCCCCTCGTTGGGCGTAGGTCTTTTTTCCTTTTCCCGCAGCGGCAGTTGCAGGTGGCCGTTGGCATACCCTCCTCCCGTAGCCCAGCTAGCTCAGTTGAGATTCTGCTTCCCTGCCGCTATGCAGCGTGGACGCAAGATAGCGAGCTCCATTCAAGGGCGCTGGCGGGCGCTTTGGCCCTCAGTACCATGTCTTCTGTTTTTGCAACGCTTCAAACTAAGAATACCAAGTTATTCTGCCTCAATTGCCATCCTGACCATCTGTTTTCAACACCATGTTTCTGCCACGCTGACGTGAAAGCCAGGCCTTACAAGGTGGAAGATTTCCGCGACTCGTTTGAGTTTAATATTGCTGCCCGAGGTTGTTGCCTTGGGTGCATATAAGATGAACCACCTGTGGGCCGTAGCGTTCAAGAAAGCCGATGCAGCTGTGAAGCTGGTTGCTAACCTCCAAACTTCAAGTGAAGGAGCTGAAGGTGCCTAATAATCGACCCGCGATGCCAGTACGTACGCTAAAGCTGCACTGGGTGCTCCACAACGTCCCCGACGACGAAGTGCGAGGCGCTCTGGTGCTTTACCGGAAGGTCACCGAAGTGCCCCGCGACAGCTAGCGTGTTCTGGGCTGCACTTCGCAGCTCTGAACGACACGCCTGGTCACCCTGCGACTAAAGGAGTCACCATCGACGACATCCCTCACCAGCTGCGCGCCATAACACCTTCAAGCGCCGTTTCCTTCTTATGCATTGTATGGGCGTGCCAATGCACTCCTAGACTTGTCTCTACTTCCCAACCACACCTTCCAGCAGTGGAGGGATTCCCTGGCCACCCCAGACCTGGATACCCAGCTCAACCTGGTGACGCGAGCAAGCACAGCCGGCCCAAGCCAAGGAATCCCGGACTAGGGGTGCCTTTCACGATGTGAGGCTTGTGCTCGAAAAATAAAAATAAAATATTTCTCTCTCTCCCTCTCCCTGTCTGTCTCTTAGCTCTTGTTAGCAATATATAAGCGTAGTTATGGTAAATTTCAAATTTCAACCATTTAATTAGCCTGCTAAATTACTCCTATATGCTTAATTGCATACCTCATACGTTCATAATTCTGAGGCCGTCATCGCATGTACTATAGGTAAACTTCCAGCTAGCTAGAGCCAACGCTAGGCCGTCGTGCATTTCTGCCCGCACCACGGCTGCTTTTTTGTTACTTACGCCATAAAATAACGCACACAAACATAACCGCACAATAAGGACATAAATGGTCCAGCAGAAAAAATGATACATCAAATTTGGTGGAAACATGAATAAAGACTAACAGGGGGTGCATACTCGATTCGCATTTCGTGGGCCCCTGATTCGGATGCCGTATCCAGATTCACCCTTCGTGCATTTACTTTACTTTTATTCTCACTGCGAGCCGACGGCAGATTTCCAAGTAATGGGGGGAGGAATGGAATTCGGCTCTCGCATCCTTGGCCAAATTTGCGTCCTGGATGAGCTCAGTTTCAGATTTGTCTCTTCCCTCCCGCCATGATTGATTGATTGATTGATTGCAGGGTTTAACGCGCCGACGCAGCGCAGGCGATGAGGCGCGCCGTAGTGGAGGGCTCCGGATTAATTTTGACCACCTGGGGATCTTTAACGTGCGCCGAAATTTCGTACACACGGGCGTTTTTGCTTTTCGCCTCCATCAGAAAAGCGGCCGCGGCGGCCGGGAATCGAACCCGCGACCTCGTGCTCAGCAGCGCAATGCCTTAGCCACTGAGCCACCACGGTTTGTATGGTTGGTTCGTTGTCCATGGGCCACAGATTCTGTTGTTTTTGCGCCACATGCAGTAACCTGCAGCAGGTGACGGCCTAACTGCAAACTCGTGTTCTCTTTGAAAGGCTCTCAGGCGACTAAAAGAGGGACTTCTTCCGTTCGTTCACGTTTTGACCCTGGCGCTACGTAGTGTCAGCACTCTTGCAGCTATACAAAACGCTCATCGTAGGCCTCTTGCGATATGTAGCCTTCCGGCTTTACATGTTGTGTCGAGGACAGACTTGAGGTTCTGGAAAGGTTGCAAGCTCGAACTCTGCGAATATGCCTAGGCCTTCCAAAATGCACCTCCACAATTGGAGCCTTATGTGAGGCAAGATGCTTTTCGGCAAGAACTGCTGTGTATCGGTATCCGCCATGTTTATCGATGCGTGGCTTATCCTCTGGCTGCAGACTCTGCATCTCGCGTGGAGCACGTCCTGCCATCTAATTACCTCCGACCCAAACTGCCCGCTACTCCACCGTGGTTGTAGTCAGCATGGGCTGTGTGCACCACTTTACCTAGAATAGACAAAAAGTCGTCAATGCCCGCATCGACCTTGACATGTTTTGTCCTGAACCATTATAACACCACTTATCCAGACCACATCCAAGTGTGCACGAATGGATCTGCGACTTCGGCCTCTTCGGAAATAGGCGTATGGATTCCGTCAGCGGGATGGCCCATTAAAGAGAAGCTCAACCACAAAACATCTTTCACGGCGTCTGAGCTAGCAGATGGCAGAGCAGCAAGCCTTTACATAAGCAGAAGTCCTGCTCTCGGCGGTGGATAATGCTTTCCGATTCCCGGCCTGCCTTCCGAAGTTCTTTACAAGCCGCCTGATTGCCGCAATGAAATTGTCTGGAATTTGAATAAGACATACACAAGTGCGGAGCGCGAAGGACATAAAATTTGCCTTCAGTGGCTACCAGGACATTCTGGTATAACGGGCAAAATCGTCTCCGATACGGCCACCAGAGAAGCCCACGACGTAAACTACAGCATTGAAATCCCGGTCTCAACGAGGATAGCAAAGTAGCTACATTTGACCTATGTTGGGAACTCCATCTGCCTGCTAGGAAGGATCCTCTGAGAAGGTATGCGCCTCTCCTTGTGATAGACCGCAAGTGCGATTTCCGGGGTATGTGGATCTGCCCAAGGGAATTGAAGGTGTGCTACACCGGCTGCGAGTTAACGTGGCCTATACCCGCAGCTTCTCGCTTAAGCTAGGATGGGTAGAGTCGCCGTTTCCAGTGTGCCCTACTAATGAAGACATTGGGCACGTTTTATGCCGCTTCCCTCGATATGTCAGTGAACGGGCAACAGCTTCGGAGGAACTTGTGCGACTCCGACGTAGAAATGCTCTAGAACTTTCACACTTCCTTGGACCCTGACGAAATTATGGCGAGGCAGTGCTGGGGACAAAACTCTGTTTACTTTTCTTGTGGACACAGAGTTGGAAGAGGTCCTGTGAGCCGTCTGAACATATACATATTGTACATGTGTACATCTCTCCTACCCCGTCCCGCTTTATTTTTTTTTATTTCTTTTCTTTTACTCTCTCTAATCCCCCTTTTCATCTCACTGTCCTTCACCCCCATCTCGAGTAGCAAGCCGTAACGTTAGTGGGGCTGACCTCTTCAGCGTTAATTAAAGGTTTTTTCTCTCTTGCACGAGAGCGGCCGCAGTTTCTGGAGTAAACAGGGGGCTACAATTTTCTTTGAAAGTTTCCATAACATCTCCGCGGGAAAGAAGACGAAATTTATTGATCGCATAGCTGGGGTTTTGATGCATAGGACCACTTTGTTTAAGTTGTGGGAGGGGTGTGTAGGGAACTGGAAAAGGGAATAAATCAATGAGTCGTGAGTGGGGGCTGGTTAACTGGGGGACGGCCGCTGTGGATGGCGTGCAGAAACACGGAAGGGGGGGCGCAGACTACCTTCCGATTTGTGTGACAAGGAAGACAACTTTTTATGAGTCGCTGAAAAGAAGCAATTATGATTAATTGCGCTGACGTGAGCTTGTGGTTAAAATACTACTAATAAAAAAGCTTGTACAGTTTTCTCGCGATGCGGAAACTGGGGTAAAGGAACAAGTCTGTGTCGTACCGAGGCGACGGCTGGAAATAGTTTATTTCGGGGGTGCTTCTACTCTGCGTGTCCCTGCGTGTCCCTGCAAAACAAAGTGGGTGCCGCATTTGATGCCGAGCACAAAGCAAGAAAAAGATGCTTTCGCCGATATGACAGCTCTGTCGTAGAGCTAACCCCTCTGATCCTTCTTGTTTGTTGGGCCGGCGAACGCAAGAAAAATTCACCGTGCCTTCAAGATTTCGCCGCAAGTGGAAAAAGCGACGAAAAAAGTGCATGCTGCAGCTACTTCGCCGCCAGTGCTCACCCCACCCACATGACGCACAAGGCACATACCCACATGGGGGACTGACCAAAAGTGTCCAGGCCATCTCTTACACATTGTGACCCAAAACCAGACGTGCACACATGACGGTTGCGGATACTCGTTATTTCTTGCCCGGTTTCAAGCGGCGACTATTAAACGCAGCGAATGAAATGTTTTCATTCAGGAGTCATCCTAATCTCATGGCCATACAACAGCTGGCGCTTAGAGGTGTATCACCGTGGAGTGTTCGTGCTTTAATTGCTTGTTTTCTCTGCATCGAAAAGTATGTGCTTATGACAAGTGGGGACTAGCAAAGAGAAATGCCTTCATTACGCATGAGCTGTTTGTTGTACGTGTTTTACATATGTTGGTGTATTAACGTTCGAACTTACGGCACACGAAACTGAGTAAAAAGCTTAGCCGCAGAGGAAGATGACGTTTTAACTCGCACGCGCATCAGCCGCTGCTTCCACAGAACAGCCGGAAGTCGCCGCCCGCCCAGCGTTCAAGTTCCCTTCCAGCTCCGGATGCCAGAGCCCCAACGGCAGCGAGGTGAAAAACAGGCCGAGGGATCCCACCGATCTTTGCACCATTCCAGATGCGTGGGCTTCAAACTTGGATAAGGAATTCGACATCATTATGCTCATCGCCCACGGGTGCAACCACGTGGCACTGGTCAAGGAGTAACCCGGTGTTCTGGTCGTGCCTACGGGCCCTCAGGTCAAGCCATCCGCTTACCAGTACTTCTCAGTGCGGGACAATGGGATTCTGATGAAGCACGTCCACCTGGGGTTCAGCTTCTTCGACGAGAACTGCCAGCCAGCACCAGACGGCTGCGCGTGGCAGTTTAACTTCAAGTTCAACGTCGAAGAAGACGTCCCTGCCGAGGACTCTACCCGCTTTCTAATTGAATCCGGCATGAAATTCGGCAGGCATGAACGCGGTGGAATAGACCCGAACAAGTTTGCTGAGCGGTGCACCACATCTGGCGTCGTCCTGTCGGACAGAGTCAAGCGCCCCGTTTTTCACGGACCGCACATCTTCGCCTGCTTGCTCAAAAAGCTGACAGGGAAGGATTTACCAAAGGCAAGAGTCTGACTTCTTCGAGCTTCTTAGCGTGTTTTACTTCTATCTACGGCAGCAAGTGCATCATGAATGACTGCCCCGGTGTCTGGAGAAGCCTACAACATGTGGCTTGATAACCTGTAGGTTGACAGACTCGGTAGCCAAGACTAAGGAGGCAGCGACAGTATGCATACCGGTGAACTCTTCTTCGGCATCGACGAATGTATGTGTCGAGCATAATGGCCAACAAATAATTCGGGCCAAGATCCTTCTTGGGTGGCTTTAATTCCAGGCTCGACGATAGCCCATAGCATACGGCACTGCACAGTTGAGCAGCTTGGACTTGCCACAAGATACCACCGAGGCTGAGCCTGACAGGGAGCACGTTCACTTCCCAGAAAATTTCAGGAACTCTGACCCCGATTGCAATGGCTATTCGTGGTGCTCACAGCGTTTCCTGTTCTGGGCATCCCCACCAAAAATTGTGCAGCATAGGCTGTGTGCTCGGTCAATGCTGCAGTCTGCATCTGTTCTAAAATACACAGCACAAGGCCTCGAACCGCTTTTCATTAAAATTTTCTTTCCTCTTTTACGACGTGTTTATGTGCCATTGTTTTTGCAGTATTTTTCTTAGCACTTTATAATACTTATTTCAGTATTAGTACTGTAATTTTTTTTGCATTTTTTTCCCTCCTTGACCGATCTGGAATACCACATCCTTTATTTTCCCCAAGCGAAAGTCCTTCGAAGGTCCCACATGGAGGCACGAAGGGTTATTCTCTGTCACGACTGCCCTTATGGGTAGCGATCTGCTCATGGGCAGCCATCCCCGTACATTTATCAGGGTCAATTAGTGCGGTACTGTGTCCAAGCACGAAGCACCCCTTCAGTTTTATGATATATAATTATTTTATAAAGCTCCGTGTATTCCGATGGAGCGCGATAGCTTCACGTATCATCACCAGCAGCATCATGTACCCCTTGTTTCTTTACAATGGCTGCAGTGTTACGATTACATGTGCAAATTTGACGAATTGTACATTTGTTTTGCGGATATGAACCGTCTCCCTAAAAAGTGACGACCGTAAGTCCACGGGGCGCATTGGGCGACCCTTTTTACAGCGGAACGGTGGACATCAAGGTTGTGTCCTTTCTGAAAAAGAAAGAAGATCAGGGATACTTATACGTGTGAGATTGCGAAAACACTAGGATTTACTTCAAGCTTTGCGGTCGTGTATATCTAGTGGTTAGTTTTTCGGGATTATGCTATCTGTTGTAGTACTTCTGCTCCACGAAATAAATACGTGTCTCACTTGTAATCGTCGCGTGCTAATGATTGCGGTTTTTGTCAGATGGAGGTGCATGTAGATGTAGCGAGTGCCTTTGTCTTTTCTCGTGTGCAGCATTCTTGCGTTCCCTTGCGTCTTCTATAGAGGCGTACTTCATGCAGGACAACGTTTCAGAGCTTCTGCTAAGGTAGATGTCCCTTAGTTGTGCGGGGGTGTCCTCTCATCATCATAACCATGGTCCTTTTTCTTTTTCGTGGTTTTAGTCAGTTGGTTGACCACAATACGGCACTTCTTCTGTTTGTGTTTCTTTTCCCTTTCTATTCAGATATCAGAGCACACAAACGGAGGGTAATCGTTTTCTTTCCCTGTAATTTTTTTGTCGCTCTCTTAAGCATTGCATATCCCTAATTAGTGTAAATATGCTTTGCTGCTTTTGTAATTAGAATTATATACATGTCTACACGTTTAGTACATGCATCCTATTAGAATTCTGCGTATGTATACACGTTTTATAGCCTACGTTTCTTAATAGAAGGCCTTAACACATTCACTAAGTCGACATTTTGTTGACTAAAATTGAGTGATCGCGATTGTGTAGGCTTTGTATGTTGGACTAGCCTTCTATGTATCCGGGGTTCAAATCCTAGACGCACCTTCTTTTTTCTGACGTTTTATTTCCTTTTTTACTGCCGGCTTTGCAGTCAATAGTGACCGAATGCGTGGTAAGTGTCTCTTTGTGTTTTTTTTTCTTCAGATGCACGCATCGCGTCTGGGCGCCTCGCATAAAATGGGAATTGAGCTCGTAATGAGGCGTACCTGCTTTGTGGCTGCCTTTTGCGGATGCGAGCCTTGCGCACACACCGCTATGGATAGGCCACGATAAGTCAAGAGCCCCGAGGAGAAGAGCGCATACGAGGAGTGACAAAAGAGAGAAAAAGGCAGCATGATAATCGGCGGCTCGCTGCCAAAACCTCGTTTTCAAGACGGTGGGAGCAAGCGTCAAGCCAGAGAGGGCCCAAATATGTTTTTTTATTACGGAAGTTTGCTAATAAGCATAAAAACTATATACACATTTATTCTCCAAATTCTCGAAAAAAACGGAGAAGCGGGCCGTGATGTGGACCCTGTGTCCATTAGGTGGAGTCCAGGGGACGGCCAGGGCGTGGGCCGAAGGAGGCGAGGTGCGCGAGGAGTAGTCTTCGTACGGCTGGGCAACTCCCCAGCGCTCTGCTGTAGCCTGCTCAACAGGAGCGGGGCACAAGGGGCACGTCTAGTCAAACGGGACATGGTACTGGGGTGGCCAGGTCCTCGTAACGGCCAGCCGGCGTGAGGGTTACCCCAAAATGAAGTCGTCGGAGAAGGACCCCATCTATATAAGCGGGACACCCGCCAGAGAGATCCGTACCGCGCGGAGATATTTGTGTGCGCGCGGTGCGCCGAAGACGGACTTTTACACTTGCGAGGCGAACAGCCGCTGAGGAAGGTGCCAGCGGAGCTGGATATTGCGCACGCACGAGGTGCGTACCAACATCTGCAGCCTGCATTCCAGGGTGGCTGTTGCGTTGGCGCCATGACACGCGAATACGGCAGGGGTAAATGTCCGCTATGTCCTAGATTTGTAGAACAAGTTTGTTTGACGTAAATGTTTTTCCAGGATCTCAGACATCAGCGGGTGAATCAGTGTAGACAGAAAACTCGGTTGAAGCAGGGGTGGAAAGCACAGTTGTGAGCAGTAGAACATTCCGCACTGCGAGGAGCTCGGCTTGGGTGGATGGCCACTTCCACCGGGATGTATAGGAGCACCGTAGTTTGCTCGAACATGGCTCCCGACCCAAATTTCTCGCTCAGTAAGCTCAGCGCATGAGGTATGTCCGGCAGGATGTTGTCCGGCGGATGCTTATCACGGTCTACCACTGATACCACAAAGCGAGCGTAACTACCTTTAGTGTAATGGAACAAAACATCTAACACCTCTATCAGCAAGTGTAGTCGTTTTCAGGAGCTTACGAATTCACTATACAGCCCTCTAACAGATACGGAATGGCAAGACAATTTTTTAGGGGCAAAACCATTAAGGCTGGGGCTGTTGGCGTCTCCTGTAATCGTCGTAATCGTCGTCTCATGTAGTCACGGTACTAAAAGCTCGGCAAACTCGGTAACGCGCTAGAACGTAACACGTACTAAAAAACACCGAGACACCCATTTACGCCTCGCGCTAGAGATTTTCGTGCTTCAAATACAAAAGACTTATACAGCAAAGCTGTATACCTCTACTCGCCAACGGTTTCGTCTCCGTTGGCAAAAAATGCCCCTACCCAGGTTGCCCGTTAGTGGAGATGGCTCGGGATTTTTTAAATTACATTTTCTAATTCTTCCTTTCCGATTCTCAAGGCACAATCCTCTGCAGTTACGCTATTAGGAGGGTTACTTGTGTGAACGTGACAAAATATGCATTTGTTTTGCAGATATAAGGCGTCAAGCTGAAACCGTCGCGCGGTTCTGAGGGTACGGTTAAGAAAAAATGCTTCGCATTATTAACGGCTTCTCATATCCCTCTCTTCGCAAAGCTCTGCCTACCGAAACGGGATAAATGAGCCGGTTGTTTTGCCCACCAGGTGTCTATAACGCTAACAATAAAGATAGTACATCATTCCAGCTGTCATTGTCACTGCGGTGACCCAGTTTGCGGGTTAGATGGCACGTAATCAACGTGCACGATAAGTGAGGTGAAGTCTTTACTCACCAACCGCACTCAAAGGGATAAATATATAACGTGCACTTTCCCACTGACATTTGCAACACGGTTACATAGCTTCCTTGTCAGTTTCTTGGTAACCATGCGATGGTTTCTATTTCACATGTCCAACATCCAATGACACTACGTGCAATGTTTGTCAAAATTTTCTAGGCCACGCCAAAGGTTTCTTGGCCACGAACAATTCAAGGCGGAAGCTTGACGTTTAACTTTGACCAACTCATTTTATGACTGTAGCAAAGAAAGGTATTTTATCCAGCTTTCAGGAATGAAAAGTTTCAGCCTTCGCTCGATGGGTAAGTTTGTACATCGAATTTTTCGCGGCATATGCCCGCTTTGCATGGCTTAGAAAATTTTGACAAAGACTGTACCTGTATGGCCACATGGTAAAAATCACGGTGTGAGAATACGAAGACCTTACCAACCCTAGAGTTCTATTTGGATTTCCGAATGTACGACCATTTGTGAAGCGTATTTCAACTAATTTTGAGTAGTAAAAAGGGTGCATTCAGCATCATCATCATCAGCAGCAGCCTATTTAAGACCACTACAGAACAAACCACTCTCGCACTGACTTCCAAGAGAGTCTGTCATGCGCTGCCTGAGTCAACTGCATCATCTCTTTCTGAGCCATCCTTAGCAATTTCTCCTGGAACAGGCAAGCTGCTCAGAAACCTAGCAAAACCATTGCACAAAAGTGATATTTCGCACAGCGAAAGATTTACCTCGAATACTAACTCTTTCACTGTATTGCGGAAGGCTCAATAATGTTTAGAGCGCAGCTCTTAAGCGCCAGCTTCTGTGCTTTCGCGTCATTCCTCGGCGTCAGTTTTGCTGTAACCCAGAGAACGCAAAGGGCACTGTAGATGGAGTGAGGTGGAAAGTGGAGAATGAAAGTATGGCGAAAGTGTGAGGGGGAGGGCGGTATGTTCAGGCCGCGCGAGAAATGCTCCCCGGCAGCGATGCGCTACGAGATAACGTCAGAGTATAGAGTGCGCCGTACTGCGTTCGCAAATGACGGGATCACTTCCGGAGACGCAGCAGCTATGCGCCATTGCCGAGGAGACTGCAGTTTGCGCTGCGCTCAAATTTCGCATTATGGAGTACTGTAATCGAGTGCCAATTTTTTGTGTAGTTCGTCGTCGAAACGTTACGTCCTACAGGGACACAGCTGATTGCTTATGTGTATCGGGCAGTCTGGTAGAACAATCTTGTGTACCCGAAGCTTCGTACAAAGCAGGTGGCCACACACACAAGTACTTTGCATAATACTAAGAAACTTCGATGTAATCAGTGCAATGATAAGCTGAAAAGCTGCACCTGAAAATATGTGTGTGCTCATGCGCGAGTTTGCGAAGTTTTTACTGTTTTCGCGCAGCGTTCCCCATACTTTGTCAAAAAATTCGGGATTGCCAAGAACGGCAAACACAGCCAATCGATTGTGAAAGCGCTGACACTAGCCGCACCTTGCGTCACGCAAGTTTGTTTCAACAGCTGCTGCTTCTCTACGGGGAAGTAAAGGGCTTGATAAGCATTGACTTGGCTGAGCGTATACGACGGGCATCCGGCGAGGGACACTGCGCATAGGCTGCTGCAATTTCCATCAAGCGAGTCGAAGAGCGAGCAAAAATTATGCGGGGGCAAATAGCGCTTGCGGTAGTCATCACTGCTACAATGCTGGAAGCGCAAAACGCGGTTCCCAACGACATCTGCGAGAAACCACCTGGTAGGTATCAAGGTCCTTCGACGAGTTTCGTGTGGGAACCGTAATTTTAAAGCGACTCCCAAGAAACGTATCTTGGGATTTCATGTGCTAGTACGCTGGGCTGGGGTAAGCGGTCTCATTAGGACAGGCAGGTGTATTCGCACGGAACTCAAAAAAAAAAAATAAACTACACGAAAAGGTTCTATCCTGTTTTGGGGAATCTGGATTGTAGTCACCACATTAAGGAAAAAGTGTACCAATGAAATGGCAACAGAAAAACGCTAAAATGCTTGTCAGTTTCACCGCTTACGCTATTTCCACTGTTGTATTTTCTTGCCACGTCTATTTTTGCTGCCTTGTTTTCAACCTTGGGCAAGTTTTTCCCAAGTGAATGAAAGAGTTGCCTTCACGCTCACTTGGATATACATAAGAGCTTTATAGCCACGATAGCTGACCGCTGATAGAGTAAGTGAAAAAGTAAAGAAGCCTAAAGGCAGTGCCTGGTCTGGGGCAAAATAAAGCACAAAATCACCTTGTGGACTCGTACACCGATTAAAGATGAACCCTATTGTGTGGTCTAGTCCACGCAATAGGCAGTGCGAAGTTCTAAAGCGTAAGGGTGAAAAACTGCATAACGCAATTATGTGTTAGCCTGTAATTTTGTTTTACCCATTCAAAATGTAAGTACTTGTCCTATAAGAAACAATCCTCTTATTTATTAGCATAAATTTTGTTACTCAAATTAGAAAATCTAACGCGCCGAAGCGCTGCACCCTGGGCTTTGAGGGGAGCCGTAATGGCGGGTTCCGTAATTCATATTGACCACTTGGGGATATTTACCCTGTGTTGAAATCTCGTCCCGCAGGCGGTTTCGCGTTTCCCCTCCATTTAAAAAGTGGTCAGCTCAGCCGGGATTGTGCCCGCGTCCTCGTGCTCGGCAGCACAGCTCAGTAGCCACTGTACAACCCCGGTGTGAATCTTTCAACATGGTCGTCACTTTCTTATATACGCTATATCTGAACAGCGGCATCTTAGTAAACACTATACCATAACTTTGGTTATCACAAGATACAGTGTGATTTTGGGTGTCCTAGCGACATTGCGCGTCCAAAAAATATTTTTTTTTCGTATAGCATAACTTGCCGCACTTCTGCTTGCCCCTGTAAACCGTTTTTGACCTTGGTACAACTGCATCCATAGTCCAACTGCATCCATGGACCATGGATGCCTATGAATACAACTGCATAAATGGACCATAGTCAATTTTTACTGCAAAGACACCTTCAAGGCTTTTCTTTTTATCATGCAGACCCCAAGGAATATCGGCATTTTGTGAGGCACACGGCCGGCTTATCCGCGATTAAACATGCATTACTTGTTCCAGACTACAGTCTTGCAATTCTAACGTCCCGGAAATTGGATCTTCTATTACGACCTTTATCTTTCGGACACCTTGATGTCACTGTAACACTACAAATCTAACCTCATCTAATGTTGGCTATGCTCCTGTAAGCTTTGAAGTTCTTCCTTTTTTACCTTCGTAGCACGAGTACGCGTATCTGTTTTCTCCAATTCACCATAACACTACTCCCGCAACCAAACTATTCATGCACGTTTCTTTCGATCCTGTGTGTAGGTCATAGAGAAATCGTACTTAATCCACTCCGGCTTACAACACACTGCAGTGGGTTCATGAGCGCCAAAAGGTGCCACCTTCTCTTAACGGTTCCCTTTTTGCACATTATAGTACTAAATGCAAGTTGTATTATTTTACAATTTCAGGTAGTGTGCAACCTGATGTGTTTGTTACGCTCATATAAGCTTAGTGCTCACTCGTTTCTTTACCTGGCTTTACGCTCGAGGTATTACTGCTGAGCCCTCTCCTCTCTCTCTTGCGCGCACGAATGAGCCCCATCTCTGGTTCTATCCTTTTTACCCTAATGGAAACTATTTTCACTGACAAGAATCTTGCCAATGCTACCCTCACGTCTCACATCTCGTCGAACGTGGATTCATCCGGGGAAGTCACCCTCTCCTTCTCCTCCCCTTCCCTCCCCCATCGCGGATATAAACCATTTATTCTGGCATTGCGCTGTATTCGCAGACCATCGCATTATTCTCTAAAGCGCGATGGTCCCCCATGGTTCCTAACCAGATAATCCCCGATACCCGGCCCCTCCAAATCCTCGCCCGCTCGCCACCTTTTTCTTTGAGAGCGGTCTGGCATCAGAAGTGTGAACTGGGGTCTACAACCAGCTCGCTACCTCAAACTGAACCATTATTCCTCCAGTGGGAGCTGCCTAAATGCCCTTTGAATGCTCAAGAAATCTTTATTCTTTAATCGTTGCTATTCGAAAGTCCCCCCCTGAGGCCAACGGGCCTTCTCTTTTCAAATAAAGGACTTTACCGCTAGTACTTATACCACCCTTGCCCAGCGGGAGTCCAGTTCTAATGTGCCATGGTGTGCTGCTGCGTGCGTTGGCGCATGTTTTTTTTGGGGGGGGGGGGGAGGGGGGGGAAGGGGGGGAGTCTACGACATAGACCGTTCTCTTTTATTGATTGAGTGGAGGGGCTGAGTAGGTTTCAAGCGACAGTTTCCACTTTAACCCATCCTTTCACCTGGTCTGCACCCGGAAGGGAAAAGAGACATAAGACTGAATAATTGAGCGAGGGATGCAATAATATAAGTGCCCGTAGAAACCGACACTATTGTCTCACCTTCTGACATTTGTAATATGCATTCTTTTGTACCCTACCATTTTATAAAAGCCAACGTGCCAATGTTACTTGCCGCTCTAAAAAAAGAAAGTCTAGGCCACCATGGCTTGTGCACGTTAACCATGAGTAGCGGTGAAGTGCCTTTCTCGTCGACCACTTTATTTGTCTCGCTCACAGCTGCCGCCGACATGGTGGCCGTGCTGAAGCCACTGTCCAAGATGACTGTCGACTGCCTTGCCGATGTCATCATGCGCTACAAGATCAGATCGAAGTTTCTGATCAACGTGAGTGGATGGAACCAACCTCTTTTTTCTTTACTGTTGTCCTTGCGCAGTTGATTCACCAGGAACATAGAGCTCACCTTAAAGGGGTCGTGAAGAGATTTTCGAAAAGTTTTTGCTGTGTGGGAATTCATAACAGCTGACCCTTGCTGTAAAAGCTATGCCAGTCCGTTTTGTAGCCTGAGGTTGGGAAATGGGATAGAAAATGCAGTTACCGTTGCTCCCTGTCTTTCCTCCTCAAACAGGCCGATGACGTGTCAATAAGTGACCAATCGCCTCTTTCTAACGTCTGAACAGCATGGCGGTGCCGTAGGTCACCTGAAGAGGGTCAGATAGCTTTCTTGGGCGGCGCCATGACGACGTCATCCACGTTAACGAAGCCGCGCGTGTCTGACGTCTGATATGTAAGAAAAGACGGCGGAGCTCAAGGAGCTACAACGTAGCCTTCTGCCACTGAAGTCGGACTCTGGGGTACGAGCCGTGCGCTGACGCTCCTGCGTAAGTGCGCAACCACGGCAGCCAAGCGTCGTCGGACTCGGGCAGTGACGACGCCGTTTTGCCCGCGCCTGCGGCGCGTACTACAGCTTGTGAAAATCTTGGAGGCGAGCCCGACCCATCCCGTCTTGAGAACGCGCATTGGTGCGTATCGCTATATTCGTGCGGATTGTATTTTGCAAAATAAAGTTAATTCATTCATTATTGCGAAAAATCTAGCGCTGCTTCGTTACAGGTGCACCTGCGGGCTGTGTGTGTCTGTGCGCCTGATTTCGAAGCCTATGGTGGTCGTCTTCTTGTATAGTAGATTGCAGTATCTACGCCCGTCAAAGACCATTTCTCTCTCTCTCTCTATCTCTCCCTCTCTCTCTCTCATCTATCTATCTATCTCTGTATCTCTTTCCCTCTCCCTTTATCTATATGTCATTTTCGGTGTATTACTGATGGGAACCGGTTAACCAGGCAATATGAGATTGCGATCAAGTCCTGACAGATATAAATTTTGCACCAGTAGAAAGCGCAAAAGACTTAAAACACCCACGAAGGCGGGAGTAGTAATCTCTGTTAAACTATTTTTTTATGAATTACCTCCGTCTCAACGTGGAAACTAATGAATCCTTACATACCGAGAGAGAAAGAGGGCGAGAACAGACTTTACTACTTAAACAGTCCCGGTCCGAGCCGTCGTGCCACAGTCTTCATTAGGAGACGGCCGGTCCGTAGATTTCTCGGAGCCCCTCAACAACCCGAAGGCAATGGGCCACCGGGAGTCATTGCATCGACTTCAAGTTCACGCCATGACCCGAGTTCAGCCAGTCCTCACAGGAAGCTAGACGATTCTGAAACGTACATTACCCAGGTCAAGACGTTCTTTTCTGCACGAGGGAGGGCGTCTCAGATTTTACGCATTGTTGTGATGTGTCACCGAATCTTTTCGCTCACGAATCGATACTGCGTGATTCGGTGCGTTGATGAGAATTGTAAAAGGCAACTTACCGCTTTTTTTGTTCCCCCTCGGCAACTTTACAGGTGCTCGAAGGAGTTTGCCACTACCATGCAGCCTGCGTGCCGAATTACTTGAACAATAGGGTAAGCATTGAAACAACCCAGAAAAACACTGACCAAGGTTGAAGGTATATTTGAAATGTAAGCATTGAAACAACCCAGAAAAACACTGACCAAGGTTGAAGGTATATTTGAAATGTTCACATTATAACTGGAATCTGGTTTTCTTGGTTTTGTTTTGAATAAAATAACGTTAATTGGCGCAGTCATGGGAGGTTGTGGGCATTACTACACAAGGGTGGCCAATCGTGCTCTGGTGTGGTAGTGCGTTTCCTGCAATGGTCGCCGAGGTCACACCGCCCCCCAAGCTTCCTTCAGCAATTCCACCTCGGGTCGTGGGTCGTGGGCCTTAAATTAAAATTTCCCCGCATTTCCCCGAGGGGACGAATTGTGAAAGTGCGATATGCACGAGTTGAATTTGCGCGCGTTCGGTAATGTTCGCGAAAGAGAGATCACACACACACACACAACTACAAAGAAAGAAAGATGCATTTATTCACAGACACCTATTTGTGTTGTCGTTTGTACTTGATTGCTAGAGCGGATCTCAGCTTTGAAATTTCGTGTCAGTACTCCTTTAAGCGGGTGCATTAGCCCTTCTCACGCCCGATTCCTGGCCAATCCCCCACGTGGGTATGTGCCATGCACAGACACCTATTTGTGTTGTCGTTTGTACTTGATTGCTAGAGCGGATCTCAGCTTTGAAATTTCGTGTCAGTACTCCTTTAAGCGGGTGCATTAGCCGCTTCTCACCGCCCGATTCCTGGCCAATCCCCCACGTGGGTATGTGCCATGTCAGCGGCCAGGCAGCGCGCGCCCATCTCCCCCCGTTGCCAAGGAAGACGAGGAGATTCCTGGCCAATCCCCAACGTGGGTATGTGCCATGTCAGGCGGGCCAGGCAGCGCGCGCCCATCTCCCACCGTTGCCAAGGAAGACGAGGAGATTCCTGGCCAATCCCCCACGTGGGTATGTGCCATGTCAGCGGCCAGGCAGCGCGCGCCCATCTCCCCCCGTTGCCAAGGAAGACGAGGAGCGCGCGCACCCGCAGCTGTTGCTATGTGGACGGACGGCGGTCGCCGGAATTCAGGGTCGCTTATAAAGTGCATTCGCACTTAATATGCATAAATCTAAAGTAATGCTATATAGCCTCGGGAGAGCACCGTAGTTTGAGATAGGTGGCGAGGCAGTGGAAGTGGTAAGCGAATATAACCACTTAGGCCAAGTAGTGACCCCGGATCCCAACTATGAGGCAGAGATAATTAGGAGGATAAGAGTGGGCTGGAGTGCATTCGGCAGGCACTCCCAGATAATGAATGGCAGCCCACCATTGTCGCTGAAGAAGAAAGTGCATGACAGCTGCATCTTACCGGTACTCACCTACGGGGCAGAAACTTGGAGGCTCACTAAGAGGGTTCAACTTAAACTGAGGACGACTCAGCAAGGAATTGAACGGAAGATGATAGGCGTAACATTAGGGAGAAGAAGACAGCGGAGTGGGTCAGTGAACAAATGCGTGTTACAGACAGATTAGTAGACATTAAGAAGAAATGGACGTGGGCAGGGTATGTAATGCGAAGGCAAGATAACCGTTGGCCATTAAGGGTAACAGAGTGGATCCCTAGAGAAGGCAAGCGTGGCAGGAGGCGGCAGAAAGACAGATGGGCAGATGAGATCAAGAAGTTTGCGGGGATAAATTGGTCGATATAAGCACAGGGCCCGGATATTTGGAAATTTATTGGACAGGCCTTTGCCCAGCAACGGGCGTAGGCAGGCTGATGATGGTTATGAAAATGACATCAGATAGCGCCGAACACTCCAAAAGATTAAAAACATTTTGAATACAGCAACGCTGCACGAGTATGAATTACCACCTCAGCACACAAAATACGATATTCACGTCAAAAAGGAGTCTTGTATACTTCGAAAAAGGATATAAAAGCACGTCCCGTCCACTTGTCCTTCTGTGTATCCGTTATTTTCTGTTGTATTTTTTAAATCTGTGAAATATATTTGAATATTTTCGGACTTACGGGTTAGCATGGAAGACGTCATTTGTCCGTTGCTGAAGGCAGTGACGTACATTAAACATCTGCTGAGTAGAGGAGGGGGCAAAAAAGCGAAAAAAGAAGCATAAAAAGGTAAAAAGTAAAACAATGCACAGAGAAGGAAGGAAAGTGTCAAAAGGGCATCGGTAATGCGTGCTGCTTCCACAGGGTGGAACGACTTTTACCATAAATTTGAACTTCCAGGGTTTTGTAACGTCGGTGTTATACGGTGAAGCATCAGCTGGAAATAGGCCACAAGTTTCAGTCATGTAATTCCGTATTCAGGTTATACATTGTAACATGGTGCATTAACTGTATTCTGGATCAGGAAGTAAAAACATACCTACCACTTATCATTTATTCAGTACACGGCAGGCCATAGAGAAGCTATTTAAACGTATAAATAAAGCAACAATTAATCTAACTGTGTGTTGTTTTTATATTTGTTATGAAAAAAAAATCTTTTTCAGACGCCCCAAGGCCGCAAAGCTACCATGGAATGTCTCGCGCAGCGCGTCAGCGAAAAAATGGCGAGTCTTTTGATACAGTACCCATACGTATTAACAAGATAATTGAAATAGAAAAGCTAACTTTAGACCGTAACTGTCAGTGCATGCGTCTGAATCTTGCAACAAAAAACGTCTACTACAAGAAGGCCTTTTGTGTTTAAAGGGCCCGTGCAGAGAAAACACGTTTGGTTCACTCGAAAGATTGCCTCGTTGCAATCATACTGACAGCTCTTTTAACGTAAACTTCGCTCGAATAAGCTATAAAATTTTAAAAAATTCCCCCGCACCTCCCCGAAGGGAATCGTGCAGAAATGCGAATGTATTGGGTGCACCGATGAGTGTGTTGCGAGTAATGACGTAATTAATGACGACAGTGTTAACGTAATCATTTATTCATCAGCACCTGTTTGTGTTATCGTTGTACCTGACGGCCACAATCACTGCCTTGTGATCGCTAAAGTGCACGGTCAAAGGGTCTTTGAGAAGCATACGTGCGTCACAGTTTCCCGTAAAGACGAGATCAATGCAACTCCCGTGAATGGTAGTGGGGCACGTGTCGAAGCCGGCAGAGAGACAATGCATAGAGTGCCTGGTCTGCATGTACTCGACCAGCCACTCGCCACTCTTCTTGCGCACGTCAACGTTGAAGTCGCCAACCAATGCTATGGGGTCAGAGGGTTTGGAGCGCACGCGCACACTTTCCCTAGCCGCGTCCAGCTGCGCGGCGACGGCGTCTCGAGCGAGGGCTAGGCGGCCACAGCTGTTGCTAGGGGCGAGGAGGAGCGCGGAGAGATAACACCTGTGGGCGCACGCCGACGGAGCACGACAACCCCCGACTAAGAAATTCATTCGCATTTACGACGACGACGACGACCAAGGCAGAACTACGAGGCGCGCGCTCACGTGCGCTCGCGCTGGAGGAATGCAGGCGCACGCCGGCCAACGGAGCAAGACAACCCCCGGCTAATAAAATGCATTCGCATTTAAAAAACGGAAGGGAATGCGACTAACCAGCTCATTTCTCCCACTAGAACCTATGACGTAATATGCACAGCTGTGCGATTGGCTGATGCCGGCAAGAGAAAACGCAAGTCAGGCAGGGATTATAGGCTGGCAGAACGAGCTATTTCCCCTTAAACGTAATGCATATTGCTACGGTGCAGCCTTCCTTGGCGAAGTGGTGAGGCCACTGCTATGAAGAGAAATCCCCCTGCACGGCATGAGACCAATCGTGGAGGACGAGAAAAGCGACGATCGGTGTGGCGCCCGGCAGGAGCTAAAACGGTCACCTGCTGTGTCTCTGATGAAGTTACGAAAGTACGCGTAAACATAGAACTACAAGTGCTTACTATTGTTGGTATTGCGTGCGCTATGCTTGTAACAGCTGCACAGCAGTCTGGCCCTAAGGGCTTCTCTCCCACTACACGGGCCGATTGGCGTAACCGACATTGTCTTACGTGACCCTGTTTTTAGAGCATGCCCAAGGTTTCACTAAACGATTACTTCCAACTGTAACAAAAGCAAGACAGGTGCAAATAAGGTCAGAAACAAAGCGAGGGCGAGGGCGCTTGAGGATCTGTTCTTATTACGTCATCACGAACGTCACGAAACACACAATTTTGCGGGAGATTAAAATTTCGACTTCAAAAATTTCTCAGTGAATAACGCGTCGTTTCCTGCAGGAAAAGTGCTGGAGGCGCTATAAAACAGCAAATCTTTCCTACAAAACAAACGTATTTTGTCCGCATGGCCTCTTTAAGTACGGTATTTTTGTTTAAAACATGTTTCAATGATCAGGATTGGTTTTGGTAGATTTTGTTTATTTATTCATTTATATCTGCAAGTAATTAGAGTTGAGAAGGCTCCGGAATATTCGATGAATGGCAATTACACAAGCCGTATGCCACTTATATTTCCATACCTGGGTAGTACGTGGGTAGTGGACCCAGGGAGGGGTGCATATAAGAGCAAACATTGACCCGGGAAGAACGCAAGTGGACGATGTCGCGTAGCGCCAGGCGTATCCTCCTTCTCCTCCGCTTCATCCGGCGCCTTTGAGAGGTGGCAGGTCGCAATTGGTTGGGCTGTCATGGCCGATCATTAAACGCATCGCACAACCGCTAAGTGTCGCCGCTAACTAAATGTGGATCCCACAGACACGTGGTTGCCTTCGTATACTTAAAGGGGCACTGACACAAAAATTTTGCATCTTGTTTTTTTTGTTGCGATAAGTAGCTAGTGACCTACTTATAACCTGTAGAAACCTCATTTGCTTCAGCGTGCGACGGTTGTTTAATTAGAGGCATTTTCAATGCGGCCAGTCGCAGTTTCGGTTTCAGCGAGTGCCGCGAAACGATGGATTTTGTGGATTTTGTGTGAACAAAGCTGACCACGTGACCGTCGGAGGGATATCACAGAGCAGAGCCGCCGTAGCACTGTCGAATCCGCATCGACGGCAGTTTCTGCGTATGCCCCCACGTACTGTTCTCGTGAGGCGCTTAATTAAAAAGCGACCGTGGATGTGACGCAGACGCTGCGAGTGCAAATGATACCGCGGCTAAAGAACGACGTGCGACGCTCGAGTCGGTGGGTGGCAAGACGCGCGCTGGGAGCAGCCGGCCGGTCTGCCTACAGGTCCGCCTACAGATGTGTTCGGCTTAGCACTGCGGCGGATATTCGAGTGCCGCTCTCGTAAGCGGTGCAGACGACAATTTTTAATGCAACCCGCCATCGCATCATTAACTCCTTTCTCATGTAAGCCACCATGGTCGGGGCTTGGGGACAATTTCGTGCAGCGGTAACAAGCTATCACTCGAGCTACCAGCGCCGGCCTGGGCCACTTCGCGGCCGTGGCCGCCGCCTGCACAGCGATCGTGCGGCTACCTCAGTGGGCTTTTCGTGCCTCCGGCGCGTTTTCGCATCCAGTGGTAATAAACAGCAATAGAAACAGAGTGCCTGGAATCGCTGTAGAACTTTGGTCGCGGCCAGCTGCCCGATGAGCTGACGAAATCACGGCGCCTCCGCCACCGCCGCCAACGATCGGGTCGTTTGTTCTCGAGAGCAGAAGCTCCGCCCTCCAGCCCTCCGATTGGAGCGGCGAGCCGGCGAAAAGCGCCGGCAGTGCGGAAGCGGCAAACACAAACTCGTGACGTGTTTGGACGTTGTTTATTTACACAATATCCTCGGGATGTCGATTGCGCGTGGCCCTCTGCTGTCTGCTCGGTTGCGTTTCGCACACTTTAAAATTGATTTTAAATATGCTCTAGGCTGTATTCGCCGCTGATATTTTGCAGATGATGTATATGTGTTCCCACCAATCTATCTCCGAAGTTATCTGGCGTTCAAAATTTTGTGTCAGTGCCCCTTTAAGAACGCGCAACGTGTACTGCGGTCTGCATCAGTAATTTTTGCCCGCTCATTACGGAAGTAGCACGCAGGAGATAATCAAAGTGCAATCCTGCTGACTGTCCTTTTTCGACCGCGATGCGAACGCGGGGCGCTCTGACGATAGTGAGCCCATCATGCGGCATCCATTGAAGGCCACTATCGTGCGCGCCGGCCGGGCGTTAGGCCGAAGTTATGCTTTGCGCTCTAATGTCGTCAAGCGGTACCTGCAGCTTGATTTACTGAAGTCTAACCTAACCTTATGCTTGCCGTCTAACGTTGTCAACCGGTACCTGCAGCTTGATGCAGAACAAGTTTGACGTTGTTTGGCAGGCTTAGCATTAGTGCTACGAAACGGAAGCTTCGATAGAACAAGGGCGATTGGCAAAAGAGGATGACGATAATGATGATGTCCTCAAAGCCTTTGGCACGTACCCACAAAGGGGGATTGGCCAGGGTTAAATCGGTTGCTGAAACTGAATTATTTCCGGAAAGAGGTTGTAAAAAGAAACTTAGTGATGAATAAAACCCGAATTACCCATAATTAGTACCCTTCAGCAATTCGAACGACCTGAAGCAGAAAGGAAATTTTGAATGCAAATATATATATCCCTTTTTGAAAACACCAAATTTGATGCGCCAATAGATATATAAGCGGAATTGAAAAAGTCAACCCCAAACGCTCAATTGGGTCCTTCAAAAGCAGTTGTCTAGCTGTTGAGCAACGGCGGCAGTCGAGAAAAAAATGTTCGATTGTTTCAGCCACCTGGCACCGCACACATAGTTCCGTAGGTGAAAGTCCTGATCTCAACAGATAGAAATTAAGCTTTGGAATCCTGCCAGCGCAGCTCGGTGAAGGTCACCTCGCATTGTTGAGAACCACAGAAATGAACATTCCACCGAACTTTAAATGTTGGTACTCTTCAAATGATAAAAGTGAGTCGGAACGAGTAGCGTCTACATGCCAATCTCGTCTTAATCTTGAAGATGCAAATAGAGCCAGATTAGGAATTCCGAATTGAATGGGAGCTGTGGCAGCGAGATTAGCTAAATGGTCCGCTTGCTCGTTGCCCCTGATGTCCGTATGGCCAGGGACCCAAGACAAGCATACCTCCTTCACGTGCCTAGGAACAAAAAATCATAGTGTGCGGTACAATGGAGAGTCGGAAGAGGAAGTTAATGCCGATATAACTGCCATAGAATCGGATAATATGATGATTTTTGATACATGCTGCGGTACTTTGCATAGAGCGAGAGCTATTGCTAAACATTGGACCATAAATATGGGTGTGTAATCCAGGATTCATAGCCAATAACTCCAATCTAGAGATCGTGAAAAAAATTCCAATTTCAGCTTTCTCGCCAATTTGAGATGCATCAGTATAAATCACTGAAGACGCAGGATACTTGGATAAATATTCATTTAAAATAGCGGCTAATAGCGAGCGTGGGAGAAGTGTTGCAGCTGAAGGGAAGGGGTTTTGAAAGAAAAGCTCAGTGTCTTGCTCAATTGTGGATACCGGAATTCCTTCATATAGCTTAACAGAAATACAATCCAGGCATGATTGAACGAATGGTACTTGGGGGGAAATACGTTTGACGAGAAAAGCACAGTCCTCGTCGTCCTCTCTCTGTCCTTGTCTTTTTTTCTGCGCTGTTTTTTTTGGAGCACGCACCAACGCGCCCTGTTTTCCGCGTCAGTTGGCGAAGGAAGACGCACAAGGGAAAGGTTGATTATACGAGCGGACGTTTGGCAATGGGGCACACCTCTCACTTTACATTCGTCCTGCGAAGAGCTTAAGAATCCTCGTAGTTCTCACTCATTTTGTTTTCTCCGCAGCCACTTCAAATACGGGGCGAGGAGTTCGACCACAACGAAGTGATCGCGCAAATCATGGTACGATCATATTGTACATAGGTAACCAAAATACGATACGCACAATTCTGACCACTGGCACAAGCAGGAATACCATGGCACGTGGAACTGAAGCGGGTAAATAAGCGGTTATGGGAAGTGCCGGCGGGCTCTCATTCTGCAAGTTCATATGATCGCAGAACATTGCAGTGGACAATTGACGAGTAATCTATTTAAAGAAGCTGTTCTTTGATGGGCCTCGATGATAGGATTTGACAACTTTACGGGACCCTTTAACAACATGGTTGGGTCCCTGTGTACATCGTATATGAATCTTTTTTTTTTTTTGTTTAAGAAAATAAACTTCAAACTTCAAACGCGCGCACGTCGACACATGCACACGCACACATGCAAGAAAGAGAGAGAGAGAGTGAGAGAGATTAATGCTTTGAACATTTCACCTTATGTCTCTTATTTTCGACGCTCTCGCCGGGACTCACTGTTTTTCATTCTAAGCACTTCCGCCGAACGCAACTAAAAAATTACACGCGCCGGCAGTGCAATTTTAAAACCAGGCATGCCACGATGAAAACTTCGCTTTCTGGCGATGCCCACATTGCGTAGGGTGGGCCATTTTGTTTTACTCGCCCGACGATATATAGTAGACTCGCGATAATTCAAGCGGGAAGGAACCCGAGGATTTTGTTTTAATTATAAGAAGTTTGAATTATCCGTAGTACTTATGAATATAACTCGGTGCGACAGACAAAGCTGTGTTGTAATTAAACACTCACATATATTTTACAATATATTACAATATACTATAACAATATACAGGGTGTCCCAGCTATCATGCACCAAGATTTAAAAAAAGAGAAATGGCATAACTCGAAGAAAACCTAGTGCATAATGTTTGCAGTACTGTGAAGAAGCGGAGAGTAATTTTTTCGTTAATGAGACTTAATTAATTGTAATTAATTATCTAACTCGAGAAATACTGTCCTAATCACTAAAGTGTCAATGGGGCACTTGTAGGTAACCACGAGGGGCATCTAACTGCGCTATTTTCAGCGACGAACTAATTGCGTACTCATTTATTCTGACTGATAAAGGAAACCCGCGAAATATGAAAAATACCACGTGACGACGCTTACGCGCGCATTGTAAAGCAGCGTCCCCAAACAAAGCTGATTGAAAGTAACTGCTTCGCGTGTTACCCGCCCGAAGAGACAGCGCATCACCTTGATAATAGCATGCATGGAAGGAGCAGCAGCAGCAAGATTCGCGGGACGCGTGTGCAGATAAGGAACAAACTCGATTGCGATTTCTTCTTTGTTTCTTTTGTCTATTTCATTCTGGCTAACTCAGAGGCAGCCTGTTTGAGGGCGTTGCTTTACGGTGCGCGCGGAGGCGCCGTCACGTGGTATTTTTCATATTTCGCGGGTTTCCTTTATCAGTCAGAATAAATGAGTACGCAATTAGTTCATCGCTGAAAATACCGCAGTTAGATGCCCCTCGTGGTTACCTACAAGTGCCTCATTGACACTTTAGTGATTAGGACAGTATTTCTCGAGTTAGATAATTAATTACAATTAGTTAATTAAGTCTCATTAACGAAAAATTTACTCTACGCTTCTTCACAGTACTGCAAACATTATGGCCTAGGTTTTCTTCGAGTTATGCCTTTAATCTTTTTTTAAATCTTGGTGCATGATAGCTGGGACACCCTGTATACAATATATACAATACAATATGCAATATATTACAATTTCCTGCACAATGTTGAAGTTCTGTTCAGACTCTGAAAAAAAACGCACAAATGTCTGATTGCTTTGTCATTGCATGAGAATTCAAAAAGTTTTCGATGGCAGCAAGGGCAGGCAGTTCATCGCTTTGGCGTGTGTGGGCAGGCAATCGGCTTCATTTGTGACTGTGAGTGGTATAAGCATACCCAGCTTTCTCGCTCAAAATTACAACCTCTCGGGAACCTAGAAAAACCACTTTAGGAAAATGAATGATATTTGGCATAAAGCATATTTGGCATTTCAGGTTTCTGAATATTTTTTTGTGTAATTCGCAGTCAAATCTAACTCCCCATGCATTTCTATGGGATAGTTCCCATGGCTCAGGAACCCAGTCACGCAACGTGCGCGACTTGAAACTGTGCACAAAACAAGTATTCACCCCAAATATTAGCTTTGCAAAAGAAGTTTTCATTTCGCTAAAAAATTGCAGAGTAATCCCTGTTGAAAGGAATGCCATGAGCGGGAAAGCTGCACATGAATACAAATGGGCAGCTAGAAGCGGCATAAGGAACATGTATTTTCCGGCACGGACAAGCGAAAAGTACGAATTAAGGAAATTTACGCAATGAAGCAGTTTGAATTATATGGCTTTAAAAGACACCGAAAACAAGGCGGGCCTACCAAGACTTGGAAATTAGGTTGAATTAACCAAAAGTTTGAAGTAACTCAGTTCAAATTGTCGCGAGTCTGCCGTAGCCATAGAGTTTCATACTAATTTATACTAGAAAGAAATCTGGCGCCACTGTCTAGAGGAGCCGCGCTTCGGCGAACGCTGAGTCGTGTACGGGCAGGCAAATCCACTTGTCCTTGGCAGGGCTCATGAACAGGCTGAAAAGTTGGCTCTGGCTGCCAAAAAACAACAATTTTACTGTTGAAGGTCCCTCAAATTTTGTTTTATTATTATAAAGTGAACCTCGAAACAGATTAATTTGTCAGTGATTATGTAGAAGCTTCATGCACGATGAAAAAAAAATGTTACCCTTTTTGTTGATTTTGGCTTCGAGACAAAAAAGAAGCCATATGGCTATAGCTAAGACAAGCAGGCCAGGAACGTCGCTAGTGGCAATGGCGACCGATTTCCCTCTAGTATATATTAGTATGAAACTCTATGACTGTAGCGACGCGGCAGCGGACGTCTGAATAGGAGGCATTGCGGGAACGCGCACACGTTTAATGTTTTAAAAGCGTCGCCAAAACTTCGACAACGCATTAATCCTGGGTGCCATTGTGAAGCGCCGTCGCCGTGCACGTAGACACCCAGTGGTACGCGTGCTCGTGAAATCTAAATCTCAGTAATCATTGTACAATTAGGCGGTAGAGAAATCGCAGCTGCAAAGCCCAGAGCCACGAAATTGATATTCGTTTCGCTGTTAATATCCCGCAGCTTCAAAATCACAACTCACTGACAGCCCTGACGCTTGCTATATAATAGCCTACCCCTTTTATAGCTACACGGTCATTTACAATTACACCGCGGGATCGCCGCAATATATGCTTGTTTCTTTTTCAGACGTGCATCGATGAAAAGCTGGACTTACCTGTGGACGAGCCCAATCTTATCAGCGCAATGCTACACTGGCTTCACGAAGCTTCCTACAGGAAGCGCATGTCATAAGCAAAGCCTGCAAGCAACACAATGCTCTCGGGACACGGACCACTAATTTTATATGCTTGCGGCAAGGTGCATGGTACATTGTGGAGCGTGACAGTAAAAGACACTATTAATCTAGCCAGATCATTTTCCAGGTAAATTCTACAATGCTAGTATTCAGGCTTTGCGTAAAGTCATTCCGCCCAGCTTGCTCGTTTATTAAAATCTTTATTGGGCTACTAACAAAAAAATTGCTCTGTCTGTCTGTCTGTCCCCCGATTAAGGCATCCGGCCAAAAATAAAAGAATTCCTTAATGAGACGTTTATATAGTCAAGACCTTTCTGAATCACTAAATCTGGTAACACACTTCATATAATTGGTCTGCCGGCCTCAATAAATGTTTTCCAATCAATCAATCAATCAATCAATCAATCAATCAATCAATCAATCAATCAATCAAACATACTTCTAACATTCTAAAGCTTGGAGTTGACCTAGTTGGGTACACAATGCCTAAAAAGCAGTGCCAAGAAATGGGACAAGTAGAGGACAACCACAAGCGCAGATGGTTGTTTTGTGTTTCTCAAGGAAATGTCAACATTGCTGTGTAAAAAGAAAACATAGCTATATTTGAGGAAAAACATCAAAACATAACAGGTAATACGAAGTGCTCTTTTAATAAAAAATCAGTGCCCTTGATATTCGCGATAGCCAACAAAGAATACGCATCGAAAACCCTATTTCGAGCCAAAAATACAGAAAAGCTTGCTCGAGCCTGGACATTGGGGCACTAAGCTAATATTGTGGGATCCGTCGACCCCCAAGGACGAGACTCGAGCGTCAAGGGGCAAACAAGTGATTATCAAGGTCTGCATTTGATGGGACGTCGAAGGGAACTAAGCGAAGATCAAGAAACAGTGCGTGCGCTCATACGGCCCTAGACATGACGGTGATGCCAGCAAAGAGAGATCGACGTCTGTTCTTTGAAGACAATGACTGACCACACCAAGCCTATGGCGGTCGATGACGATGCGGCTGTGACCCATTGAAACAGATTCTACATCTTCCCGGCCGCCAAGGACCTGGAGCCAGCATGCTTCTAAAGGGTGGAGGCTTTGAGCGGGCAGCCTGATTCAATCTGGTAATGTTCACTGAATTCGAAGTCAATAACTGGAGGGTGAAGTTCTGTGCACACACCTCCTCTGCTGTTTTCTGTGGCAGCACGAGATGTCTCTTTGGTTCCAGGAGCTCCTGATGCGAAGAGATCCACGCAGGTTCTTCCCACCACGACGGGGACTGTAGCAGCGACTGGGCTCGTATTCATTTTGTTAGGGTGTCAGTCAGGTTCTCGCTTCCTGAGCAACACTGTCCCTTATCTGGGATCTTAAACAATTGGTCACGTCTTCGCTCTTCTACATTGAAGTTGTCGGATAGGTCGATGCCCCGCTTCTGAGGAAGAGCGAGTTCATATCTTGAGTCTACATCTTGAGTTCGTATCTTGAGTCTACATACCGTGTCTTATTCTTTGCGTCTACTGAGACATGATCGTTTGTTGAAGCATGTACCGGACCTTTACTGAGTGTGGCCTCCGATTATCCAAATCGTTCCAAGGCGAAAGGTACACCATGCAGGCTCGCGTGTAAAACCACGACGTTCTTACAGTGGACTGTTTTCGGTGTAGTCTGAACACATCCTTGAACTGTCAAGCCCAGTCGTGTTTCTACAGCTTTCATGCTGGGTTCAACTGTTTTTATGTTCCCTGTCACTATGTCCCAGTAGGAGTCGGAACCAATCAAATTCGATATGCCCTTGTCCCTTCCTGATCCGCACAGTACAGCTGTCGTGTCGATAGAGTGCGGCTTTGAAGCATTTATGATCTTCTGGTCGGGAACAGGAATCATCTGGTTGCAGATGGACGAAACCTCCAATGCTTCCACGCAGAGTGTCGTTAATCCCGTGGGGTCTTGCAGGTGTGCTCTAACCTTCCTTAATATTTCATTTGTCTTTTTCCTTCCGAAGATTTCGATGGTCAGGACCTCCGCCCCGATGAACTCGCACCCTTGCTTCCGGGAGATTTTGGTAATGATGAATGTTCGCTGACTACCTCCGTCTGAAAGCACTCTGCACCTTTCAGCGCTACGGGAACCAGAAGCCTGGACGGTCAGTATCTGAAGGAGAGTAACACATTCCCCTTGTCCGGAGAGTATTTGCTCGGCGGTGGAAGTCACTTGACCATTTCGAAGACTGTCGAGGTCTTTGTCGCACATTGAGTGAACGTGCGTCGTTTGCAAAGCGAGCAGACGATCTTCCTCCTACAATGCTGCGCGAGGTGTCCTCGCGTCAGGCAATTGGAAACAACGTCCTTATTTTGTGAGGAGGAACTTCTTTTGTTCCATTGTTATGTTCTTATCTGAGCAAGATCCTGTATCATGAGGTCCGGAACAAAAAAGGCACTTTTGCGTCTCCTTAGTTGTTGCATGCAGGGTTGCTGCAGAATGTCGACGTCTGAAAGTTCCTGTTCGACGCTGTTCCTGTGGTTCGTCAAACGCCTTAAACTTTGTTCTTGGAGGTGAGTTCAGTATAGCTGTTTCCAGACGCTCAAGTTCGTCCCCAAAAAAGTTAATTAAGTCGTCGAACTGTTTCTCGTGCTCTATGAGTTGGTGATCACGCTCCACTCCAGTTGACGTTGAAGCATTAGACGACGTTTTTGAATGCCGGTGGTACCTCAGGACCATGTCTTGAGGGAGAGCGCGACATACCCAGCTTTCCCGCTCAAAGTTATAACCTCGCAGGAACCTAGGAAAATTACTTCAGGAAAGTGATGTTTGGCACAAAGCAAGACTTCAAAGGGAAGATAGAAACACTAGAAGAATGTTTCAGGATTCGGAATAGTTTGTGTAATTCGGCGATCAAATTTTACTCCCCATGCATTTCTATGGGATAGTTTCCATGGCTCAGGAACCTAACCGCAAAACGTGCACGACTTGAAACTGTGCGCAAAGCAAGTTTTCACCCCCAATATTAGCAGCGCGAAAGAACTTTACATTACGCTAAATAACTACAGATTAATCGCTGTTGAACGGACTGCCATGAGCGGGAAAGCTGCACATGAAGAAGGATCCAGCGTAGCATGGCACAATAAGTCTCTGGGCTCGTAGCAAGTGCATTCAAGCTTCTACAGTGTATCTGAACGTCGTCGTTGAGCTTAAGTGGTTTCGTTGCGTCATTGGATGGGGAAACAGGTGGTATGTCAATCAGAGCTCGCAGGTGGCCTCGGGCAATAAGAGTCTGGTCACCGAACCGCTTCTGAAGTATCTCGATCGCGTCCTTGTAGCATTGTTCGGTCATGGGCAGTCCAGAAACTGATGCAGCTGCCGAGCTGGTCAGAAGTTTACTCAAGTAGTAAAATTTATCCGTCGCCCACAGTTCAGAATTGTTGTGTACAGAGGGCTCGAAGAGGCTCAAAAATCTGGTCCAGTTCCGACGGTCTCCGTCAAACTTGATCAATTCTAATTTCGGTAGCTTCGTTATAGTGGTTGCGGGATCGCTATAAGGCGGTCTCGTTACTGAAGGCAAAACAAGAGACTCACCAGCCTGCTGGTCTCGAGACCTGTAGTTAAGCTCCGCCATGATTTTGACCACCTCGTCACTGAACAAAGTCGTGTTGGAGGTCTCTGCCGTGACCATTTCCTCCGTCGCTTCCAGGAAAATGACATCGTCAAGCTTCTGGATTGGTTGATACATGGCTTCGATCTTCTCCAAGGCTATCGCTGCGTCCACCACTGTAGTCAGGGTGCCACTTCGGAGGCCGTCTTCTATCTCGGTCAAGATGGCTGAAAGCATGTCCGGAAGGGCAGTTTGTGGCCGCAGGTTCCGCTCGATCGAAGTCATCCTTGGTATGTGGAGGCAGGTCCGCCGGTCTCTCAAGCAGAAGCCGTCGAAGAAAGGCTTTCGGTCCTGCTTGTCGGTGTCGGCCTGGCAGACACGAGTCCCGGGTCGTTTCGGCACCAAGTTGTGGGATCCGTCGACCCCCAAGGACGAGACTTGAGCGTCAAGGGGGGAGAGAAGTGACCATCAAGGTCTGCATTTGATGGGACGTCGAAGGGAACTAAGCGAAGAGGAAGAAACAGTGCGTGCGCTCATGCGGCCCTAGACATGACGATGATGCCAGCAAAGGGAGATCGACGTCTGTTCCTTGAAGACAATGGCTGACCACACCAGGCCTATGGCGGTCGATGATGATGCGGCTGTGACCCATTCAAAGGTGGTAACACGCATTTACTTTTTTGTACAAGGGATACAAAGAAGCCATGTTACGCTTTAGAGAATTTTGGTGTCTAGGGGAGGAGATACTACAAATGTCAATGGTAACAAAACGTCCCTCTAGACGGCGCGAGCAGTGGAACGCGGGAAAATTGAATTGAATTCAGCTAACCACTTGCGTTGTTTATCGTCGGAAGCGAGGGGAAGAAATAGAGGAGGGAGAGGGGCGGAAGAAGCATGACAGAGGATTTTACGAGGAGAGGCAGCAGAAGACTACCGTCTTCCGACAACACTTGCAGCGAAGGAAGTGAACAGTGTACGACGCGACAATTGTTTCAACGCCTTCCTTCCCACACAGGCCTCGGGGGCTCAGTGCTTGAAGGGGCACTAAAAGGTGGAAACAAGTTGGCTTGTATCGGTAGATTACGGTGCCAAGAACCTAATCATACCCCATTATCTCGACTAGCAGGCAGATCACGTAAGGCAGATCACGCCAGATACGTGAAAACAGGCGACAACGCCCCGTACGCTTTTGGGTACTGCGCTTCGTGACGTCACAAAATTAAACGTTGTGAACGGCGAGAGCTCACTGGAGAAACACCTATAAATGTGTTCCCCACATAAACAGTTCGCAAGTAGTGAAGCACGCGAAATAAATCTAAATGAAAACTTTCGGTGAACTGATATAATTTAAGAAACACAGACTACAGCGCTAATACCATGCGAGGCAGGCTGCCTCCCTCACCCTTCAGAGTCAGCCATCATGCTTTTAGTTTCGTTTCACAAAAGTATTGGCGCGCAATTAGCGAGGTCAATTGCCTACCACGGTCAAGTTCTGACCTACTTGGGGGAACTTCGTCGTTTTACGGTCCTTCGGTAGATCGTGTTCCAGTTCTCCGATTCCTGACTGTCAATGCAGAGCTGCGTATCCGCCTGTAGTAACACGCGACCACGCTTAGTATTGTAATGTGACAAGCAAAGTGGCTCGAGCAAACGCAAAGGACGCTAAAGAACATCTCTGCGGCATGCCGTTACGGAAGCAATGGTAAACGCGGGAACATTTCACCGTATCATGTTTGTATTGCTCAAAGTATGGCATACGCATCGCTATCAACACAACCATCCCCATCCGCTGCTCACTAACAAGCAGATGACGCTCTCCTCGCGTTAAGCCCAGAAACTTGAGTGCGATCATGATAGTGAAACAGTGGTGGAGAGAGCATGCCGCTGCATCACGTAGGGATAGGGGCAACAGGATTGTAGTTATATTCACTTTCAGTAGCGGATGACTTTGCAGCACGGTAAAATTAGCCGGTTTTTGTGCCATTCAGTTACAGGGATGACTCGTCGTCCTTCTCGATTCATGATCCTTCCCTTCATAAAGAACTGCGGTGTTACATTAAAAATAATGAAGAGCTTATTTTCGCAGCAGCGTGCGTTTTGCCATGGCTGGGAGGGATACAACGTATGCGCATGAAATGGTCACACCAGTGTAATGATAGCAGTTTCTGCGTGTTTAATTACAATGAGAGTATTACAGGTTCATAAGCAATACTGATGGTTAAAAGAACCTCTGTGCGTTAGGCAGGAGGAGCTAGGACATGAGGAATGATTTCGCTCGATTAACAGCGATATCTGATGAACTCCCGCATTTTTGTGTTTAGTGACTAAATGTGCAAGAAAGGCGATATTTGACATTGTGCAACCCTATAGAACAAATCAACTATCTATTTTCTCCGTGCTAATTTCCGCAGGCATCATTTTAAATAAAATGTGCAAAAATATGCACACAGTACACCCTTTGTACGCTGCATAGAAATATCTCATTGCTAACGAATGCACAATATTTCGGCACAGAGGTATTTTTTTACATACAAATGCAAGATACAGAAACTTCGACGCCTTAAGTGAGATATTACCGTCGAGAGGCTGCACCACCACATTCAGGGCAACACAAGGTGTTGTGCCCTACTATTAAATGCATTTGTAATGTTCTTTAGGGTATACATCCTGATATCCCACTTCTTCCAAATGGAAAGGGACGCGGATCACGGGGTTCCTACAAAAAAACATTCAACCCAGGTGGAAGTGCAATTAAGGATGAAGTCCTGTCGTATTTGGGTAAATGTCAATGTTGAACCTAATTTTTAACCTGAAATTGCCCCACTCATCACATTATTATGGTTGCCAAACGTTGCTGTAGATAACAGAACACCGGTTTGCCCCGTGTTTGCGATTAAATTAATGCAACATGAGCGCAAGAATCCCTGGTTAGAATATAGGACCCTTAACACCAGCCAAAACGATGTTCCATACAGCCGTTATTGTCCATAACACTTACAAAAAAAAAACTACCTGGCAATGAACGCGCTCATGCAATAACCCCAGGCCTCACCCTCCGGGAGCCAGCGGAAGACCAACCCAAGCCAGAGAAGACAGAAAGCATCTCCCACTCACATACACACATATGCTACAGCACCACAGACTCTCCCTTAGGACACTTCCTCCGCCGCACGCGCAACTCACCCGTGAGGAAGCAGCTGCATGGCGCCAGCTACAGACTAACACTCTTCCTAGCCTCTCGCTCCGGCACACATACTACCCTACTATGTATCCATACAGATTCCCATCCTGCGGAGGACACCGGAACCTGTATCACTCCAAATGGGAATGCCCCAAACACCCGACCCAATTGCCTAAACCAAGCCCCTCCCCTTCCCGATGGGAAGCCGCTCTTTCCAGCTCAGCCTTGGACGACCAGTGCGGACTGATCGACCGGGCAAGACGGATCGCAGAAGCAAATGGGGCCAGGCCTGGACTAAGGGCACCACCGCCTGAGAGCTAAATAGTCTGACTTTATATTAAAGTTTCTACTACTACTACTACTACTACTACTACTACTACTACCGGTACGTATGCGGTTAAGGTGAAAAACTCTTAAACCAACTCCACTAATTGTAAGTTCTAAAATGCCATGGTTCCGATGTTTTTCTGCCCTATTTGGTGAACAATGCCTAGCTTTATTGCTTTTTTCCATTATTCCTTACCTATATGTATTATTTTCTGATTCATCCAATTGACAGCAACATATTAGTCGTCATACAAATGGTACTCTTTTTATTTCGCAACTTTAAAAAGAACCAAATTCTTAACCTGCAAATATTGAAAATTGTAAAATCCTAAAACAAGGGGTAAAAAACCTGCAAAGCTTCCGATCAAATCCTAGGTTTCTCTGCCACCGGCTAAATAGCTGCGCACTGTGTTATGGGTCTTGACTTTGTACTTCTTGGCTAGAGGTATGCGTGTGCCGCGAACATACTGAAAGAAATGGTGGCCAAGCAACATATTTAGTTTCGAAAAATGTTCTTTTCTACTTCTGGCTGTAACAGAACAATGACAAAATGTAAATTGTTACGTGGATACGGTGTACAGCTTAGTGATGATTTAAATGCTGTGTGCGAGAGATTTATGAGCCAATATAGAAAACGCCCCATTAACGTCGACGGAGCCGGGCTGAAGTGTGAGCGCAGTGTGGCGAGCAGCTCACCCAGCGACTTGTGCAGCGTGGCCGGCTTGAGCAGGTCGAGCAGGAGAGTGAAGACGCGGGTCCCGCAGCTGGCCAGGAAGATGTCGCGCTGTTTTGCCTCGGGTGTGTCGTTCGCCCGGAAACAGCGTTCTTTTGTTAAAGCCCAGTTTGTATTTCGCGCGTTCGGTTTTCTGACTGCCTTGATGGCGCCACCAGTCCACGGCGCGCGCGCCGCTCGTGGGACCTTGTTCTCGGCGGTTGCACTCGGTCTTGCAAGAGGTAGCGTCAAACATCCCCCTCGCGAGGGGCACGATCAAATGCAGAGCATTTCCGGGGGCGCACGACGTTAAGTAGTTTGCGTTACGTTAATGTTGTTGCACTTGTGGCAACTGCTGACGAGAGAGCACTCGTCAGCAGTAACTTGAATGAGTCAACGATATTAGGCGCGTTCATAGCGTCCCATTCTGTGTCGGCTCTTGTGGCGCAGTAGGGTAGAGCACCATGTACGTTGCGTTCCGCCCGCAGGGTCGAGGGATCGAAACCTGGCGCCGGATAGTATTTTCTTTTATATAGTGTAGGGGGAGGGGTGCGGACAACGACGGTGCGGACTACGACGGGACAACGCGGGTGACATCGTGAGTTACTGAAATGCTCTGCATTTAAAATTGCCGAGTTTTAGCTTTGGTTATCCCTAGTCGAGAGCGAAAAATCCTTCACTGCCCTGGCGAGGCAGGCCCGCTGTCGAGGTGTGGTTTCACAATGATATAGTACAGCTGTTCCCTCCTCGCCCATCTCTTCCCTGCCGCCTATCTTTCCCCGCCATCGGGCCGCTGCTCCGTGCCGGGCGCTTGAGAAAGGGGGGCTCGGCGCCGCACGTGGCCTCTTCGCCTTCCTTCGTGAGCGCGCTTATCGATGCGAAGGGCGGCCTCCTCAACCAGGTGGCGACACGGGTTCCGCGCACGTATCCGTTCCCTCCTCGCCTATCTTTCAGCGCCAAAGGGCCGCTGCTACACGTTCCGGAAGCTTGTGGAAACGGGTTGTATTTGTCCTTTAGCCACAATAGTAAAGACTGCTATCCCCGCGAAGACTGCAGAAGAGAGAGAGAGAGAGAATGGTTTCAATGATACTGACGTGGTTTGTCCAGCAAAGAGCCTGACATGCGACGTCAGGTGAAAAATGAAACGCGTGAGCAAAGAAAAAAACAAGAAAAGAAAAATAAAAGCAAGAAGGGAAGAAAGAAAGAAGGAATAATCAGAAAAAAGTATGGTGAGAATTGGAGTCGCAAGCAGAAGGTATCGTAGCGTAGCTTTCCCTACAAAAGTCAGAGGACACCTAAACAATCCCCACCATGAGCCGTTTATTGTTATCGCATTGAACTTCTCCACACATCACTTGGCTATGCCAGCTCCAGCAGCAAAACGATATTATGTTTCTCAAGCCTGGTACACCCTTGCTTGCAAGTACGTGTTAAATGTACTGCGGGTGTGTCATTAGCATAATTCCAAACACACAAATTACTGGTAGCATTAGTGCTAACTTAGCTCACCGGTCGCCTAAAACTTGAAGCTCGTTCACACGTCTGAACTCCGAGGTGGCTGTCAAAAACGCTTGTTTTCAGAAAATTACCGTAATACATGTATTGACAAAGCGTATGGCTTAAGAGCTGTATACATAATTACTATAAAGGTAAAAGTTTAGACCCGTTCTCACAGTTTATTGGCGGCGGAATCTACGCCGACACTGATTACAATGAAACCTGGGAAACGGCGTGGCCAAGCGTACCATTTTACGCAGCGTGCTTGGGCCCTTAATCACTCCTCGGAATTACAAGACCACGCCGTTTGCTTGTTTGGTGGGAACCTACGATGAAACGTACGTACTTTAATCTGAAGTACAGACAACGCCCGACGTTCCCTCTCCCTCAGCTCCTGAAGGAACTAAAATGAAAGGAGAACATTCTCGTTCCTCAGATAATCCAATTAGTACGATATGTTGCGCTTGCCAACTTCATATTTTACACTTTTTTTGCTGCAGTGAACTTGTTTGAAAACTTTTTGCGCTGATTATTTGATTAGCTTACTCTACAAGTTTATTCGTCCGTTTATTGCCTTTCAATTCACATTTTGCGTTTGACTGAAACCTCCTTCGCAAGTCCGCGCTGAACGTGCCCTCATTAAGCATTCGGTGAAGTCGTTCTTGTCATAAAGAGCGACACAGGTAAACACGACAAATCAAGTAGCGAGTAAGTCTTACGAAGTTCGTCCTTGTTTAGTAAGCTGTCTGACTTCGTTCAGATTTGATGGTCAAGACTTCAAGTACCATTCACAGTATTTCAAAATTTTACCACAAGCACCTTCAGCCATGAATATATAAACAAGGCCAAACATGTTTTTGTGGCAAACGTAAGGTCCTGATAATTGCCGATGAAGAATCGAAAATAACGGCTCATAAGCGATGGAAAAATAACTTCGAAGAGGATGGCAGAGTACCTGTCTAGCAGCACAGACCGCCAGATAAAGAATTTTTATGTAGGTCCTGAGGTACTACGTTGGACACACACATGAGGGCGATTCATTCTAGTTGCGGGCCGATCCCGTGGCCCTCCGCCCTTTTGCCAGGAACTCGGCAGAGGGATTTGTTGAACGCAGAGTCGCGTAACGACAGAGCATACGAGCTGAAGAGCACTACGCTTCTCCGCAGTCCGGAAAGCGCGGTTCCAATGTTGAGCGCTTAGTAACTGAACGTGCCCCACAATGGGAAACCTCGACACGAGCGATTGCTCGCACGTTACTTCTCCCGCATCAAGTGACCCCTCGTGACCCCTCGCCATTAATAAGCGATAGACACGTGTCCGTCTAGAAATACAGTTTCCCACTCGGTGCGTCCAAATATCTAGCAGGTTGGATACCCGTGGCAGCGGTCGGGTCGGCGGGTCATCCGGCAGCCAAACTGGTTCTCAGGGCGAAGGCGCGTGCGGGGACGCGTCCCTTTCCTCTCCCGTGTTCGACCCTTAAAGTGCCAAACACACGTGCGGAAAGCGACGCATTTCCGCACGTGTTTTTTTCCCTCTCCAAAACCGGTCCTGTAGCCTTCAAGCGTGCCCCCGACCACCCCTGTACCGGTTTCCAGCCGGGAAAAATGCGCGAGGATACGCTTCACTCTCCGCACGGTCCTTTACTCTGAGTCGGCGCAGTTGCGCGCTAAGACATCGACGCTCGCGGAACGCGTCATTTTGTGTCCATGTATTTGGGCCCGTAAACCATACGAGCTCTAATGAGCCTACATAGGGAGGCGTCTGATTTTTTGATTATTCTAGCGTTTAAACATTTATTAATATTCTACGCTATTGTGTATATAACAAGTGCCTCAGATGCAGGTATAGTAGCACGCAGGGTTAATGGATCGTTACACACATAGGCAAACGTTACTCAAAACGAGCATAAGAAACGCCCTGCATTCGCGGTTAATCTGCCTCCTTAAAAAGGGTCCCCGAGCTCATGGGTTGTACGTTCCTCTCCGAGCTTTGTAGTCACAGTGGCTGCAGTCGCGTTAATTCGTTAGTGGTTGGACGGAATGGGCATATACTGTTGCGATGTAGGCGAGTTCCGTCCCGTATAGTTGCACGCTAAGGGCATGCATCGGAGACCAAAGACGTCGCGCGGCCGACACGCCTCCGGTTTCTCGGTATACGCACCTGTGCCACCTCGTCCACCTCGTCGTCCCAGAGCGGCTCCTGGATGTCAGCGGCTGGCCGGAATCCAGGGAGCCTTGCCCGGGGCCACCTGGCTACAAAAGCCGTTACTGCGGCTTCAGAATGAAGGCCGACGCCGCCGCGTCCACGCCCCTGTCCTTATGGATGCAGGCCGCGTTGGGCCGCCTGCAGAGCATGGGCGTCGGCTTCAGCCGGCAGTTGGCCCTCTGCGCAGCCGCTGCCCAGGTGCCACGAGCTAGGAGCCGACTACGTAAGGGCCACCGTGTCTTCTGCGATGCTGCGTCCTCATCTACAGCCGGCCTTCTTTCTTCTGGTGGTAGTGGTGGTAGAGGTCCATAAAGTGGCGCATACCCACTCAGGGGGATTGGCAACGAAGATTTTTTTTTTCATTAAAAGAACCATATGAGGGAAAATAGTACAGTCGAAGAAATAATCTAGTACGTAGATTGAAGAGAGAAATAGAAAAAGAAAGAGGAACGAGAGAGCCTGATCGGAATCGTTTTACCAAGGCGGACAAGACGTCCCTGAATTGAAGGAATGGATGGCGTGACAAGCACCACATGGCAGTGGCCCCAGCTTCGTGCCCCCAAAAGACAAAAGCACTCGCAAAGTTAGTGGCAGTCCAAGACGCCGCAGGGAAGCCTCCAGCAGCCTTCTTCGATGATGGGGGAATCTGCGGCAAAAAAGGGAGAAATGTTCATCCGATTCAATTTCATGGCTGAACTGGCACAAGGGTGAGGTTGTTAGATCTGCCCGGTATGGGTACCTATTAAGTGAAGGAACACCACGACGAAAAGAGGTCAGCGAAACTTCGCACAAGCGAGTTTGGCAGAGGCTTCCTTTCCAACGAAACCTGAGATGTTCGAGTTCCGGAGAAGTGTGCTGCTCGTGATCAGACACGTACTGGGCCAACAGATATTGACGATAACGGGCTAGCAACACGCAAGCAAACGGGGGAAGCACCTCCCCAATTGGTGAAGCCAAAGCCATTTTTGTAACGTACCAGCGGCTTCATTAAGGGCTAATCCACACTGGCCAGGCAGGCAAACAAGCCTAATTGCCCGCACATAAGTGGGGACGCAGGAGTAAAAAGTTTTAAGCATGGGACTGACAGTTTCTGAGGAAAGGACCATGCACACGGAAAGGGAATCCGTGAGTATGTCACTGAAGATTGCGCCGAATCGAGTTTCAGGACGGCAAGAAGAATAGCGAGAAATTCTGCATGAAATATGGTAATATAATCTGGTAGACGCAATGAAAAAGACCAATTCAATGCCGGAGGGAAGATACCCACCCCAACTTTGTCATTTTTTCCCGAGGCGCACGTTGCAATAACCACGTGCGATGGGTATTAAGACTGGTGAGCAATAACCACGAGCGATGGATATTAAGACTGGTGAGCCAGGAGAATGCTTTTAATTAAGTTGCTTGGAAGAAACTCAGCGTGATTTGGGAAAATATTATCAAACGAAACCTCCCCTTCTGTAGGTTGATGACTGCAAGACGGGAACTGAAAGGAGCGTTGAGTTTAATGGATGAAGTAAAGAATTGGCAAAAATGACCTGCGGGCGCCGGATACGAGGCCAATAAGAACCGAAAAGCGCCATTGCGTGTTGGATAAAAACAGCCTGTGGTCTGGCTGGCGGTGACTCCAGCAACTTTGCAAATGCATTGATGGTTAGATATTTAAACCTGGAATTCAGCGTTGGGACTCCGGCCTCCAAGTACAATACCCGAATGGGGACGTAACCGGGTAGGCCTAAGCAGCAACGCAATGCTTGTCGTTCCAGCTTCACCAAAGGCAGGAGCTTGTAGGTCGCAGAGCCAGAGAATAAATCACACCCAAATTCTAAAATTGGTCGAACATACATGCTGCAAATTATCAAGAGCGTATCTACCTATCAGACATAGTTCTTTTGTGGCTAAGACCCCTTAGTAGAGCTAGAGCACGCCCGGGAGCCTTCGCAGCTATATGTTCGATGTGTAGGCGCCAATTCAATTTTCTGTCATATATGACTCCAAGATATTTTAGCTAATCAACCTGACGAATGGTTTGTTGGTGATACGATAACGAAATCGATACTTGGTTCGTAAGAGGGAACACGAGGAGGGCACAGTTATTAATGTTTAAAGAAAATTCATAGTATCCAGCCATGCTTCCAGGGCATTCAAATATGATTGAAGGGAAATAAATAAGGAATGAATGTCTTGCGATGAAGAGAAAAAGGCGATGCCATCTGCATAGACATATGTATGCACATCTCGGTGAATAGGTGTGAAGCTCAAAAGCACATTGAATAGCACTGGGTAGATATCAGACCCCTGGGGGACTCCACGTGTCTGCTTATACCGAGAAGAGGCGTAACCAAGTTGGTAACAGAAAAACTCTGTTTTCCAGAAAAGCAGCTACCAACGCAGTGATGTACCCCGGGAACGAATAACGAGCTAGGAGACCTAGAATGATGCCATATTCCACACTGTCGTAAGAGTTTTAGATTTACAGAGTGACCAAAGCTGCGATCTGCTTATTTCGTCGGGCCCACTGGATGCGACTTTGCAAGTCTGTATGCACCCACCAGATAGAGCATCCTTCCCTAAAACCAGTTTGTCTGCAGTTTAGTATGTTCCTTGTATTCAAAAACTTGTTAATACGGAGAAGCAAAACGCGCTAAATTACTTTTACAACGGTGGATGTTAGTGCTATTGGCCTAATATTATCAATTGTATAGCCTCGCTTCGGTTTCTTTACAAAATGCAATATCTTGGCCAAGCACCATTCAGGAAGTCTCCACGCGTCTTTAAGAGAAATATTAACCACATTCAAAAGGTCTGCCGGTCCTTCATTGTACAACAGTTTAATCATCGCTGTGGTGATACCGTCTAGACCATGCGCAGACGCTGGAAGACGGGAAACCGCCCTATCTAGCTCGCCTATAGCGACCTCTTCAAAGTCAGCCGGGCGACATTTTCACGGCCTGTCGACGGAATCCTTGTCGCAAACCGCAGCTGTAGATCACTCGCTATGGTCTCTAAGAATTCAACGGTTTCTTCTGGCGTACGAACCAGGGAGGGTACGTTCGGAGAGACGGAACATGATTTCCTAGACCTGAGGAACTTGAATAAAGCTTGTCTAAGATTCTGTTGTGATAGGGCAGAAAATCGGCCAATATTAAATGTTTTCTTCGCACGTGATACAGTTCGCTTAAAATTTGCGCGGTGAAATTTAAAATTAACCCAGTTAGCCGGACTCTGATTGTGGAGAAGCGGCTGCCAGGCGGTTTTTCTACGTCGGAAGTCTCTAGTACATTCCTCATTCCACGAAGGGCTACACGAGTTGCTAATGACTGAGGATACCGTAAATTTTGCTCGAAGGATGGAATCCTTAATAGCAGTGACACCGCTTTCAGCCCTGGTGTTCTGCTCCATAGGTGGAAAAGCTGAGATTGATTTGCACAGCTCCAAGGAGAATTCAGTAACACTGACAAACGAATGTACTTTGCGGCTTGGTATTTTCGCTGGACAAACGATGTCAAAAAGTACCGGGGTGTGGTCACTGTTAGTCTCGCAGTCAATTGTGGACCACGAGGATACAAGCCCTGAGGTCGCAAAAGTAAGGTCCTAGGACCGGCCGAGACTGACCACTTCTAAGTGTGGCATTCCCCCGCCACAACCACAGCTTTCTGGCGAACCGGAAGGGCCGCATCTAAAGCTCTAAATTCTCAAATTCCGTGGGGAAAATACGCATTTATCTACGACAAAGGGTGGCATTCCGTCAGAAGCAAATCAATGTCAGGAATCTCACATTCTGAGGACAAGTCTAAAGTCTTAAACGCATTGCGATAGAAGTTATTAGATATTAATATCAGTAAGCCGCCACCGCGACCTTAAGGGTCCAGGCGGAAGGTTCTGTAGTTAGGAAACATAAAAATTGTGCCGGAGTCCAAACAAGTTTCCTGTAGAAGAATTATTTCAGGTGAAAATTTAGCAGTGTAAGTATAAAGGTCTGGAGAAGAAAAATGAATCGAGCGGCAATTTCATTTTAACACCTTGATAGAAGCCATGATTAATTGATATTAGCCTCAGTCCCTGCTCTGGTTAGGGTGTGCCCCGATGTGTTGTCGCATACTGGGCTTTCTTATTTTTCGACTTCGCCGAAGGGCCTAAGGGAGGTAACGTGCCTCTTTTGTTCCAAAAGGTCACACTCATGTCCCCCGTCGATGTTTCATCTCACGAATCTGGAGGCAACGGGACTGAGGAACAATCGATAGGTGGCTGGCAAGCATCCTGGGGAGCTTTCGACAACAGCCGCTTCTCAGTAGATGGGGTGTTCGGGGACATCTGACTGGTGGAGGGAATGACAGCTGGCGCCTGTTGCTGCATTCTGCGATGGCGCTCGCGCAAGCACTGTTGTGTCATTAGCCGTGGTGTTTGTATTGGGTGGCGGTACCAAAGAAGCTCTTATTGGCTGAAGGAACTGGAAAGCTCTGAAAAAGAGCAGCGGGTGCCTGAGGAATGCTTAATGGTGGATGATGCAAGTTTGGATTTACCTGCTGCATAAAAGCAAGCATGACCTGAAAGGCGTGGAGCAACTGAGAAAACTGCGACGACATCACTTGCCTTTGAGCTTGCATTTGCTGAAAACCTGAAAATATACCGGAAAGGTCGGCCTACCACGGACTGGTAGGGCTTTTGCATCAGCAGCATCCACAAGTAAAGGCAAGGAAGAGTCCATAGCAGTGACCTGAGGAGAGGCGACACCCGCATATCGAACAGCCCGTTCTTTAACGATGGCTGGGCTTCTGCTCGCGAACGAGCGACGCTTTTCCAGGACCTCAAGCAAGCTCACTTCCTGAGCTTGTGCGGGGCAGTTAAAGTAGTTTGCTGGATGTCCCTGATGACAGAGACAGCACTTCACCTCGTTTCCATTACAGTCAGAAGCTGCGTTCGCGCCTTCACATGAGCAGGAAGCGAAGCGACGATTTGCGACCCCTCAAGGAGTGACCAAACCGCCAACACCTTGTGCACAGAAGATGACGCGGGTTTAAACGGTCAGCTCTCAAAACCAGCGGCCAGACCTTGACTTCAGAGGGGCAAGAGAGACCAGCAAATGTCGCAATAACTGACTCAGTGGGGACCTCGCTGTTGTTTATCTCTCGGCTACAGCGGTATACCGCAATAACACCAGCATCTGCAAATTTGCGAAGCACGTCCGAAGCACTCAACTCTGCGCTAACACCACGAATGATGCCCCTTGAGCACGCAAGATGATGAGGGATGAACGCACTCACCGGAATGGAGCCGAACATGCGGCTGGTTAGCAGGTCAGAAATGCAGGACAGGTCTGAAGACGTACACACTAGGCCAGCCTTGCCAAATTGTCGGACCTCGGTCACCGACTGGTAGTGCTGCGTGGCACCCTGCAGGGCCGACTGGACTGCCTCGGGATGGTTGAGCCGAATGGACGCTCCATTGGTTGGCTTTAGAGCCACAGGAACCCTGTTCACGCCACCACTCGAGAAGAAATTCAGAGGCAGCTCCTGCGCATAAATGGAAGCCGACCAGGGCAATGGCCACTGGCCGGGAGAGCTGAACGACATCAGCTCGCCTGCTTTCCGAACCTACAATTTAGCTGAAGCTGCACCGTTAGAAAATTACACTGTAAACACAGTGAAAATTGACCCTAAATACAACACCCTTGGCCAAACCCTGAAAGGGGAAGCAGAAAATCGAAGCGAGGAACCGAAGACACGCCTCGTGCTTTGGCCCGCGCGCCGTTCGGTTGGCGCACGCGAACCCCGCACAAGCGGGTTGCTGGGGCGTGGCCTCTGCGATCGGCTGCCGGCGGCGCGCGCCAGTAGCCGATCGCGGAGGCCACGCCGGGTGCATAGAGTTTCATACTAATATACACTAGAGGGAAATCTGGCGCCACGGTCTAGGGGAGCCGCGCTTCAGGGAGCGTTCTGTCATGTACCCGGCAGGTACGTTCCACTTTTCCTCGGCATGGCTCATGAACAGGCTGAAACATTGGCTTTGGCTGCAAAAAAAGCAACAATATTACCGTAGGTGGTTCATAAAATTTGTTTTGTTATTATAAAATTGAACCTCCAAAATGTCAGTAGTTTTTGCGAAGCTTAATGTACGATGAACAAAAAAAAATGTTACTTTTTTGTTGATTTTGGCTTCGAGACAAAAAGAAGCCGTATGGCTAGCTAAGCCAAGCCGGCGAAGAACGTCGCTAGCAGCAATACCGCCGCCCACGGCGGCCCGCGACTGCAGTGACAGATTTCCCTCTAGTATATTTTAGTATGAAACTCTATGGCTGGGGAAGAAGTGACGGACATGGTGGTGATAATGATGATGATGTCGGAGATAATGGCCTTCACAAAAATGACGCATTACGACTGAAGGGGACTGGCTAAGAACACTGTGGCTGAGTAGCTTAAAACGCAGTTGAGCTACACCGAAACGGAAGCACACAAGGAAGACTATAGTTTGAAGCGTAGAGTGTGGATTTTGATCTTGGTGATGTCAAGGGGGATAGTAGTCATAATGATAGCGGTGATGACGATGGTGACCGTTGTGATGATGAAGACGCCGGCGTTGGCGATATCAGTGGAAACTATTGGGATATTGCTACGGATGAAAGGTTAAAGGAGAGTTAAATGACGTATCTGCGCCGGAAGAGAACGCAGTAGGCCACGATGCAGAAGCATTGGAAAGCAGGCAGAACGAGGATCGCTCCTCACCCTTGTCTACCTTCATGTCTGGCTTAACACACACAAGAAGGGGGATTGCAACGGGGAAACCGCCATTAGATATGCGCTAATCATCATCGGCATCAACAGCCTATTTAGGTCCACTGCGGGACGAAGGCCTCCCCCATTGACCTCCACCGGCCCCTTCCGTCCTGTGCTGCCCGTGTCCATTCTTTGCCTCCGAATTTTCTGATTTCATCCCTCCATCGAGTTAATGGCCTTCCTCTTCTAGTCCCGTCTCTAGGTGCCCATTCTGTTGTCCTTGTAGCTGGCACAATAACAGCACAGAGGTAAAATCACACATGGGCCATGAACGAACCCTGTAAGTAGCGGATGATCCCGGAGCAGAAGCAAAATGCATCAAAGCTCAAACGCGTGGAGACAAAGTCTATCGGGATTGGGCATTGGGCGGCGCTAGCATATACCGTTTGTTGTATACAGGTTGTTTACGAAGGTAGTCCTGAGCTGCATGAAGAGTACATCAGATTCCCAGAAACCGGAAGGAGTGCCTGGATTTAGGAAAGGCTAGTCAGCAACGGATCGCATTCCTTTCATAATACAGGTATTCGAGAAATATGGCTACGCGCAGGAATGGTATATTCGTGTTCTCGGTTAGATAATCGAGAGATGGAGGATCTTGCTGACCAGCCCCGCCCTGGAGGATCAGCTACTACTGGTCACCAGGGGCCAGGCGGCGGAGAGCAGCATATGGATTCCCGTGAACAGGGAACCACCTCTGTCCAGTGTGGAGTTCAGCAACGAACGACTCTTAAATAAAGTTTCTTCTCTCTCTCAATCTAGAAGAATTTGTATTTTGAATTTAGTCCCTCTTAATAGCTCTGCTATAATGCGTGGGTAACAACGATGACCGGCTGGGGAAGCGACGATTCTTTTTCATTCAGTGAATGCGTTTCTAGAGTGCCGAGGGACTGGTCCAGCAGCTTTTCAAGTCGAAATGTGTTTTTCCCTTATTTTCTGAATTTGTAAACAATATTTTCGTTCCCGAGTTCTAATGCGCCGCGCCATCTTACCTAGATACATTTTTCCATCAAATTGCATTTCCATCATTTTTCTTGTAGTAATCTACGCGTGACATTTGATCACGGGAATGGGGCCGAACCGCGGGTTCCTGTGTGCATCAAACGTTATGAACTGGATTCCTTGAAACAATGCAAGTACTGTTTTGAGCAACCACTGTTGCGACCGGGTGGGCCGACCCGAGCCGAGCTCCGTCGCCTCCGACATACGTTTGGTAGCGTGGTGAAGGGAACGGCCAGCCGCTGTTGCAGCCGTGAAGTCCAGAAGCCGCAGGCTAACGTAACTGTTTACTTCATAGCGAGAGGTGAACCGAAGCCAAAGAACAATGCCCCGACGGGCGAGGTAACAGTACAGGACTCGAGCAGAGTGACAGCAATGATTCACTGCTCAAACAGGAATGGGTTATAGCGCTTGAGCGGGGTCTATTTATACCCAAAGCGCTAACGGTCGAAACAGCGTTCCCTCTAGATTGTGCACGAACGCCACAGACACACATAACACTCTTTCCAGAGTTCGTGAGCAGTCGGTAGTAGCGGCGCACGCTGAGTCCAAGAGAGGGAAGAGAGGAGGACTCTGCTGCGATCGCGAGTCCTCTCTGTCCTTGAAGCGCGCTGATACGTGCCTCGCCGGGCCGGCAACCGTCGAAGTTTTAAACGCGCCGAAAGCGAAGCGTCTGACCCGGGCATTTGTCGAGACGTGAAAACATGAGTCACCGACACTGTGGGACTTGTTTGAAAAGCGCGCGTAGTGGCTCGCCGCACAGCCGAGGAGTGATGAGACGAAGCCGAGCGACGGGCTCAGTCGTAACAGCTTCTCCGCCGGGGGTCCGAGATCCCGATGTATAGGGGTTTTCAACCGTTGTCCGGAGGGACACTTTCGGAGAGAAGTGCTCGCCAGATTCTCGATTCGAGGCCTGGGCTGTACGACACAGTGCTGGAGCTTCACCGGGCCGGTCACTAGACGAGTAGTGCCTCCCCAAGAACGTCTCTGGCTTGGTCAGGCAAGCAACAGAACCACACAGGAAGACACAACCGCATCGCCGGTAAGTGCGATGACAAATCCACACTGAAGCTCTAGCGGGCTTTTAGTTGCGAAAAAATACGCTAATAACTAGATGCACTAGTTATATTTTAGCCTAGCAGTACGTTAGACAAGTACACAAACTTGAAAGGTGACATTTCGCGTGATTGGAAATGTTCCACACACAAAAAAAGTGTAATCGTAAAGGGCGAAACCTGCTTCAGGAAAACAATGAAATTGAGAAAGTCAGGCGTCAACAGGCCACTTCTCGCACTGAGAGCTGCGATTTGAGCTCTCGTCATTGCCCTGAGCTTTCCCCTTTTTGTACCGTACTTTAGGTGCCCCCGCTCTCTGAAAGCGACTGCGACCGGTCGAGAGGACATCGGCCTTCTTCCGAGACGTGTCTCGAGCGCGCGGAGAAAACTGCTCTACTTTCCACCGCTCGAGCAGGGCGTGCGCTTTCGTTCTCGGCCGCTGCGTGGTCCACTGAGACCCGGCGCAAAGTGGGAGAGCGGCGCCGCCACTCGGCAGGTGCGCATGAGAGCTCTTGCCGCATTTGTTTGCGACACTGTCGGCAAGCGAACACCGCTGGGGGTTTTCGCTATCCTTTCCGGCTGTTAAAGGGGTAGTGAAGAGATTTTCAAAAAAACTGTGTTGTGTGTGCGCTTATAACCGTGGAACCTTGATAAACAAACAATGCATACCCATTTCGTTTCCAGATATCGGCAAATAGGAAAACAAATGCAGTTACGGTTTAACCGAGGCTTTCCTCCTCAACTCGTGAAGTGACGTTTCAGTAAGTCAGTAAGCAGCCAATCACAGTTCTCCCTCGTCTGCACAATATGTCGGCATAGAGCGGGCTTGCAAACGGTCAGATAAAACTACAGCATCGGCGCCATGATGAAACCCCCCATGCAACTTAACGGGAGATGTCTGATCTCTGATACGACTGATCAACATGGTCGAACTTTCAGTCAACAACGCCGGCGAGTGGCGCAGGCAGCAGTAACCACGTTTAATCGAAACTGGGCATTCGTAAACTGCTTGTGCTGTTTTGCACGAGTCTAAACTGTCGTTTTGCTAGCCGATATTCTTGCACAAGTTTGCCGACGTCTGCCTCACGTAGCCTGTAATGTGAGTTGCGTGAACGTGGCACTTCTGACGTGATGAGATAAATGACTGACCGCTTAAAATGAGTTTAGTACGTAAACGCGTTTATCAAAGGAACTTCGAGTAGTCGGAACTTAAAACTCATCAAGCGCAAAAATAACTAGCGAGAAGGAGCGGTACAGCGCCGAGTCGACGAGTCCAACATCACGCAGTTCGACGATTGCTTTCCTGTTTCCTACAATAAACAATGTTGTGAAAGCTGTGTCGTTGATTGTATACGCTCCGCTTTGGCTTTATGTAGAAGCGCGCAACAGTAAGTTGGCGGTTAAAGCTCTGGGTTGATCAGAATTTATGAAAACACGACAGATTTCTGAGTTACAAATGCGAAGATGGTTTTATGCAGCAGTTTTTCGCCGCGCGCGCTTCTCACGTCGATAGTGTAGTGGATAAAGTGTCCGACAGGCTGGCTGTAACGTTGGGCTGGCCCGGAGGCAGCAAGTTTGAATCGCGCAAGGGAACTGTTCTTTTTTTTTTTTTTTTGCTTGAGAGGTCTCGGGCCATTTCATACAAAAAAGGTAACATTTCGAAGAGTATTCGGCAAAAGAACGTGAAATTCCGCAGGGAAACTGGCTAGAACTGTACAAACACCCAGTACGTCTGAGTTCTGCTGCAATGGTTGCCAGACAACTGAAGTGGTCACGACACCGTTCACGTGGATAGAAAACTGTTTTTTAGCAACGAATAAAGTATGCATTATTTTTAAAATGTCGGGTTTGCAGCTTTGCAGAACATTATACACAAACAACATTGAACCACGTTGAACTCTCGAATGTACTTAACGTGACGTCATTTTAGTTGCGCTGCCGACCGACGGTGCGCGCATGGTCGCTTGCGATGCGCCTCAATACGAGAATTTCAACGGCGCCTCCTAAATTCCAGAAGCAATGAATTGTGAAAATATTTGGGATTTATATTCTTAAAATGTCGCTCAAGCAGACAAATTAAGCAAACAAATGCATTTGCTCTTCACGACCCCTTTAAGGCAAATTTAGGCACGGGTGGCCCGGTCTCAGAAGACGGCTCAACCCCAGGCGACAACGGAATGGCTACGTGCTCGGCTGGCCGTTGCCTGACATCGAGTATCTGAGTTTAAGGTGGAACGCTAGCGACTCGCTCCGTTGCGGCGCCATCACTACGCTTAGCTGCACCGTGAACATCGTTCAGTGTCTCGACTGCCGGCTCTGCCCCAGCGTTGCTAGGTTCTGAACTCGCGTCCGGAGAAACACCCTTCGTTTCAACGGACTCATGTTGCCTCCTTTCGCTAACGTCACGGTTTTGGCTTTCCCGCTGAACGCCGTTAGCTAGTGAGCCCGCGCGCGTTCGGGACAGTAGCCGTTTTCAAGGCCTCCCGTGAACCTGAGCCACAGAACAGGGAGGATTTTACCTGAGCACGCTGACACATCTCCGCTTAGCACTTCCGCCTCGTCTCCGCAGGATATAGCCTCCCCCACACCCTTCCCTCACCCACGAAGAGTGCCACTGGCGGCTATAAAGTGTCCGACAGGCTGGCTGTAACGTTGGGCTGGCCCTGAGGCAGCAAGTGTCTCCAATCGCACAATACCCGCTACCATTCCCTTTGCGAGTGTCTGTTCTTTTTTTTTTTTCCCCCTTACACTGCTTGAGCAGGCCCTGGAGAGCTCTCGACCCAAGTGCAGTTGGCACTAAAAAAAACATCCGCCACCCCTCTCCCCTAGACCCAGTTTGCAAATAAAGTGTTTCTATTCCTCAAAAGAACGTGAAATTCCGCAGGGAAACTGGCTACAAACTGTACAAACACCCAGTAGGTCTGAGTTCTGCTGCAATGGTTGCAAGACAACTGAAGTCTTTGGTCAGTTTCTTTCGTGGATAGAAAACTGTTTTTTAGCAACGAATTAAGTGAAGGCTGTTTTGTTGTATGCATTATTTTTAGAAGGGGATATTTGCGGGGTGGATGCCGCGGGCGCATACGGACAGCGCGGTGTTTGCAGCTTTACGTTGCGGCATGCTCAGAACATAGTTCGTGAACGCGAAAGGATCGAAAAAACATTGATGTTTCACCACGTTGATCTCTGTTACATAGTATTTCTAGAGCCCCGTACTTACCAACACGCCCTAAGTGAACGTGACTGTTTTGTTGGGTATTTTTGTGTAGTTGGGGATATGCGGACCGACGGTGCGCGCATGGTCGCTTGCGATGCGCCTCAATACGAGAATTTCAACGGCGCCTCTTAAATTCCAGAAGCAATGAATTGTGAAAATATTTGGGATTTATATTCTTAACGTTTCAAATTGCTGTCGCTCGTGAAGCTGACAAATTAAGCAAAGATAAATGCATTTGCTCTTCGGTGACGACCCCTTTAAGGCAAATTTAGGCACGGGTGGCCTTTTTTGCGGTCTCAGAAGACGGCTCAGCCCCAGGCGACAACGGAATGGCTATGTGCTCGGCTGGCCGTTGCTTGACATCGAGTATCTGAGTTTAAGGTGGAACGCTCGCCCAGCGACTCGCTCCGTTGCGGCGCCGTCACTACGCTTAGCTGCACCGTGAACATCGTTCAGTGTCTCGACAAAGAACGCCGTTAAAGAATGCTCTGCCCCAGCGTTGCTAGGGAACTCGCGTCCGGAGAAACACCCTTCGTTTGTACAACGGACTCGTGTTGCCTCCTTACAGCTCGCTAACGTCACGGTTTTGGCTTTCCCGCCGAACGCCGTTAGCGAGTGAGCCGCGTGCGTTCGGGAAAGTAGCCGTTTTCAAGGCCTCCCGTGAACCTGAGCACGCTGACACATCTCCGCTTACAGTAGGGGCCTTAAGAGAAGAAAAAACACACGCGGGGAGTGTACTTACGCTGCCCTCTGTCGTGAGCCTCCGGAAATTCCCCGTCCTCGCTCTCTGTCTGAAAGGCTCTGGCCTCTCAGAGGTCTCGCCAAAGTTACTCTAGTAAGGTCACGGGACCTTATACTCGAGCCATTCGCAGCGGCTTAGCTGATTCTTTCCTCGGCAGTTTCTCGAAATTGTACCCCTTGTCGCGTACAGCTGATCCGACCTGTTCGAGAATAGGTACCTGTATTCCGGAAGAAGTTGTGGGGATACTGCCGCCTGCGTGACAAGTTCACCAAACGGACCTGCGATGCTGACCTTAGCAATCGGCGGGCGCACGTTTCGTGTTGCCAAGCCGGCTTCACCCAAACACACTGCCCGGTCAGCTGATCCGGTTCAACGTACAAAGGGTGGACCATGCCTACCGTCGCCGCGGAGTCGCAAAGAACTCGGCACGATTTACCGTTGACCACTAGCTCAAGTACGTACGGCTCCAGAAACTGCCTGCTATCCTCACTCTGATCTAGCACGTGAAAACGAGTTTTGCCCTTCTTGCAACTCGCAGCGAAAAGTCCCGTCTCGCCGCAGTTGTAACACGCAGCCTGTCTGCGCGCTTCAAAATCTTTCTTTCTGCGCTGCTCCTCAGCGTCTGCTGCTCTCTTTTCGTTATCGCGGCCAGTTTCCCTATCCATGACAACGACTTCCCTTGCTCCACCGTCTTCCTGGGGAGCTCTGCCTTTAGGCCCTGACTTATCAGGCCTCGACCTGAACTCTTTTTGGCCGTCTTTTGGCCCCTGCGCACCTCGACGTGCGACCGAACTCGTCGGCTAGCTAAGCTGCCTGATCCACAGTATTTTCCCCTCTCCTATCTTGCACCCAGAGTCTCAGGTTTTCTGGTACACGGTGGTAAAAATGCTCGAGACCGAAGCACTCAACTACCTTGTCGTGCTCTCCGAAAGCTTTGGCCTCTTTGAGCCACTCTTCAATGTTAGCCCTCAGCTTATAGGCGAACTCCGAGTACGACTCGCCCCTCGCTTTCTCGGCTTCACGGAACTTCTGGCGAAACGCCTCTGCTGACAGCCTCTGCTGACAACTGCGGGTTTTAAGTGCGAATGCACTTCTTAAGCGAGCCTGAAGCGTCCGCCGCCGTCCGCATAGCAACAGCTGCGGGTGCGCGCGCTCCTCGTCTTCCTTGGCAACGGGGGGAGATGGGCGCGCGCTGCCTGGCCGCTGACATGGCACACACCCACGTGGGGGATTGGCCAGGAATCTCCTCGTCTTCCTTGGCAACGGGGGGAGGTGGGCGCGCGCTGCCTGGCCGCTGACATGGCACATACCCACGTGGGGGATTGGCCAAGAATCGGGCGTGAGAAGGGCTAATGCACCCGCTTAAAGGAGTACTGACACGAAATTTCAAAGCTGAGATCCGCTCTAGCAATCAAGTACAACGACAACACAAATAGGTGTCTGTGAATAAATGCATCTTTCTTTCGTTGTAGTTGTGTGTGTGTGTGTGATCTCTCTTTCGCGAACATTACCGAACCGCGCAAATTCAACTCGTGCATTCGCACTTTCACATTCTTCCCCTCGGGGAAATGCGGGGAATTTTTTTCAACGCCTTCAAATTCATTGCCGGTCTAGAGAACGGCTTTCCCACTGCTCCAAAAATGTTTTGCGCGAATAACCCACGCCACAAAAACACACGCCCTACCACCCATCCTCATAAGCCTGGTAAAACTCAATAAAGAAAAGTCCCGCACTCACCATTGACAGCCGTGAATTCTGCGAAGTCCGAAGCCGCACTGACGTCCGTGGTGTTGGATCTCGCACCACCGGCTCGAGGTGTTACGAAGTTGCCATTCGACCGCTGCCAACCAGTTGTTGCGACCGGGTGGGCCGACCCGAGCCGAGCTCCGCCGCCTCCGACATAAGTTTGGTAGCGTGGTGAAGCGAACGGCCAGCCGCTGTGGCAGCCGTGAAGTCCAGAAGCCGTAGGCTAACGTAACTGTTTAGTTCATAGCGAGAGGTGAGCCGAAGCCAAAGAACAATGCCCCGACGGGTGAGGTAACAGTACAGGGCTCGAGCAGAGTGACAGCAATGATTCACTGCTCAAACAGGAATGGGTTATAGCGCTTGAGCGGGGTCTAATTATACCCAAAGCGCTAACGGTCGAAACACTGTTTGAAAGGCGCGCGTAGTGGCATTCGCCGCACAGCCGAGGATTGATGAGACGAAGCCCAGCGACAGGCTCAGTTGTAACACCGCTGAAAATGACTCGCCGAACGGCCTCCTTAGCTTAGAAGCGCACTTTTCAATGTGAATGAAAACCACGTTAGTACGAGCTCACAGAACTGTAAATTTAATTCTTTATCTAAGAGGGTTTTTCTGGTTAAATTCTAGTTTAGTTCCACTGTATTAATTTTTTTTTCGTAAATAAAAGTTGTTTCGTGTAAATAATGTGGCTCTAGGTGCACTACAAAATCTACCATCACGTACCGCGCAATGCAGGAAGTGTCGGTTCTATATGGTTCGGAGAACGAGAGTCGCATCACTCAATTCTCTTATCGCGTTCTAATTTCTTGCGCCCTCCTTTAAGTTCAACGCGTATCGCTGCTTCCTTGAGATCATCCTCTTTTTGCAAGGTTTCCTCACGGCCAATGCGTGACATCCTCACACTTCCCGTCTACATCGTTGTTGTTGTTGTTGTTCCTTATATTAATGGCGCATACCCAATCAGGGATCGGCCAAACATCAGTCGTTAAACTGAAAGAGATTACTGACTAGGTACATTACCCGAGGATGATTAGAAAAATTTGGGAGCTTTATTCCTTTTGTGTTTGAGGAATGGAGTTTGAAAATTAGTCGTTATGAAAATAAAACAAGAAAAGGGAAGCAAGTAAATAAATAAATAAATAAATAAAGAAGAAGAAAAACAAGAAGAAGAAGAAGGCGAAGGAGGAGGAAGAGGAGGGGGAGAAAAAAATAAGAAAAATATTCAGAAATGAAGACTTTTGGAGGATTTCGGTGAGGTACCAGAATTAGAATCGAATTACGTTCTGAATCTCTTGGAATTTTTTATGAAGCGCAGAAGAGCAGAACAAACATCCCGGCGGTAATATCCCGACACCGTCACCTTCTTCTTCATTGCCACAATCTCCACCCTCTTCGTCAACGCCATCTTCCAGTCTATCATCATCATATCGTCATCCCTGGGCTCGATATCCACACTGTTTACCATTCCGACTAGACCTTAGCTTGCGCTTTCCCGTTTTGTTTCCCTCAACTGCGTTTCCTAGTGTATTTATTCATAATATTCTTGGCCACAGCCCTTGATTTTGTATGCGTTATTCTTAAGCGGTTGCCACCACCATCGTCATCGCCAGCATGACCGTCACTTCTTCCCCGACAGCTCGCCTGTGTCGGGAGCTCGCGTGCCCACCGCCCAGAAGAAAGAAGGCCGGTTGCAGAAGCGGACGCTTCATCTAAGAAGCCATGGTGGCTCTCACCTTCTGGCTCCTGCTCGTGGCCCCTACCTTGGCCGCCGCGGCTGCGCTGAGGCCCAACTGCCAGCAGCACCCGAGCTCACACGCTCTGTAGGACGCCCAACTCAGGCTTGCATCCACAAGAAGCGGGGCGTGGACGCGGCGGCGGCGGCCCTTAATTCTTAAGGTCCACAACGACTTCCGCAGCAAAGTGGCCCAGGGACGACTCCCTCCATTCCGGCCCGCCGCCGACATGCAGGAGCTGGTCTGGGACGACGAGCTGGCCGAGGTGGCGCAGGTGCGTATACCGATAAGTGCAAGGCACATCGGCCGAATGCGGTGTTTTAGCTCGCCGTATACCCTCACTACCTGAAGCTGTACTCACCTCCCGCCAAAAGACCACATGTCATTTCTGTCCAACCCGCAGCGCAATAATTCTGCGACACTCGCCATGAATCCGAAGCGAGGTGAAGAGGTGCGAGACTATACTCATAGGCTTGGGGACATTTTATACGGAGGTAGTACAATCGTGAACGTCGGATGGTATCTACCGTTCATTTGAGCAGCGTTCATTGGCGGAATGGTCCACGAACACCGTGTGTTAGTATACCTGTACGTATTTAGGGTGCTCGTTATGTAGTAAATAACGTGAAAGCTTAATTTAGGTTCAGCCGCTGGAGCAATAAAACCTGATTGCGCATTTTGTAGGTTCATTACTGTATGTACCATTTAGGCTGCAACGACATGAACGCGTAATCAAGTGTTGCCGCGAGCATCTATATCCTCCGGCGGCACCAGGCCGACATACAGGAAAGAGCGAGAGGGACCACGACTCGAGAAAGAGGCGTCGGCGGCAACCATACTCCTTGCCTAGATGGCCAAGCATCACTGTGCAACAGACAATTTTGGAAAGCCAGCTTACCATGACCAAACTCACAACGATCTTCCTAAAGTCAACTTCACCGAAAAACACAAGTGCATTACTGGGCAGATATTATTACAGGTGAATTTTAGGCCGTTTTATATGTAATATGAAGGGCCTAGGACCTTGTTTTACCTTTTTATGAATTTTTGCCATGCGCTTGTTGGTCCACGCTCGCTCGCTCGTGGGACAATCAGCTGGAAACCCGCCATAGACAGCCTCGGCGGAAAAAAAGTTCACTGAGGCTTAAAAAAAAGAATCGTGCAAAAAATATAATATATGTCTCACACAACCTACCATGTTCACTTGTATGGATATTTGTGGAACTGGCAACTAACACAGCTGTCGCAGCCTAACACATGTAGCTGTCGGTCGCGTTGGGCTTCTCGGACACGACACTGGCCAACTGACATAAGTCGCACGGCCAATAACGTGACCCTTACGTGATCTTGGATACGCCATTTCTCATAACACGAAACATATAAACATCGCGACCACATTAAGTCGTTTTGAAATGTTTTGTCCATATGAACGTCTCTTTGAAGTCCATTGTTAACATTTGGCCGGAAAGCTCAATCGAGTGAAAGACAGACAGACAGACCAGAATTTTCGAGTTTAAGTAGCCCTAGAAAGACTATCGTCTGAAGCAAAATTTCCGACTTCGTCAGTGATCGTAGAGCAACCAACGTAATCATTTTTCATTTCCGAGCTTATCCAGGCACCAAATAGGGCGATGCCTTCAAACCGTAGGTGTGGGTTATTGACGGGGAATACTCCCACACTTTCGCCACTTCAAAAAGGCTCCCGGAGCTGCCATTACGCAAGTTTGGCCCTTTCAAGCGCCTATGCGGTATCCCTCCCAGCCCCAGGAGAACGAACGCTGCTCCAAAAGTAAGCTCTTCATGGCTTTCATGTGACATCGCAGTCTTCCATTAAGGGCGGATCATCACTCGAGAGGGATAATGGTCAGATAGATGGTAGACACAATAAATAGTAGAAACGGCAACGGGTAATTATATTGTGCTGCGTAGTAATCAATCCCTGAAGGGGAATTTAATTGTGACCTTGTATCCATCCGCACTTGATCAGCGCCATCCACGATCCTCCCCACCACTGTTTTGCGATTACCGGGTGTTAAGATCGCACTCACATTGCTGGGCCTATACGCGAGGAGGGAGTCGTCTCCTATTTAGAAAGAAGCGGATGGGGATGGCGTTGGTGATGGCCATGCTTTGAGTCAAACATGATACGGCGAATGCTCCCCCCGTTTAGGATTGGTTCCGTAACGTGATGCAGTGGAATGATTTGGTATTTGCCTTTGCTCGAGTCACGTTGTTCGGCAGCTTACACTAAGTGGGGTCGTGTTGCACTGCAGGCGCATGCAGACCTCTGCACAGACACTACAGGCGAAGGACGACTGAAACACCGATCTGCAAGGGGACCGGACAACGGCGAAGTTTCCCTATGTAGGTCAGAACTTGGCAAGCCAATATGGGTGGGCCAAGTTCAAGAAGATTGGCGTGACGCTATCGAACGCTGGTACAACGAGTCCGCGTACTACTCGCCGAACCGCATCGCTGTGTACACCAGTACGAAGGGGAGCCCCGTTCCCGTGGGTCACTTCACGCAGGTGATTTGGGCGAACACCCGCTACCTGGGATGCGGCTACCTCCAGTACTACGTGAGGGACGGCAGGTGGACCGACGTTTTTCTGTACACGTGCAACTATGGCCCCGGGGGTAACATTGTACGGCAGTCTATCTATCAGGAGGGTCCTACGTGCAGCGCCTGCCCTGCCCCCACGGTGTGCAACCAGAACAGTGGGCTGTGCGGGGGAGGGGGTTCTGGGCAGCCGCCACCTCAGCCGCCACCCCGTCCCCGGCCTTTACCACCGCCACCTCAGCCGCCACCTCGTCCCCGGCCTTTCCCACCGCCACCTCGTCCCCGGCCTTTCCCACCGCCACCTGAGCCACCGGGCTATCCACGACCTCAGCCACGACCTCGTCCCCGACCTTTTCCACCACGTCCTCAACCACCATACCGTCCGCGACCTCCACTACCACCACCCCCACCCCGGCCTGATCCATTCCCGGACCCCGGACCTGAACCGCGCCCATTCCCGGAGCCTGGTTCGGATCCCAGCGGAGAACCTGGCCCTGTAGGTGGTGGAGGGGATGGAGGGGGCGGAGGGGGTGGAGGGCACGGGGTGGGGGGGTCATCAACCGGTGGTGGAGGGGGCAGCGACAGCCCGGACCCCGAATTGGACGACGATTCCGCAATGGACCCTACCACGTGGCTACCCTACGTCGCCAGCTTGTTGGTAGGATTTGTGGCGGGCACTGTGGTTGTCATCTGTTTGTTTTCGCGGTACAACGCCCCCGTGGACCTGAACATGCCTCCGCTTGAACCTGCTGCGGCAACCACTGGCGAATTCCAATCAACGGCCACCTCCGTCTCCGCTTACTCAAGTGGCTATTGACTTTTCTTGTCACGTAACGGAACAGAAGGCAATGATCTTAGCAAATTGGGCTGGACATATTACCTTCCATCCCCTCTTGCATTTTTATTCCTGCCAAGCATATCGCTATTTAGTAAATAGCTGTAACCATGCACAAACTGTAACGTTCCCAAGACAGCCTTTTCAATTTCTATCATCATTACTGAAAAGTCTCTAATTATTGTTCATTCATGTATCTCACGAGTGGAGGTTACACATATCAAAATATTTTCTCGGTACATAACACGTCAGGCGCTAAAAGGGGGTCACAAAGAAGTCCGCGAAACAAGAAATAGGTAACATAACTCGCCCAACGATAGTCAAACATCGAGGTCAAAAAAGGCGAGAATTGTTATAATAGCGCTTGAGAACAGGAGCCGTATTAGCTAACTCTCTCAGCGTTATTTTTATTTCGAACAAAACTTGTTTTTAGCGTGCATTCGCGCAGTTTTGAACCTTAGGGGAACAGAAAAAAATTCAACTCACAGTGCGAGTATGTATTAATTTACACACAGAAGGAATTCGGTCTTCAAGGGCGATTAAAATATGTGTGCAGAGTATAAAAGATTTTTATTTTCCCTAGAGTCCACGGCTCCCTGAGCCTACAGGCAAGAAAGCGCAGTGTCTGGAGTTCTCCCTTCGATGATGGCTAATGTGCCATCCTACAGCATTCGCATATTTAAGACTGGTCCAACACTGGCCGAAGTGTATGTTATTGCGGTGTAAAGGTTCTATCTTAGCTTTATATTAGACTCTAAAGGGCAGTGGTTCGCGTCCGGCTGTTTGACTTACTGATTTTGTAATACAATTTGCGTGGCTTAGATTAGTTTTTGGTGTCTTGGACGATTTTTTGTTTATGTTAGGTTATTGTACGCTACGTATACGTCAACCGGCGGTGAAGTAGTGCCAGAAGCGGCATTTTTTCATCGAAACGCCGCTGCACGTCGCATTTGCGGAGTACTTATAGTACCATACGGGTTCACTCTAGACACATCCGGAAAGAAAATAGAACTGGTAGTGGAAGTATTCACAGGTTTGTGGACATTTTGACAAACCAGGATCTCAGTTTCCTTACCTTATCCCTCGTCATACCCTGTGTCCACTAGATCTTCTTTTTTTGTAGCGTCCAGCTGCGTGGAAACTCAACAATGGTGATGTCTATCACAATAGGCATCCTTGAACTCTCGCCGAAAAAATTGGCAGTTTCGGGTTTTTTCTCAATGTGTTACAAAGTAATTTGTGTTGTGTCGTCGAATGACGACACAAGACGGAAAGGGTAAAATAACGGCCGTATTTTTGAAGCGACGCGTCGTTGGTATAAAAATGCATGCTTCTGTTCGCCAGTCGCGTGGTTTAGCAGCAGGCAACTGCAGAGACACATGGGGCGTCCGTACCAGTGCCACCTTCTGAAACGACGCCCAAAGCGCAAGCGTCTTCCCGCAAAACAAAGTCGCAAACAGTGACTTTCCTTTCTTGGAGCCGAGATAGGGGAGACGTCTCAATTTGGTATGACCCTAGCGGCTCATATTTCGGCCAAGTTTATGCGTACTACTAGTACTACTTTTTTTCTAGTTTTATAAAACACAGTTTACTTTTCATTGCGTTTTTAAAGCCAGGCTTTCTACCGCTACCAGCGAACGGTTCCTTCGCGGTGTGCGGGACAATAAACTCCCAACGCTACGGATGCGGTGGCGGAGGGAAAGGGGAGGGGCGATGGAGGGTTTCACGCATGGAGCACACGGTAGATGGGGGGGGGGGGGGGGGGCGAATTTACCCAGCGTTCCCCGCGCGCCGGGAGCTGCTCACCGCGTCTCTCGCGTGGGCGGGAGCATTCCAGCGGCTTTGTCGTCTGCTTTAGCGATGGTTGTTTTGGGCCTGTTTTGGCGCAGGTCCGCGTCCATTGCGCACTTCCTTTGCACGGCTTGATTAACTTGTTCTACAGCACCACCTGGATAACCGGGACCCGGCCGAATTATATGGTTGTACAGCCAAGATACTTTAGGGATTGCTTTCCAGGGCGAGAAAACAAAATGTAGAGATCACACACAGACAAATACCCAGTCTCAGACAAAATCTAACAGCATATTCTTTTCGCAAAAAAGGAATTTGGCACATTCCGTTTTTCTCGTACAATGTAGGGACACCAAATGCTCCGAAACACCCTGCCCTCCGTTTTGAATAAATTGTTGTCAAAGGGTGTAATTCTCGAACGATGTTCACTTGTTGACCTCAGAAGTGCATTATCTATCTACTCTTTTCATTTCAAATGTTATTTACATAATCTCCTTTATCGCTCAGCATACCTGCATTCGGCCTTTTTCCTGTTAGTTTTATGTTGTGTTGTTGCTGCTTTGCTTTTATGCTTTCTTGTTTTTATGCTTTTTTATACTTTGTTCTTAAGTTCATCTGAGATTGTGTTGTTCTTGTAATATTAGAGATAATAATGTCATACACGCTCTGCGCGATTTCGCTGTATGCCTCGTACGTGGGGGGCTCGGGCCTCTCTCAAGTGATTTTCTTTCGCTTTTTGCCCGGGCCAACCCGCATCGTTCTTTTTGGCAATGTAAATAAAACTCACTTTGACTTTGGCTTTGACGTCTGGCCGTTGGATAAACGCGCTGCTTGCCGTGAATGGGGCTCTGTTTTCTAAATTGGTGAATATTAATTCGGTTGTCTTTTAACCGGTACTACAAATGCGAAAAGAGCAACTGGTTGTGATAAGTAGCGAGTACAAAAGTTTCCGCTGCTTTCTCGCAATTCTCAAACTTACTAAACTAACTCGTTTAAATCGGTGTAAATGGGTATCATTAATCTCACATGCCAAATTGTTTCGGCGTCTACGCTTGCGTCGCGTGGTGGTGTAGCCGCAAGCTAGCACGTCAGGATGGCTAGGTTTTACGGTCTCAAGCTTCGAAAGGCGCTCCTCTCTGTTTTCTTTTTCCCCATCTCACGGCCGGGCTACACCGGTGGCGTCCGCCACTCTAGCGCGGCTGTGGCCGACGCTGCTACTGCGTTCGGGACGCCGCTTCCCGCGAATTCCAGGTAACGGTTGGCAAAATCTCTGGTTTCACTCTTTGTAGAGCCACGTCTAGTGAATTCAAATGACGTTGACGTCGCTTGGAACATTGTTGTGGTGTTGTTTAAAGCTTTGCTTCCAACCACCTTGACAGCGTGAATTGGAGCCAATTTTTTTAACGAGCCTTTGAACAACCGGTATGAATCGTGATTGGGGATTGTTCAGCTTGGGGGAAGCTGCACCGCCTGTCCACCCTCAGCTCGCATGTGGCACGGGTTGGTGTTATGAGGGGGGATTGTTGGTATTCTGATACCGCATGGTACACGGATCCCCGCGGGGGCCAAGTGCGGCAGGTGGTGTAGTTTTGGGTGCGGTAGTACTGTTGAGGATGTTTGTGGAGTGTAGGGGTTGTGGTATAATCGGCGGAGTGTGGTCGTGTCGGCTCGGGAAATGAGGGAACGTGGGGCTGGAACCCTTGACGGTGGTCTCTTTAGTGAGAGACGATGTCCGCGTAACCACTGACTGTGTGGGCGGTTTCTACTGGTCTTGACTCTCCTCGGCAATAGGGCAAAAAGGTATGTACAGTCAAACGGCGCTACAACTAGAGTTTCTACTACGAAATAGCCTGTACAACTAAGCATGGAACATGACCTATAGAGATTTCTGTTTCCTATCTATACGTGACGCCATTACAGCGAAGACCGCTACAGCGAATTTCAAGGTTTAACGAAGAAATTCATCCGTTCCCAATCGCTGACTTGTTTCATAACGAATACGCGATAGCCGCGCACGCGCTAACGCGCCCGCTGATAGGTGTGCCGACGAGCGTGAGTCATCCAGTTCGGCCAAGGAGCTGCTGAAATTCATAAATACGCACAGCATCGCGTGTTGCGGCTCAGCATCGGTTGGGGCGGCCGACGATTACGGCTCGGTGGACGAGCAGGTCCATGGTTTTCTCTGGCCTGAAACTGACAATAGACCGCCACAGAGGAAAAGAGGCGGCACAAATGATTAGGCGATGGCTTGCAGAGGAGCCAAGTGTTATGAGACCCACGGAGCGGAAGCGGAAGTTGACGCGCGAGATCGACGTGTAGGTGGTGACTAGTGTGGATGCTCTGCTGTGTGGCGCGGAAGAATCCATGCACACTGTGGGCGCGCTTCGTGCCTTTTTCGAGCTGTATGTGCCCACGAAAGCTGCAAACAAGAGTGGTATGCTGTAGTTCGGTTCCTCAACGTGCAATGTATAGCATGGAAGCGGCAATAAGTTTTCGTTACAAACGACAAAAAAGCGGCGACCCGTCGCGAATCTCAGAACAGCCGCAATAATGAAAATGACCTTTTACGCCGTGGCTCGTAGCAAGCTCGATCTTTCCAGACTATGGCTCTGAGCCTTCAATAAAAGCATAAATAGAAACAAATCATGAAGCCTCGGTCTCTGGAATTCATTTTCCACAGCAATTTCAATCGGCTTCACTGGTAGCATGACGCATTCTTGCATTTGCGGGATGCCCTTAAATACTAACACTATACTTAACTGCCCCGACAGTCTTTCTAAAAGCTTACGATACTTTTTGTGTGTTCGAAAGGCAACATGAAGTTATGGATTTTTGACCAGCGCAGGGGTATAAATGCAACCGTTCTAACTGGTTTTTTGCGCGCAGCTTTAGTTACATGAAATTTTAGCGACTCTAAAGGCAGCTTTCATGAATACGTTGTCGGCTCACTTATTTACGAGGCCTTTCGTCGCAAGTGAACTTGCGAAATAAATTTCTAACGCGCGCAATACAATAAGCATCTCATGTTTAGCTACACTTGCAAAGTAACAAGCAGGTTTACAGTGGGTAAACCAAGCTTCTGGGACCTCACAGTGAGCACAGATTTTTGTTACGGCTACGCTGTTGACCATTTGCGTTCCTTTTAAAATCTAACAGGGCCTAAAACAGCGAGATGTGCTTGTATTCTGGCGTAATGTCGTTTACGAACCATAAGACGGCAAATGAAGTTTCCCCGTTGCAGATAGTAGTAAAACGTACGTTCCTTTTCATTTCTCGTTACGGAACAGCGCGACGGGTTCCCGGTAGCTACTTTTGTTTTGTAAACTGAATCTCGCTTTTGTCTTGGCATTTAATTCTTGAGGATTGGTTGAAAAAAGCAAGGATAAAAGTTTCTGTGCATTTCGTTTTTTTTTTTCGGAGGGGAGGGGGTGGTGTCTGCCAACGTTCCAAGAGCAGCGAGAAAAGAACGCGTGTAACGCGAAAAGCGAAAGGTTGGTTATCAGTATTACTTGCAATCGAAAGTACGCTAGGCGTCGTGTTCCGTAGCGGTGAAAAAGCAGTACTTCAACAAGTAGAAGCTACTATTTTCAAAACTGAGTAACCCCCATTATGGTCCGATATTCCAGGAATTTCGGGTCACCTTTTTCAAAACGGTATTGAAAGCAGCATTGTGGGAAAAATTAAAAAAATCCAGCGAGTCATGGCACACACCCTCCACAGGTGTGGGCAACAACGTGCATTGTATTACGCGATTTTTCGTCTTCCTCGAAACTTAGCTCCACCTTAAAGGGACACTGAAGTAAATTTGTTAAGCTCCCGGTTTTGCTTGCATTGCGTTGACTGGCTCAAATTACCCCACTTTTGATCGTGTATCCGGTTGATAAGTAGGTAATTACTTTATAAAGCGGGAAAGAAAAAAAAACTACCATGCGCGATCTGTGGCCGCCGCACCAACTGAACGCTGTGACGTCGGGAGGAGGTGGCACCGTGATCGGACGATGTCCAACGTTAGCATTCAAACAAGTTTCGGTTTCAGTTCTGTAAAGCAACATGCTTGACATCCGACGGCAGCGTTGGATGGGCATTCTCGATATCTCAGTAATCGTCGTATCGTGCTTCTGCCATGTTGTCGGCTGTAATATGCTAATATAAGCCTCCCAGGACGGCTTGGCATCGTAGAAATCCCTAGCCGAGACCTACGCAGATGGATGAACGCCCTCCGCGTCACCGCAGACGCTCAAATGCCATGCGCTTTTCCCGCATATTCGGAGCTTGCCTCACTTATGCCTGTATCTTAAAAAGCGTGTTCACACGAGGCCAAGGGTGTGCTGATTCTGGCCTGTGCCACTGCCCGCAAGCAGTCGGTGCTTGTGGCAACAGCACGCTAACGAGAACTGGCTAGCGCGTCAGTGTAAACTGCGCGCGTTCTGCGAACCCGCTCGTGGAGCAGTGAACGTTACGCCCTAAAAATGGTTAACTCAGGTTAGAAAACATCGGCCGCAAACGAAAAAATCAACTTACAAAAAAAAAAAAAACATGTACCATTGGGGATTCGAACGTGCGACTTGCAAAACAAAAATCCTAGCGCTTCAGACCACTCGGCCACGAGCCAGCGCCACCCAAGTGGGGTATATAAAGTATATAATGTACAACCAATTTACGCTTTTATTTAGTTTTAGCATATCAAGTACTTTAGGTGACTATTTGTTGTATAGCGCTCGTGCAGTAAACGTCCCCAAACTTCCACAATATCTCACGTCTAGCAATTGCATTTCTGAGATGGAAAAGCGTTCGCAGATGTGTGGTCGTGCGCCCGACCGCTGTGCTTGTTCACCAAGCGCAAAAAAGTGCTTCCGGCTCTCTAGTCTTGCGCTGTACGGTAAAAAGTTTGAGTTGATTTTATTTCCTTAGTACCTATATTGGCTTCGCTGACTCTTTTCCCGCTTTCAAGTGGCATTAGATTTTCTTACTAGTGTAAAGTCAGCGAAGCGTCGCATGTGCACTTGTGCAGCGCTGGCGTGGAGTGACCCGGACTCGGACCTTGATACAGTGTACAAACGAAGTAAGTAAACAAAGCCACATTCTTTCATTCACAAACGTGTTGTGGCTTAGTTTCAACTGAGCGAGCGAATTGCGACGACCCGTCGGCCGGCGGACTAAACGCTGAGCCGACTGACTCTGTCGGAAGGTCGGCGAACCGTGCAGTAGCGCAGCCAATTGCCAGCTCATCTCCTGCTGACGTCACACGAAAACGCCACAGAAAATGGGTGAGGGTGCAGAGAGGAGGACAGCATTTTTGAATTCCTTTTTCTACGGAACAAATTCACGTAAACGCGCTCAGAGTGGTCGAAACATGGCCTATGGACTCCGGACTACAATTTGCGCTATACTCGGTTACAACTCAAGAACGGCACCACCTCATGTAGTGTATCACTCCGCCAAAGCGCCGGACCCGTGACGCCAGTCCGCGCGCGTTTTGAAAGGGGTCTGCTATGAATGCGTGATATCGTCTGACTTGTCTCAAGCAGTTTTTTTTTTGTCGTCACTGAAGTCGTTTATAAGCGTATTAAATCCAAAAAATCACGGGAACGGCTCAGGCTATGTTCAAAATATTCCCAGTAACGCCCTACTTGCGCCGCGCGGAGAAACATCCGGCTACGGTGATAAGGCACAGCGGCAACTTCCGGTGCCGTTCTTAAGTTGTCACCGAGTATAGTAATCCCGCAATGTTTACAAACAATTTCAGTGTCCCTTTAAGACTTTAGGACTTGACCATACTAGGCATTTGTTAATGCTGAGTGAAACACATTTCTGGACACGGTGATTCATGGCGGGATTTGAAAATGGGATATATAAAAATGGCAAACGGTATGCCACAGGACAGATCGAAACTCACAACTGCCTAATTTTACCGACAACTCCTCCAGAAATACTCTTGCGCATCCACAGCAACGAATTTTGAAATAATGCGTAAGATTAGCAACACAGTATAAGCAAAGAGTATCCAAAAATGGTATTTATTTTCAAAAAGGTACGGGAAGAATTCGATCACGCGGGCGCTCGCGGGAGTAAAATACACTGTAAACGCAAACTAGCCGGAAATGGAGTTTTAATCAAGTAATGTGCCCTGGAAAGTACCTATAGCAAAAAATGTACTCCCTAGGCATGATCTAAAAATGTGGACGAACCTCCATGGTAGTACCGTTGCCCATCCGTGTAGCAAAAGGGAGGATTTAGAACGACTTAACACCATTTGTGAGATGGCGTTCGGTTCCTTGTAAACTACCACGTCCACAATAAACTCCCCATCGGAGGTAATCATCTCAAGCGGGCGGTCGCCATGTTAGTCTTGTGTTGCTTCCGTGTATCAGCCCTTCAACCGTGGCCTAATGCCAAGAGAACGAGTAAGCAGGACGCGACGGTTGCATACAGCTACAAAACCGATACCGTACGTATACCCGTATATATGCTTCAACCAGCGCGATCACAGGCAGACAGCGTGGCCGTGTTGTTTCAATCTGTTTATTTTGGGATAGGTGTTGTCAAACTCTGCTGCTAACGAAGAGACAGTTCTCGCCGTTGCAAACAATTGCTATTTTCATCTGTTTCGCTTGCTTGCGCATATATAGACGATTTAAATTCTCGTGCCAGCGCGCCAACGCACCCGACTGCAACGACTCAACTTGCCCTGGCGGCACGACTTGCTGCCCGGATGTAAACAACCTCCGTGTTCCGTGCTATCAATGCAGCGCGGCCGGTGACTTGGTGCGGCCGGAGCTTCAAGCGCCTCGCCTTGGGCCATCATTTTTTCTTATTTGAGAAGGACTAGTAGTGCCATTTGGTGGAAAGATTTTTATGTGCCCCTGTCACACGACGAACGGCCGCTAACAGCATTTGGATACGGCGACAGCTGTGGACAGCTCGCTGGTAAGTGGTCTGAGTCAGTCAATGCGTTTGTCAAACGTTTGGATAGGGTTAACTGCGAAATACCCGTGCCGCACACAGCACGTACACGTACGGACAAAGAAAAAAGCGCTCACTCGTTTTATTTTACTTGTTTGTGGGTTTTGGGGTATGCATTCGCATTGTTTTGTAAGCCGGTTTGTAACAGGGCATTCGAGATAAAATCGCTTGTCGCCGCGGCGTCGTTTCAAAGCAACGTGACGGTTACTTCGTGCTGGCGAAAATCAGCGCAGTCAGACGGAAGCGGGAAGGAACGTAGAGAGGTCGAGAAAGAGGGCGCTCATATTTAAAAGAACGCGTAATGCAAGACGAGAAAAGGAACGCAACCCGCCTGCATTTCTCCGAACTTCAGGACAGAGCCGCACACGGGTACGTTGCCACAAACTCGAGCGTACGACGTCTAAAGGTACCGTATATTTTTTTGTCATTTTTTATTGTACAGGGCCTAATTCTTGTCAAGTCGTCCGATTCATTCAGTTCAGTTCTATTTGCCCCTAGAAAATGCTGGAATTTGTCGAACGAAGCGGCGGTAACGCGACCACTCGCCGGCAAGAAAATACCAAAATAAAAACTCCGCTGCTCAGATTTCACCGAAGCTCAGTTCTGTCGAGGGGGCGAGCGTAGCTTTGCCAGTGCTAAGGCGTGTCGATGATTCTAGAAGGGAGAAAGGCAAGTGGTGCTCTCGTCGGCGGCGGGCGCGTTGCGGGTTGTGCCCTTTATCTCCGCGAAGTGCGCAGTTATAAAAAAGAGACTCGCGCCGAAGCAAGTTAGCTAGGTTTGCGCGTCGTTCACAGGTAGCCGAATCGCCTCCGACAGCGGTGCATCGTCTGGCCTGGTAGGTGAATATTGTGGGACTCTGTCTCTCATATGCATCGAACTGTTCGTGTCCTTTTTAGTTAACTGCTCTACTTTGTAATATCTATTTGTCAACGCTCCTGATTGTACGTTTTGTATTTGAACTGTTGCTGGCATTTGTATTAATTCTAAGTTACCTCTTACGTTCCTGTCCTCGTGCTTGTACCGTGTTTTGCCTGTCCAAATATAAGTCTTTGTGTTGTTTTCGTTCAAGGCTCTGACTCATTCTTACCGCTCTGGTCGGTAAGAATGAGTATTGATATGAGTAAGAATTTTACGTGTGGGGCATTTTTTTTTCTTTTTTGCTTTTTCAGGCAGATGTTCCTTTGACTCCCTGCCTGCATTCCGTGAACGGGAAGTTAGCCTCCACATCGATGGCCAGCGTGTCTTGACTGCATCATCTTTACTGGGAGGACTGTGTAGTCTGTTTGCATCCGTTCTAGGGTTTTGAACATTCAATATCCCAAGAAGGCACACAGAGCTCTAACGTTTGTGGAACATGCCATTTTGGACCTTGCCAGCACCAAATCACGTGTGAAGGATTTAGAACTAATTAACTTTTATCGCATCAATATCGCTCACTAATATTTATTTGTTTTCAATCCTGTAATCATTGGATAGTAGTCAAAAAGAATTCCGTATTATGTTTCTGACTTTTCTTTTTTCTTTTTTTTACTGAAAAGAGGATATTTGATGGCCGTTCTGCATGCTGATAATACATCTATCTTTTAGTGAAGCATAATTTTGACAAATTAATTTAAGTTGAACAATTATCTAAATAATGTTGGCAACAGGTGCGAAATGAATCAACTAAAATTATCCGAAAAACATGAATTTCATGGCTTTTTGTTCTCACTCTAAAGAAGCTGTCGTGATAGCACCCATTCTGTTCTATATCATTGCAATTACCCGTCAGACTCGGTCACTTTTCTTGGCGCATTTGTGTCTTTATCAAAACGCACTGGTATTTTGTGCAGCATATTTTTTGTTCTTTATATTACTCATTTATCCATAGCCATCTCACTGCTGTCCTGTCTCCTGTATCATTTATCTCTTGTGCCTTTACCACCTACAAAGTGCTCGTTACCTTTCAGTATCAAATCTCTGCACAGCTCTCGCTCATTTCACCACCAATTGCAAAATTGTTTTGTTGTTGTAAACCAACTGCAACCATTTTTTTCTTCACTTTGTGTACTGAGTACTGATGCGTACTGATAAGTTCTGATAAGTACTGACGCGTTCTAGATCCTCTAGTATTATATATGATTTCACTTACCATGCGGTTGTGTTTGGTGCTGATCTGTTTTTCGTGTATTTCCAGTTCTTGCATTAATATTGTTTCTACAATTTGTTCAACTACCACACTGCTCCCGCTCATTTCACCACCAACTGAAAACTTTTTTTGTTGTTGTAAACCACTGGAACCATTTTTTTCACTTTGTGTACTGAGTACTGATGCGTACTGATAAGTTTTGATAAGTACCGACGCGTTCTCGATCCGCTAGTATTATATAATGATTTCACTTACCATGCGGTGTGTGTTTGTGCCTATCTTTATTTTTCGCGTATTTCAGTTCTTCTAGTAATATTGTTTCTACGGTTTATTCAACTAGCATCGTATTGCTGTCTTCCATTCCTAACTGGCGTGTTATTTAGCAATGTACCATTTGTGATTTCCAATATGAGGTCGAAATAAGTATTTATTTCGGAACCTCCTTGTGTACACCCATGTACCATGTACACTTGTCTGCGAAAGTTCGTTTGAAATAAACCTGAAATCGAGAAAAACCGTGTGAAATCAGTACTCCCGCAGGAACTAGAAATTCTCCCTTGTGGCCTCGAAAAACTCCTTTCGGAGGCCTACAAAACTCCCCAAGCTTTGGTAAAACTCCATGCAAAAGAAGTAAATGCTTCCATTGAACCTCCTAAAAACGCCCCTAAAATAACATAAGTACTTCCCAAGGGAGCCATAATAGGTTCCTATTCAACCGCCTAAAAATTCCATAAACATCACTTAAAAACGCCCTTTAAAGTAAAGAATACTCCATTTTGAACTCCTTAAATTCTCCCGGACATTTCTTAACACTCCCTAAATACCTCCTTTCGATCACCTAGAAACGCCCTGTTTTGAGGAGGTAAACAAAACCTCCCTGTTCCATGTAGTAAAAAAACTCCTACAAGGAGGATCACTAGAGGACAGGCGAAAAAGAACCTCTAGGGAGTATATGGGAGGAAAAAAAGTTTAGAGTGTACGTCTCCGGTAATGTATGGGCGATAGCGCACGGGTCAGGTGCCGTGTAATTGTTTTTGTTTGTTTCTTTTTCCTGTAAGGACACAGTACAATTTTACAAGGGTGTGGCAAATGCGCGGGTATGCACAGGTCTTGTCGCTTTTTACCCGTTTCGTGTACTAAACTTTTATCCTTTAAATAATCCCCACGTCACCTTCAAAAAGCACCCTTTGACGTTCCCGAAACGGCAGGCGATTGCGCTTATCAAACAGAAAAGTGCAATGTGTTGAAGCAATGCTTATAACACGTTTCACACTCAAGCGGTGACCACGGCGAAGATGTTCCGCGGAATTAAAAACGGCCGCTTATTATTGCGTTTCTAGAGGAAATTCGCAAGCACAGGTAACTATGTCATTGCTTACTGCCATATTGATTGTTTTATCGTGTACAGCACGCGTCCTGCCCCGCGCGCAACGTGAACGAGCAGACGACGTGAGAGAGCGATCCACACTATTAGCGGTTCGTCGCGCCGCCGCCAGGGGCCGACTGTGTTCGATCTTAGTCTTGCACTGACGCGCTAGCCAGTTCTCGTTGGCGTGCTGTTGCCGCAAGCACCGACTGCTTGCGGGCAGTGGCACAGGCCAGAAAGCTTGAAGGCAGTAAAATAGGTTTCAATCTATGTTATAGCCGCAAAGGACAGGAAGTGGAACAACATATCCCGGGACTGATATATGCAGATGACATAGTACTACTAGCAGATAGCAAACAGTGTCTGCAACAGCTCACAGATATCTGCGGAGAAGAAGCCACTGAACTGGGGTTAGAGTTTAGCACAGCAAAGTCGGGAGTTCTACTTTTTAATGACAATGACACGAATCGGTATTCGTTCAAAAAGCAGCAATACCGTGGGTAACGGAATACAAATATCTGGGCATATGGTTAAACGAAGGTCAGGCGTATCTAAAAACTCATAAGGAGCATTTAAGAATGAAAGGCAGAAGAAACGCATCTATCATGAAGCACAGAGCACTGTGGGGATATAACAGATATGAAGTAGTGAGAGGAATCTGGAAGGGAGTAATGGTACCAGCACTCACCTTTTTAAACGCAGTAGTGTGTGTAAAATCAGAGATTCAATCAAGGCTAGAAGTAAATCAGAGGGCCGTATGTCGATTGGCATTAGGAGCACACAGTAAAACAGCAAATGAGGCAGTGCAGGGAGACATGGGATGGGCATCCTTCGAAGCGAGAGAAGCACAGAGCAAAATATGTTTTGAAGAACGACTAAGAAATATGGATGATCAGAGATGGGTGGCCGAAGTGTTACGGTATCTTTACATGAAAAGCGTGGACACACAGTGGAGGAACAGAACCGGAAGGCTCAGGACAAAGTATATGAAACCTGGAAGTGCAGGTAAAACGACCAAGGCAATAATAAATGAAGTGAAAGAAACAGAGACAACGACCTGGAAAAAGAGGATGGATGCGCAGAAGTCCTTAGATATCTACAGGATCGGGAAGCCGGCAGGAGATCACAAGGGAAAAATTATTCGATAACACCAAAGGGAGTGCATTGCTTTTTGAAGCCAGGGCGGGTTGCTTGCGGACAAAAACGCTTATACGCGAGCCGTTACAGGAAGAACTATGCGCAGGCTGCGGAAATGAGCCAGAAACCATGCGACATATTGTAACGGAGTGCAAAAGTATCCGTCAAGTCCTCAGTGATGGAGCCATCCAGCTTCCGGAAGCCCTTGGCTTTAGGAAAAGTGAATTGGACAGCAGTAGAGGTTAGTAAAAGAAGGTTATAATGTTGGTGGGAAAAGAGCAGAGAACAATCTTGGAAGACATGGGAACAAAGAAGTCAGACTAGCACAAAAATGTCGTAAAAGTATTTTCTTTTTATTTTGATATTATTAATTTTTTATTTATTTTGTTTGTAATTTTTGGCGTGGTCATTGCACAGCGGCGTAGCGTCTAAGGCCGCTGTGCAACGCCACCCCGTTACAAAGGGGAAGCCACTAAGCATCATCAAGCATCATCATCGGGTCCACTCCCTGAAATCGCACCGCAGCAAGCCGTGAAACTCGACAGCATCTGGTTGGCGGCGGTGCGCATGAGTACGTCGTACTACTGTGCATAAGAAAAGTGCAGACTTTTTTTTTCCTGTATTGCAGTTGAAATCTGTTTCTCTCAGTATGCTTATGTGCTTTATAAGGGGGGGGGGCAGTGAAGTTCGCGACACATTTAACGATGTGACGTGTATAACGAACAATTCCGTCAGTCCCGTAGGCTTCTTTATACCGGCATTTGACTGCATTCGTGCTGCGGCGTGGGCATCCTCAGTTCCGTCGAGGAGTCCAAACTATATAGATGTCCATAGGCTGCGGGATCTTGAGGCCGAACGGTGTTATGTGGTCCAGCTGGTAGTTGCAGCATGGACTTGCGAGGCCACTATATTTGACGCCTTCGGTAGGTGTTGTGGCTGCTAGGGTGACGGCGGTTTCCAAGCAGCGTTTCTAAAGGTGGTGCACATAGTGGAGGCTGTGAGGTGAGTGGCCTGGTCGTCCATCCCCGTGAAATCGTGGGCAGGTTTCCGGCCGTAGCGGGCTGCGGTCTTGACCATGTTTGAGAGCGACTAGTGCCCAAATACCATCGCATACGGCGTGTGTTTTTATTCACTGTTTACGGCGGTAGCCGTTTTTTAGAGTAGGCAAAAACGACGGTTTTTCGTGGGATAGTGCTCCCAAGGCCCTCCCCTTGAAATGCCAGCGGTTAAATATATTTGTATTCGCACAGCTTGCAACATCCCGGGATGTGTAACGTTCTTTCTGTGACCATTTGTTGCTAGTAACCAACGAAGTTACTTATACTGAGACGAAAATAAAATACGATGGTCCACAAACGAGGCATTTCTGGCTGCAACTGTTGCTGCCTTGCCAAACAATTCCTTAAATACTTGATGTCCCATGACTTCCTACTGTTGTTTACTCTGTTTTCCTGTATTGGTTTAGATCTTGGCTCATCTTTTTAGTGTTTGCGGAGTTTCTAACAGTCAAACACTTTCCAACCATGGTACGCAATCTTTGTTCAATCGCAAAGCTCGATAGGGGTTTATATTGTTACGTGGCGAAGGAACAGATTACGGGAAGCATGTAGCGATGAAGCGATGTCTTTAGATGATGACAGGAACTATTCACAAGCGGCCACAATGGAGAGTGTGTAAGGTAACTAGAATGGTTGCATTGGTAGAACCATAGCTCGACAAAACTGGATGCCACTCACTCACACTCATTCCAAAAATATATTTATTCTAATGCACTCACTCGCACTTGCACTCGCCACTCCGCCCTCACCACGCGCACTCACTCGCACTCACGCTCTCCACTCCGCCCTTACTACTCCCACTCACTCACGTTCACGCTCACCATTACGCTCTCACAACTCGCACTCACTCCCGCTCACGCTCACCACTCGTCCTCACCACTCGCACTCACTCGCGCTCACGCTCACCAATCGTCGTCACAACTCGCACTCACTCACGCTCACTCTCACCCCTCATCCCCGCCACTCATACTCACTCGCGCTAACGCTCACCACTCGCACTCACTCGCGCTCACGCTCACCACTCGCATTCGCCGCTTACACTCCCTCGCACTCGCACTCACCACTTGCAATGGCCACTCACACTCACTCGCAATCACCACTCGCTTCCTCCACTCACACGCACTCTCCAATCCCATCACCAAACTCACGCTCACTCACAACCACCGTTAATTTACATTCCAAGTGACTTTGTTTTTTTACAGCACGGGAGTTTCAACTTCGCCTTTATTGTAGACAACATGAATCGTTCCATTTGCGGAGGCCTTCAATGCGGCCCTATTGACACCGACACCACTATCTTACGTGAAGCGAGAAAAAAATTGGGTGTTTTAAGGTAAGTTTCACATTGGCTATGAGGCATGCCCCAAAAGAATCATTAACTCCTACCAACTTGATCCAACTGAAAAAAAAAGCCTGTATTACGAGAATTAAAGCGCGAAGCGTACGGCCAGCGACCCGCCGAACACACTGCCCGGGTTTTAGGTGGCCCTCTGGTTAGGCGGCCCTCAAGAGGGGCGCCTAAACGCCGGCCTGAACCGGCCTGAAAACGCCGCCTGAACCGCCGCTTTATAAGAGGCGTTAAATTGACGCAGCAGCTCGCCTGCATGCGGGTCGGATAACCAGGAATTCACTAAGAGTGTATAACATGCATACGCTTTCGCGAGGGCATTTAGGGATACTGTAAATAAAAAAATAAGTAAATAAACGTGGTGAGTTTTGAAGGCAATAACTTCGCATTCCGGATTACTTTTCGTGTGTATATCTACGTGTCTGTGCTCATGTTTTGTATACGTTTTTACCTCTTTTCTCTGAAATGCCCTCCGTTCAAAGAAACTGTGTAGCCGTCAGAAATAAAGATATGAAATACATTGGAAGAGGGTAGACAGCCTTCATTTATCTAGCCTGCTTAGCAGCTCATAGGGTTGTGTATATATTTGGTCAACAAAAGATGCGTCACGTCCTATCTGTCACGTCTTATCTCGCGTGGTCATCAATAGGCCGTGATTTTATTTTTCGGTACTTTGATTGTGTCGACGTTAAAGTAGGTTGTGATTTTTACAAGTACTAATACGTCGATTTTGTTATGAGCGGCATTCGTTGTTTTCGCTGTCGGCAGTACAGATATTTTCGGGCATGAAATACTTACTTATTTGAGCTCAAATGTGCCTTTCTCAGGAATGGGTCTCATTTTTTCCTAAGTATGTATTCGGGTATTATAAGCACATGTCTTGATATGTCACTTTCAAAGCCGTAATCGTCGCTGGACTCTTTTACAAAATGAACAAATTCTCGCAAATATGCCAGAAGCCATTCATGATAACTTTTTATTATTGTTTATGCTATTTCGCTCAGATTCTACAAAAGAAAAGAAACTGAAAATTTTGGCAGCGGTGGCAAACATAAAGAAATATTCCAGTTCGGGAGAAAAAGCTTAGAAAAGCTGTTGCCATCTGTCAAAATACTGCCTAGCGCGCGCAAATATTTCTATCTCGAAGCGCGCTATCCGAGCCACTAAAATTGCGCAGTCAATTTGCTCTGTACAACCCTCCAAACAGTTAATTTCAAGAGTAATCCCAGGTGAAGAGGGCGCAGTGCGAGAGTGTCCAGCACAAAACCGCCACAAAAAGATTGAAAACGGCAAGCAAGGCGGAGGAACGCTACTGGAGAGCTTGGCCTTGAACGCTTGACGGAGACAAGGCGAGGGAGAGAGGCGGCGCCGCGTAGTCGCGCTAAATCGGCGCCTCCTGACTAGCGCGAGCGTACTCATGGATACGAGTTGCCTGGCGCCCGCCTACCTCCCCGTCCCCCTTTCTAAACGGCACCAACCTGCCTCAGAGCAAAACGGCATCTTGATCCTAAACTACACCGGCATGCCCCCGCACCGGGCACCGAAACAAGCCACGTCGAAAGTTTATACGAAAAAACGGGGAGAATAAGTCATCGCACACACACACACACGCACACGCACGCACGCACACAAGCACGAACACATACACGCGCGCGCACGCACACAAACGCACATGCACGCACACACACCATCACACTTGAACACACGCACGCACGCACACACATACGAATTCGCGCACACGCACGAACTGCAGACGCACTTACATGAACACGCACTCACGCACACGCACTCATTTACTCACTCACCCACTCACAAATTACGCTATCCGACTGCCGAGAACGCGTACTATTCGTCACACCCCACAGGGGTCACAGTACCCGTCCGCTAGTCTGCACGCCATCGGCACGCCTACGACGATATACATACGGGGCACAAAATATGAGGAACACTTAGATGGCGAAGCCCTTTTCAGCGAATCAGCGCAGCAAGCATGACGGGGACTGCAGTGTTTGGGCTGACCACAACGCTAAATACGAAAATAAAGCAGCAGAAGCAATTTCGCCTTCATAACTAGCTTTTTGGCGACCGTGAACGGACAGAATGAAGAAAGTAAAATGCGGGAGCCCAGGTCCCAATTTCAACTTGGGCGGGCAAATTCACAAGCGCAATGGTAAATGACGGTCGATGACAACAGAGCAGCGCGAACAGCGAGTATCTTACCTTTCGCGATTTGAAGATATGAAATATATATTTCACAAAATGCACGCAACAGTAACGATTCAAACTCCGCGATTCGGTAATGCGAATGAGGAGTCAGACATAACGTACGATTCTTGTGAATCTGCACGAACGGATACACAAACTTCAGAGGGAGAAGGGAAGTCAACAAAGGGGTGCAGCCAGTGAGTCATCATGACAAGTACTGTGTGAGGTGATGCAAAGCGAGCTTACTTCGTTTGCTTGCGAAAGGTACGCACATCGGCATATATGAGTCAATGCAACATTCACGCAACATAACGAATCGCAAACGTTTTGGTGAAGTTTGCAATAAAACAGCAGCGGTGAAGTTTTCAGGTGTGTCAAACACCCGGACAAGCAGCAAATAACAAGCCTCAAGGCGCGCACCGTAACTGCCCTAGAAGGATGTGTGACGCCAAGTCTGGGTGGAAGCGAGTAGTATCATAACAGAGCGCCGCTGTAACAAGTAATGGCAAACACTGATACGTTTAAAGGAGCCATGAAGAGAAAACAAAATTTTGTTTTATTCGAAAGATTAGGTGTTTCATAGTACCCCAAGCGCTTTCCCGGAAGCAAATGATGCTTTATTCATTGAGAAATAAGCAATTTAAGCCAAAATTTTAAATCTCCCGCTAAAATTGAACATTCCGTGACGTGTACAATGGCGTCATAGAGCCGGTCCATGAAACAGATACTTAGTATGTCGACTCCATATAGCACCCACACGCGGGAGTCGATCGAGACGGCGGCCATTTTAAAAATACTAGTAAAACCTAGTGCACCCGCAGCCCTAGTCATGGAATCGCCTGATCCGGAGAACAAAACTCTCGCCGAGGAGCTCGGGCTTGCATTTAACAACCTCACACCACTAAAACGCTCAATGCTTCTAAGTGCACGAGCGGCAAGAGTTGTGGGATACGCGGTGGACGGGAAAGCGACCATTCCGCGAAAGCCACAACAGACGAACGCCCAGCCGTCGGCACCGCTGCCTCGTCAGCCCCGTCGCGACGGACGAATATAGACTGGTACGTATGTGCCGTATTTTGATTACGGTTAATAATAGTTCAATTTCAGTAGCAGTATCACTTATGCCAGTTGGCCGGTGTCGTGTATGGAAAGCCGTTCACGCGAGCTCTCTCTGCTTTCGACCAGAAAGATACGAGCGTCAATGCGCGGTGTTTACAGGCATTCTTTCCCCAAGGTCAGAGCGATTTGACGAGGTCGGCGACGAGCGCCAGCATGTCCCAGGAGTGAGCTAACGTAAGGGTCCCGCCGTAATCACTTCCTCGGAAATGAAGCGAGCACACTCGTACTTCCTTTAGCTCCTTTCTCCTCCGTTTGCAAAGTTCACAAAACGTAGCCACTTGCTTCGCCTAGGTTCGTCGTTGGGCAGCACATGCAAGGAGATCTCCTCACCGGCGGGGATGTCGCACTCCCTCGACGATTTGCCCAAACTACATGGGCATTTCAAAACGCAGCAACGAAATTTCATTGTAAAGTACTCGAACAAACTGAAGTTTTCAGTGGTTGTAAACTGGAAACGAGCTATCGTAACGACCGCAGCAAAGCCAACACCATTCGAAACTTACGCGACGACTGGCACTATCTCGTCGCTTCTTGCTGTTCCTTACTCCCCTCGTTTCTATTTTTACCTTTGCTGGTTGGCGATATGACGGCCAACCTCCTGTGAAGGGATTACGATACGAAGCAAGGTCGCAGCTGTGCGTGCTGGAACGGTTCGTCGGCCCCGAAGAGCCTGGAACCCGAAAATTCGTCTGCGCGACGGCGAGATGTCGAGCTCGGCCGGCGCAAGTTTCGTATGCATTGGCGCACACGCTTGCGTGTTCGTTCGGGACCTTCAACCGTTTACCTCCACCGTTCTTTGTAATAAAAAGAATGTGCAGTATGTTTCACGGGCATTTAGCTCGCTATGCAAACTGTAAGCCTGCCTAACATGCGTTTGCTATTGCCGACCTCCGCCAATCGCAGAGCATTCCCAGTGACATCACAGGTTCTGTTGCGGAAAATGAGCTGGTGGGTCGCATGGTCATTTCCTTTTTTCCTAATTATGTAGCTTATTTGAGCGAAGTTTGCGTTATAAGTGGTGTCGTTATGGTTCTAACGAGGCAATCTTTCGAATGAACCAAACTTGTGTTTTCTCTTCATGGCTCCTCCAAGGCCTCCAAAATGAGCTGCTGCTTCGACAACACCCAACTCGCCCATCCGAAACATTTCGCCATCCTGATACGCGAATCCGTGAAAATCTGCGATACCTTTTCAAACAAATACGGGCACTCATAATTTGCGCTTCAGAACAGCCGGAGTATTGACAGCTGCAGCAAGCCGGCCAATTATGTACACCAAGTACTACGACACTAGATCACGGTGCTTCCTAATGCCTCCATCGTAGCGCTTAGCGGTAGTGAAGTGCAATCGCTTTGTTGCGACGACGTTACGTACACTAATTCCAGCACAAAAAGCTGCGAGCCAGAAACATCATTCGTGGATGCGAGGATGCGGATGCGAAGCATGGTGGCGGTTCCGTGTGGTTCCATTGTGTTGCCGTTATGTTGAGTGATCTGGTTTTTACTAGCGCCAGAGGGAATTCCGTGTCCGGGTCCACACCGGTGGCAAAGGCACGCAAGTGCTGCTGTGTTACGGTGAGTAGGCGGTGGTTGTCGAGGCGCCGAAACTCGTCCATCATGTTCTTGTCGATGTTGTCTCTGTGGTAGAATCGGTAGTCTCCGTCAGCTTTGGTGAGGTAAAGGTTGTTGACATTGGTGCACCGGCTGAGAGCAATGTACACGCCCTCCTCTTCGCAGCTTTGTCTTCTCGTTCTTCTTCTTCTTCGGCGGTTCCCCTACGGGAAGATGACGACGGTGGTTGAACGCGAACCTATCTCGTGATGGATTATTTGGTTGGCCAATCCCTAGCGGCATCCTGCCACAAATCAGCATCAGAGCGCTGCGGACGGGGCTGGTTGAGCTGCAAGGCGCGTGGCGCTTCCCGCCACAGCTTTACCACGGGAAATTCAGCCTCCCCCTCTAAAGTTTTCAGTTCATCGTTTCCGTTGACGTTAAGCTTCGCGTGCCTTCGTCGTATCAGTAGCTTCTTGACGTAGTTTGGATGAGAAAAGGACATAAAGCGCGTTCGTAGCACTTGCTCCTGTCCCGGATTTGTAGCGTAGTGGGAAGAGCACCGCGTACCTCCCGTTGCGGCCGGAGAGTCGTGGGATCGAAACCGGGCGCCGCTAACTATTTCTTTTTTTGATAGTGTAGTATCCCGACTCTGTGGGTGTAAGGAGGAGAGTTGTGCATGCGCAGTGAGCGTGTGGACGGCGCCGCCATCAACGACGCAGGACAAGGCGAGCCTAAGAAATCATTTAAAAGAGCCCCGAATTGCGCCGCCGATTTCTTTTTGTTATCGTCGGGCGACAACGTACGGGCTATTGTTAATGAATCGGTGTGGTCCATGTGCATGGTTGTTCATGTATTCGGAAGGCTTATAAAGTTCAATATGGTAGGGTGAATTAACCAAGCAGGTAGCTGTGATTCGTCCTAAAATACGCAAAAGGGTTACATTAATTCCGCAACTTTTTCCACGGCAAATTAAATTAAAATATGAAATGAAATGAAAACACACGTAATGAAAACACACATAGAAACCACGTACCGTTCGTGTGTAAGTCGCCCCGAAAAAGTAATTATCGGCACCTGTAATGTAACGTCTTATCAAGCAAACTAATCTACCTCATCCATTACCTTCACCCGAACCGAATTTATCGCGTCCACCCCTCCCCTCCCTGCGTCCTCCGTACGACCCTGATCTCAACCGAGAAGTTCAAGAGATGTATACTGAACGCATATAACGCATAAGACTGCGATTATTTGCCAACGCTTTTCGAAGTTTGACCTATGCTACCTGTAAGCGGTGCTTCACAAACAATGTCACGAGCAGCGCGCTGACCGACACAAGTGGATTGTTCAGCATTTGTAAGTAGCAAACACGAGGAGCCAAAAATAAAGGAAGCTCACACTAATGAGCAAGACTTGAAGGTAGCGAAGCTGTGCGCAACATTAGCGTTTTTCTTCCTGTGCCCAGTCGACGCGTGTAGTAGCTAACTAGGCAGCGGGTCGTAGCTCTAACTTTTTTTTTTTAAATAAATTCTCTTTTTGAACGATTAACACACTGATGAGTACGTTTTTTGCGCTGGCCCATGTTACGTCACCCCCTGACCAAAATACGTAACTGCCGCGCGAAATTGGGAAGTATTTAAATAATAGTTCGTTTGTTTTTGTCGGCTATAAAACCATCCTTCGGGAATGTAGTTGTGCTGACCGATTATCCAGAGGCTACGTCACTTTAACATAAATACTACTGGCATAATTTCGCTAATAAAAATTCAGCGCATCGATTGGTCCTTTCAATTTTTGCTTGCACGTTGCAATGTGGGCTACCTGTTACACCGTATATAATAATATTTTTTTACGGACGCATTTTCACTCTCCGACGCTGAGCCATCATATAAAGAACAGTCACAACTATTCCCCATTAGCTCTAGGACTAACGATCGCGCAGAAAGTTTTAAAGCGTTGTACGCCGATAGGCCTGCAGGAAAGCCAACTTTCCCTGACGATGACGATGAATGACCGTGGGTGATGTCAAAGGTTTTTCCTTTACAGTCGTGGTAAAGCACCACGCCGTAAGCCTTTTCGCCACACAGGCTTTCCATGATTATCATTCATGTACATGTACCCTCCGAGTCCTATAAGTGAACCGTGTGCGTCAAGGCGTTACAACTTTAAAGCTGAGCTTTAGTCTCCACACTGATGCCGTTGTACGACAATACGCCCTACACGAAAGCCAACTTTGTCTGACGATGATGATGAAGGATCGTGGGGGAAGTAAAAGAAAAAAGCGCTTCCCGTAGCTGGAGCGAACCTGGGTCCTTCGCGTTATGAAGCCTGGATATATACCAATGCTCCATTTCGGCATGGTAGAATGGAACGCCAGGCAGCAGGTATCGATTGGCGCCGTACACCCCAAAACCCAAACGATAGGCCTCGGAATGCACAGCCAGAGAGTTCCTGTGGGTATTCTAAGACAAGTGGTGTGTACCACTATGACTAGCACATACTCGCAGTGTAGGAATTGGCCAACCAAAGAATCCATCACGAGAAAGGTTCGCGTTACACCATCGTCGTCGTCAGACGGAGGCGTTCCACACTAGTCAAGGCCACACTATTCAATTTCAATGTCTCAATACGCGTAAATGTTCACACTAATAGTACTACTAAACTTTTAGGCGGGGAAGCAAAATTCCGAACATAAAACTAAAAATGACGCTTATGATAGTGACTCCCTCCAAGTGTTTGGCGCGAGTGGCCCTTCCGCCTCTTTTTCTGCTTCGCACGCAGCGTCGCTTTCCGTTCAGCAACGAACAGAAAAAAAATCTGACAAGTGTAGCGTCATCGCCATTCTTTATCGCCTTCCTCCCTTCGTGAACTTCGTTTGGTCTGGGTACCTGGACATGCAGGTATCTGGCTTAACGAATCGGCGGATGCTCTGGCGGGAATGGCATTGGGCGGTCCAGTAGTGAAGGAGACCGCCGCATTTCCCTCATAACATTCGGCTCGCTTCTGGCGTAGGCTGTAGCTTACTTCAGGCTGTGCTTAAAAGTCTGCCTGATTCTGCTTACGAAGACTCGGAGCTCGAGCACTTCCGGTACTCAGGAAGTGCAGCATAAGCCAGTCGCGAGCTTGCGAAGTCACCCTCACTAGCTTTCGCTGTCGCGTGCCAAATTTAAATTATTACTTGCACCGCTCTAATCTGGCCCTATCGCCGTTATGCGCCTTTTGCAAAGAACCAGAAACAATCGACCATTTCTTCTTCTCCTGCCGACGGTTCTCCTCGATAAGACGAAGATACTTAGAAAGTACATGCAGCCGGCTAAACCTCCCGCTGTCTGCTACAGTTATTAAGTGCAATGTCATTCTTAAGCGACCCTGAACCTGCGTCCACCGGCGATGTCCGCGCACGTGGAGATGGGCTTTGCAGTGCGCAGCCTGGCCGCTGACGTGCACATACCCACGTGGGGGATTGGCCAGCTCACTGCTTCGTATGTACTTTCTTCGTGTTTCTTACTTCCAATTGGCAACGGGGGAATGGGCGCGCTTTCTTTCTCTAATCTCCTGCTTTTATTTCTGGCCGCTGACATGGCACATACCCACGTAGGGGATTGGCCAAGAATCGGGCGTGAGAAGGGCTAATGCACCTGCTTAAAGGAGCCCTACTGACACCGCTCAGGCGAAATTTCAAAGCTGAGATCCGCTCTAGCAATCAAGTACAACGACAACACAAATAGGGGTGTCTGTGAATAAATGCATCTTTCTTTCTTTGTAGTTGTGTGTGTGTGTGATCTCTCTTTCGCGAACATTACCGAACCGCGCAAATTCAACTCGTGCATTCGCACTTTCACATTCTATGGGAAATAGCGGGAATTTTTTTGCGGTCATTCGGGGCGAAGGAACTGGGATTCTGCCACGGGGATCTTTGCAGTGCGTTGCACTCATTCATCTTGGAATCAGAGCCGTCTGCTGTGCTAGACATCATTTAGCCCTACTGGATTCCCTTGTCAAGAATATGCGCGCCGAGCTCACTGCTTCGTCTGTACCACTTTCTTCGTGTTTCTTACTTCCATTTTCATTAAATGGTGTTCATTTTTGCCTTTTTTTTTTCTTTCTTTCTCTAATCTCCTTACTTTTATTTCTCTAGTCATTTACTGCTAATCCATCCTAATATTTAAATATTTTTCTTTTTTTAAAAAAATTACCTAATTTCTTTCGGTAAGGCGCCCATTTCCTGGCCAATCCCCCTGAGTGGGTACGCGCCATTTCACTGGCACCACACCACCATCACCTCACTCACGCGCCTCACGAGCATTTCGCCGAGTTCGCCCCTGACGTTCACCCGGCTTCCGCCCTCCAACCCATGAACACTGGGTTCAAGCTCACCTTATCAGGTTTAAAATTCTCCAGCCTTGAAACTACGGACCCGGAGCCATGCTTAACCTCCTGGGCAACCTGCGCAAGCACTTCAACGCGCGGCGGGTTCACATCGACGGCAACGTGTTCCGCCTCTACACCAGTGCCACCGTGGCCTTCCTGCTCGGCTTCTGCACTCTGCTCACAGCCAGGGAGTACGTCGGGAACGCCCATCGACTGCCACTGCCCGACGATGCCGGCCGGTGTCGTCAACTCGTTCTGCTGGGTGGAGTCGACGTTCAGCCACCGAAGCCTGTTTAACTGCCTCGTACACTGACAGCGTCATTCTATCCCGGTACGGGGACACGGGCCGAAGGGCAGCGGAAGCGAAGACCGGAAGTACCACACCTACTACCAGTGGGTCTGCTTCCTCCTGTTCGCTCAGGCTGTCTGCTTCTACGCGCCCCGTTGGCTATGGAAGACCTGGGAAGGCGGCAAAGTTCCGGCAATCGTCGCCGCCCTCGACATTCGTGCAGCCGTGACGCAGGATCGGGCCGAGGTTCGGTCCCAGATGGCCGACTTTCTGGTGGTCAGCCTGAACCATAACCGCTGCTATCTGGTCAAGTACCTAATATGCGAGCTGCTCAGTGTCCTAAACGTAATCGTCCAGGTTGCCTTCACGGATTACGTTCTAGGCGGGAGCTTCCTCACCTACGGCTGGGACCTGGTGCGCTGGCATCGCGGTGAGGATCGCGAGTTTGTGAGTCCCGCCGTGATGGCCTTCCCTCGGATCGCCATGTGCACCTTCCTCAAGTACGGTCAGTCCGGCACGTTAGAGAACCTCGAGGCCATTTGCGTACTCCCACTGAACATTTTGAACGAGAAGTTGTTCGCCTTCTTGTGGTTCTGGTATCTGCTGCTCCTGTTCTTGGGCGTCCCGGCGGTGGCCTATCGCATTCTCCTCTTGGTGAGCGCTCCACTACGGCGTCGCCTGCTGGGCTGGCGCTACCCGGACAGCCAGCGCATCTCGGCCGTCGTGTCGTATTTGTCGGCCGGCGATGTTTTTCTGCTCAGCCTCGTAGGCCAGAATGTTGACTCTCTCGTGTTCAGTCAACTTGTGGCCGAACTCTCGCGTAGGCTGGTCAAGGTGACCCCAGCTGTACCGTCAGCTCCACCTTTGCTTTAGAAAACTACTTCACCGCAATTGCGAGAAGAAAGGCTCTAGTGGTGCGTTTGATCGCAGCAAAAACTGCATTGCTTGCTTTTTTTTCAAGCCTTTCTATAAAGTGTCATTTCGTGGTATTTATGCTGCAAAAATTTCAGTAAACAGCTATAAAGCACTGTCTCAGCCACCGTTTGTAGTTGCCTGTGTTGTTGTGGTAAACCTGTACCAGGCTTAGCTAGGAATTTTAGGAATTCAGCTGTCGCTGCCGGTTGTTCTGTCGTAAAAAATCAAAAGCGAACAAAAAATATAAAGCAAACACACAAAAGTAAATAATTTGGTTAGTGGTTATCACGTAATGAATCAGTTGTGGTATATTGAGGAAGTCGCGTTTACAAAGTTTGCCGCTGTTATTGAGTCATGCGACAATTTGACGTGCATAGAAAGAAATTGCGCTATTTGCGTGTTTCCGTTCATATCTCGATACTGTGCCGGTACAGTGTATGTACGCTCACCCCGTCGCCACGGCAGATTCTGTGGCACTTACGAGCCGACTTAACACAATGCTTGTACATAACGGCAGTTTTGTAAAGATATTGTCGCGTCTGCATCGGCGCCTTCACTACATAGCCGCTGTTTCCCCTGTGGGTATGTATATGGACTTTGTCGCGGTGTACAAACGGACCTCCGAAGACGACGGCGATGAAGTGTGCGTGCCTGTACTTTGGTCGCCATACTGCTAGCCACCACCCGGTGCTGTCTCTCTGTTTCACCTCGCTCCCCCCCCCCCCCCCCTCACCCTCACTATCCAAGGAAGAAGAATCGCTGCTCCGCAGACTACAAACCAATACCTTTCCTCACTCAGTTTCGCCTGCATCGTATGTTTCCAACGCAATACTCTGCTGCATGCCAGTTTTGTTCACAACCCGCAACTCTAGCTCATATTATAATACAGTGTGTGCGCAATCCCAAACTTCCACCCCTCCGATCCCCTCTTCCGACCCCTGAGCTGTGGGAGAACCTGGTGACCAGCGACCATCTGGACGTCCAGCAGCTCCTGGAGTCCAGAGCGAAGGCTCTCTGCTCACTTGATGGATTCCCGGACTAGGGAACCACTCCCAATTTAGAAAGCTCGAATAAACGTTTCTCTCTCGTCTCTTTCACCTCGCAAGTTAGGCACGTCGCCTAATAAAAACTTTGCCACCTGGTGGTAGTTAGCAATATGGCGCACACTTCTTCGCCTTCGTCTTCGGTGGTCCATTCGTAAACCGCGCCATATTCCATGCACATACCCACAGGGGGAATAGCGGGTATGTCGTGAAGGCGGCGATGCACACGCGCAATATATCACTCATGAAGCACCCCGTACATACATCAGGTCAACATCATGTTGACACGCTCACTGAGGCCGTGAGACTCTTGTTCAGAGCCCACTTCTCCGAGAAAGCTTTACGATACCCTGCGATAGTGAAAATTGCATTCGTAATAGATTTGCACTGACAGCTGTCAACGGTACAACTTGGGAACTTTTCGTCCTTAACGCCGATTCGGTCTCTGAACTGCGCAGTTACGAAACAGGGGGCCTTCCCCCTTGCTAAGGACACTACGTTGATCGAATGCGTTCTAAACTTGTACTAAATGGTGCACGTTAAACAGAATCACCAGTACACTTACATGATGATAATCTGTGTGAGATTCACAAGTTAATGTCGAATTCCAGTTTCTACATTCGTCGGTTCATTTTCCCTGTTATGATAAGATGCCGAATGTTTCGTAGGCACCATTATAAATCTTCGACCTTTTCGCCACAAGGACACTATCAATCATCAGCAGCCATCACAAAAAGTCCGCTTTTCGTGATTATAATGTTTAACGCGCCGACGCTACACAGGCGGTGAGGCGCGCCGTAGTGGAATGCTCCGGATTAATTGTAGCCATCTGGGAATATTGAACTTGCGCCAGAATCTCAGACACAGGGGCGTTCTCAGACTTCGCCTCCAGCAGGAAAACGGCCGCCGTGGGCGGGAATGTCACCCGCGTCCTTGGGCTCAGCAGCACAAAGCCTTAGTCCCTGAGCCACCGCAGCGGGTGACCCTTGACTTCAACTACTAGGATCTAAATTACAGGCCCAGATCTCTTCCGGTAGACCCTTCAAGGTCCTTCGATGTAAGAGAATTGATTGATTCAAAGATTGCTTGGTCGTAAATTGCCCTGATATACGCCACCGGTGGCGCCGTCTATTCCGAAGCTCTCTGCAATGTAAAACGTTACTGCTTGTAAAGCGTTCTAGAATACGAAACAGCGGGTATGTATTATTCTATAGGTGAGTAGTGTTAGCTTGCGCTTTCAGTAAAAACAGTGGTTCTGCCGGCCAGTGGTTACGCCGTAATCGGTATCTTCGGCCTAACGTTTCGCTTGCGGTCTTGCGACGTGAAGAGACACGCGCCGCTTGACGTACAATGAGTATCAGTTATATTTTTTGAAATAGTAACCAGCTCACGGGGCAGAGCTCAAACAGTGATGTTAGCCTTAATGCCCCCGTGTAACTATTTAACCTTAAAGATGAGCTTACTGGCGTACCAGTCGCCATCATACTCATTATAAGCAAGCTGTGGGTACTGGTTGACGACGTCAGGACGCAAAGGGTGGACGTTAGGCCTAACACCGAGTGTTCATAGCCACTCTCCTTCTCCCTATACAACGCGCCAACGTTCGCGAACTATCAAATACGGGAGGCTTCACCAATGAGGTGTTAAGGCTGATGCTTCAACTCGTTTACATCAACAACGTCGAGGTAGAACGCAGAGCGAGAGAAAAGCCTTGAAGGGGGGTGGGCCAGTTTTCCTCTTTTCCTATCTCTCTCTATTATTGCTTTTGCGCCAAAAAAAAAACACCACAATGAAAAATGCAATTTATTTCGACTTCTATAAAGAATGAAACAATGTTCGATCGGCCTGACATGAGGGGCGACGTAATCCATTTTTGGAAAGGCAACTTTTCCTACCTCAACAAAAAATAACGTTTACGCAAAAACATGCTGCACCTCCGTCACGTCGAATATCATTCATTTAACATGCATACGCATTCGTTTTCAGGACGTTTATTGTGCGCAGGGCATAGCTGAGGTGCACAAATAGGTGAGAAAAGTTGACTAGATGACCATGAAAAAGTTTGCTTCACCAATGAAGTCTAGGAGCGACGGATGATGGGGGCCCCCGTATCCATGCGATGTAAGGGGATGCCTCGTCTACGTGGTGGTCCGTCACTGCAAGATGTCGCATCCTCGTCGGACGAAAGGTGCAGGTCGGCGGCTCCATCGCTGTGAAGGCACACTGGGCATCCGGAATGTATGAAATAACATCAGAAGTGGGGCCAATGACTGGTAGCGGCAAAAGTTAAGGCCACCCCCACCCGAATACTCCTAAGCGCAACGACCTCGGCACAGGCAAGACAGACGCGGTGGGAAGCCGACAGCACATGGTGGAATAAGAGCATGTAAGCGGCGCCGAATATATTCCTGTTAATGCGTAGCAGTCATTGCTGAGTATCCCCCCCAGACGGCAGGACCGTGTAGCGCACTGCATTAGCCCAAAAATGCAAATTTAGCGGACCTAACAGATTTACTCGTTATTATAGCGTAAACGCAAATACTTCGGAAGAACATAATTTTGAAAAAATTAAAAAGTAAAAATAGAAAAATTCAAAGTTTTACTAACATTATCTCACGAAATGGAAAGTGTGCACCTTATACATCGCGTCAAACAAGCCCAGACTACACTAAAAAAGCCCGAAAACTGCGTTCAAAATACGAACATATAATAGCGAAAATGAGCAAACCATGTAACCCTGCATTTCCGCAAAAATGCTTAACCGGCGGAAGTAACGACTTTAATCGTTACAATAGCGTAAGTGAACATCATTCCTCGAACAGAATTTTCAAAGAAGAAAAAACAAGTAAATTACACAATTGGAGAAGTAAAGGCACCTAATGGGTATAACGGTATAAATTGCATTCATTGGCGAAGAGAAACAAAAACAAACGTAAAAAATCGATTGCCCCTGTGTCCAAACGATGACGATGGGGAACGCGAAGATTTTTCTTGTAGCGACGGTTTACTGCACAGCGATTGTGCTCTCTATTGCGATAGTCCTTTCTTTCCTTTCCATGGCTGTCTAATTTTGCACGTCCGTGCACCCCTCTCTAAGTCCTAACTGCCTGAACCATGCCAGAAGGGTGCAGTCAGATAATTGTCGCCTTCATAACGCGAGGGACCAGGTTCCACGCCGACCGCGATGAGCGTTTTTTCTTCACTTCATCTACGATCATCATCGTAGTCAGAGAAAGACGGCGTTCCTGCGGCGCGTTTTGGGGTGTATTACAGAGGACTTGATTTAGAGGCTAAAAACTTCGCTTAAAACAGGCCAACGTCTCGGACTGCTTGTATCCAAGTCGGGGTGTAAAGAAATCACACTCTCGTCAAACGGCACAAGAATACTACACATAGGCATTACTAGAAAACTCTCAATTTCAGCAGTTTTTTTACATTATTAGCGCGGAAGTCAGGGATAGAAAGGAGGCTGCTAGCCGGGCTGCTACGCCTGCCTGGCAGTTAGCTGGCGCTAGGGCGCGCGGAATCCATACGACCTGAATGTCTTGAGCAGTTTGTACCGCAAGTTGGCGAACACTCTGCAACAGCATATGTGAACACTTTGGAACGGCATTGGTGAACACTCTGGAAACATCATCTGGAACACCGAATTAGGCGGACTCCTTGAAAGGCATCGATGCGAAATACGATGCTGAAAACAAATCCGGTTGTAGTCAGAAGAGCCCCTCTAGTCGCTACCAGTTCCGCATAGAACGATGATGGAGGTTTGGGACCTTAAATCGAAACGTCTTGTTGGGAGCTGGGTGGCTGGTAGAATGAAGGGCAGTGGCAGTCCAAGAATCTTGAGTACTGGCGTGAGCATATAATATGGTCCAACTGGTGGAAGGTGGCAATCTCAAAAGTATTCCCAAAGGCTTCATTCACTAGGTATACACGGTTACCGAGAATGCCAATATGCTGACTACAGTGTGACCGTGCCTAGAGTGTTGACGCGAAAGCACAGTCACGCGATCGTCCAGCCCAATGTGCATGCCGGGAACGTGCTGCCCCCATCGTCGAACTGGGAAACCTGACGTGTGGTTCCACAAACTGTGGTATGCGGAGGCACCTGACCACGTTATGTAATCACAAACACAACACGATCTATTCTGCTATGTGTGGTTTAAAAGCAAACGCCGAATCGTTGGTCTCTGGGTGACGACCGGTCAGTTGCCTTGTGCCGCTTAAATAAACCAACTACCAAGGGGAAAGAACCTCGTCGCTAGAGGGGTGGTAGCGTTTCAGAAGTACGTTTTCAAATACGATATCCTACACGCGATGTCGTTTGAAGTTTGTTGTGTGGGTTTTTCCTCTACAGCAAGACAAGTAACTGAGGCAATAAACTTCTTTGCTCATATCACGGCAGTCCTCCCCCAAGAAGGCCGAGCAACTTGGTCGTCGGCCGTCCTGACGGACACCAATGCACAAATGTCCATCAGCTCATGTCTTTCATTGGCGTGAAAAGTTCTGGCTATATCTCGTCGATGACGTGTTGACGAATGTATTTTGAACGAAGTTATAAAACCTGACTGTGCACGAAAGCCAGATGCATAAAAATGGTGTTGAGGAAATACTCGGGAATACGAATACACGATGCCACGCTGCACTTCTGATAAAGAAAAAGGAAATGCTGAAATGAATAGCCTTGTTAAAAGTTTTAAAATCAGGTCTCATACAATTAAAACTACACGGCCGAAATTAAGATTTCATCGACTCCTTCCGGCCCGATCCGGTTCCCGTCATTTACATGCATGTTCGAGCACTTCTTGAGGCCTTACCAAAATTTCGGATAGGGGCACCCTGGGCATTTGCTACCCTCTCGGGTGTGGTCGTTACATATGGAAATTGTGCTTCACGTCCTTCGCAACGAAATAAAAGCCTCAGCACAAAAAATAAAAAGCTATCAGGCGACGCGCCTCTACAACGGGGTGGCGTTCGAAGTTCATCAGTGACGAAGCGGTGCAGCGCGTGAAAAGTGAATTGAGTTTAGCAAATCTCCTCCGTGCTTACCGTGGGAGGAGCGAAACGGGATAAGAAGTGCATGATAGCTGGACGGGGAAGCGAAAAGAGACATTTACGTGGCGGAGGCGGCAAATGTCGTACAAAGAGTATCGTCTTTCGACGGCATTTCCAGAGAAATGAGAAGACACAAGGGCATTCTTTTTAGTATTTTTAGGCCTTGTAACTGCATATCATAATATAGAACTCGTACAGATGGAACGACTCTACCTCAGTGACTAGGTGCCGTACGCAGACTGTAATTTCAAGCACAACATCTCGGCAGGGAGTTTTTAGGTACATAACTTCCCTTTCGCACTAATGACGCCTTCTAATTTTATGTACTTCCCCGATCAAGTTTTTTTTTTTTACATTTTCTAACCCATGCGATCGTTGAAGGACACCGGTTGCAGCACTATGAAAAATCCCGAGGCATCTCCACTAAGCTACCTGGGGAAGGGTGAAGCATGTAAAAGTATGAGTGTGTTCAAAGATTGTAAGTCTCTCTCGTGCACACGGAGCGCGCTGATTGGGCTCCAGAGAAGCGGTGGTGAGAGGAGCAACCGTGCGCTTGCTGAGTCGATGGCGCCCTCTATTGCGTTTATTCGGATTCAAGCACTTTGCATGCCCCATCTGACCCAGTGTTTTGGGCAGTGGCAGGGGTCAATGCAGGGGTCAACGCGGCTCGCCGTGGGGGCTCGGCCTCGGCGATCAACGAGGAGCCTGCACAAGGTAAGTAAGACTTTTCTTGCTTTGAGCGATCACCCGACCCGACCAGGCCTAGCGTAAATAGACTGCGGGTATTTCAGTGTAGCAGAAATTGAAAAACCGTGTACCACAGCTCGCGCTTGTGCGTGATGGCTCCTGAAGATGACAGGGAGCGTTCCTTAAATATTTAAATCATGTTGGTTTATTCTGAACACGTTTTATCCATATGCACTTTTGTTTTAGTGAGTGAGTGAGTGAAACACTTTATTAAAGACGAGAGGCCATGAGGGATTGCGGGAAAGTGAGGATGGGGAGAGAGAGGAGAAAAGGAAAGGTCACAATTCACACAATGTACACTGTTCTAGTCTTGGGGTCTAATTCACAGAAGGCACAGTTCACTCAGTCAGTGGCAATGTCACTGTTGACATTGGACGTGGATGAGTAGGGTCAGTCAGAGACAGTCTGTAAGACCGCTGCACCAATTTGTAGAGACCGTTTTTAAGGGCGTATTGCATTATTATTTCTAAAGTAGCGGGGTCGTCACGGACACGACTAATGTGCTCCAGTTCAGTCACAGGTGGAGGACCTACAGGTAGCAGCTGATGGCGGTTACGGGCGAATGCAGGACAGATCCAAATTAAGTCGAAGAGATTTGGTATGGCATCACTATTACAGTGGGGGCATCGGTGCAATTGAGAGCCTGCCGGGGCTGACCACTTATGTATAATGTGCGGTGTATACGTTGCATTTGCATACACTTTATTCGCGAATACCTCGCCCGGACGCGAGAAGGGCTTGAGCGGTGCAAGGATGCCAGCCGGTGTTTCGTCTTGCAAACGCTTCCTGCTTTCTTTCTTGAGGAGCCGTAGTTGAAGTAGTACGCGTAATTCTAGCGCGAGGCGTTAGAAAATGAGTGTTTCGGTGTTTTAGTGCCGTGAATACATGAAATATTTACGACAACGACAGAAGACGCCGACACCCCTAGCCCCTCAGGGCATCGTACCTAAAATTATACGCGTTTACAATTCGAAGAATTTATTTCTATGTTGGTTACCATGAATTACACGATCAGGTAGGTATCTCGCTTAACTGGGTCACCCAATTATCCATAGACAGGAATGCCCTTAGCATTTAGGCATTTCTTCAGGTGCTCTGAGGGCGCAGCAGAAAAAAATTAAGGGTGATACATAGAACTTTATAAACATGTGAATCCGATAGCCTGGTTGGACATTCTATTGGTCTGTTGTCGAAAGTTCTGTTGAAATTAGTGGCCGCCTCGTCAGCACTTGATTTGCCCTCTGGAGAGAACCTTCCGAAGCTCAATCCTCTTACTAGTCATCGGTAGGAGCCCCCATTGGCTTGCGTCGGTACTTCACTTCAGGGGGACTTCGTTCGAGGTCAACCTCATCGACCGCGAACCCGGGCGTAGGTTGTTAAATAACTGTTTGGTTTCTTTCTTTCTCTCGCTATCTGTCTGTCTGTCTGTCTGTCTGTCTGTCTGTCTGTATACAGGGTGTTACGACGATAACTGAAACACATTAAACATTTTTCTGGGTGAACCGGTGCTCGATTCGCGCTCGAACTTCACAGAAACGTCACATTTTGTGGTTTATTTTGTTTGACACCGGCAACAACGACGGTACTACTCTAATTATTCTGAAAATCAATACAAACGATTGTCGCCCATGAGAAAATGGCGGCCCATTTGGACGTGCGAGCCAGTGAAAGCTGATCTTCGAAGACGTCACCTGGGGTATGCAGAGCGAAGCGGACGATGGGGATTCACGGTAGGAAGGAGCCAAATGAGGTAGCAGACGATCAGAAAATCTTTCCTAGTTTACGATTATCACACATACTTGCATGCCAGCTGATACCAGTCATAATATATATTACCAAAAGTTCATCATTACCGATAAACGCGATATTTGTTTCCTCACCTGCTTTCACATCGCATGAAAAATGTGTAGATCCTTGTGTCAGTTAAAATTTTTCAGTTACCCTGATCTTTCTATAAATTTTGCTACGTTAAGAATCAGAAAGAGGACACTGGGTGGAGAACAAGTTTAGATGCTTTCGCTACGCAGAATTTATTGGCCCTAACAAGGACCTTTTTTCCGGCAATTCACGCCGTCGTCCGAGTAAAAAAACGGAATGTTCTCATTTCAGCGGTTCACGTAGTCATCAAAGTAAACAAGAAGAAAAAAAATCGATGTCCTCTTTTTGAAGTGACCGCCGTCAGCCTCGATGCGCTCGAACGGTGGCCCCGAACGGCGGCCTGTCAAAAGAGGCGTCAAAGACAGCTTCCCTCATTTTGTCGTCGATGGCGATGAAGGCGGCGTGGATGCGTCTTGAGAGGGGCGCGAGAATTGCCACTGCGCCGCTGCGGTACACCAGGGATTTCACGTAACCCCCCGGTAAATAGTCGCAGGCTGTGAGGTCGGGAGAGCGCTGAGGCCAGCACATCGAGTCCGAATCTCGCTTCATTAAGGCCAAATTACATGGAGCGAATATGCAACAAAAAGAGGACGAAAAACCCCCTGCGGCGCACGCCCCACGCTCCGCGACCGAAAAAAATTCACGCATCTCCACGAAGTGATTCATGACGAGTGGGTGTAGCACTGAGGATCGTTGTTACCGTAAATCACCCATGAGAGTGCTTACTGCTGCTAAAATGATTTCCAATCCAGTACAATCCAATCCAAATCAATTTAATCAAATCCATTCCATTTTAATCTAATCCAGTCCAATCGAAGTCTAAATCCAAATCCTGAATTCAACTCCTAATCCTGAATCCAATCCAACCCAATGAAATCTAATCGCATGCTGCTCGCGCATGCGCAGTACGGCTCACCAGGAACACTTTCTCTCTTTCGCTCTCACTCTCTCTCTAACCTTTTATGAACCTTTCCTTTTGTTCTTGTTAACCTTCTGTGAAACGTTGGTTCACGATGTTTGCGTACCTTTTGTTAACAGATGTCTTGATTTACACACTGCTGTGCGTCTCTCTCTCGCTCTCCCTCTCTCTGTCTCTCTAACCTTTTGTAAACCTTTTATTTTTTTCTTGTTAATCTTTTGTGAACCTTTTGTTCCCAGATGTTTCCATTTACACGGTGCTGTGCCGTGAGCAGGGACGCCGCACGCGGGACAAGCCTCGGCCTGAAAGGAGCCATGAGGACAAATTACAAGTTTGTTTTGTTCGAAAGATTTAGAATAATGCCGTATTCACTGAGAAGTTAATCAATTTCGGTTAAAATTCTGATTCTCCCGCCAAACCGTGTGTTTTCGGGACCTCAGCAGTGAAGTAATAAGCGCGAGTATACAAATGAAATTGCACTGCGTGATTCGGCTGCAGCGCTGCTTGCCGTCAGTCTTCCCAGATGGCGCTACCATATTCATGGATAGACCGTTATCTGCCGTTGCTTTGTTTTGGGCCCTATTTGCACCTGCCTGTTTTTCTTACCGTAGAAAGTAATTATTCCGTGAAACAATGAATATCCTCCACAACCAGGGTCATGTAAGACGATGTCGCTTGAGCCAATCGGCCAGTACGTGTAAGACAATTCGAAAGCGGCGGACCTGTGCAGCTAAAACAGCCATAGTGCGCGCAGTAGCAACAACAGTCCGCATCGGTACTTCCATAAAGTTAATAGTTCTATGCTTATGTGTGCTTTTGTAACTTCTACTTTTTATCCCCCCTTCTTACTGCTATAAACAGAATGTGTCCTACACTTAAGCGCAAATAGCTAGTTCAACACGCTTATAGGCTCTGCCTAATTTGCGTTTGCTTTCGCCGGCCTCCGCCAGTCGCAGAGCTGGCTGGTATGACATCATAGGTTCTGTTGCGGGAAATGAGCTAGTGGGTCGCATGGCCATTCCCTTTTTTTCATCATTATACAGCTTACTTGAACGAAGTGTGCGTTAACAGTGGTGTCAGTTTTTTTCTAAAGAGGCAGTCTTTCGAATGAACCAAACTTTTGCTTTCTCTTGATGGCCCCTTTAGGTGCTTCGCCCCTAAAACGTCGTCCGCAGCCGATCTGCCAGGGTCAGATAAGTTCGTCGGCGGCGGAGCGGCGGCAAGAGGCAAACCGAAGGAACCAATCAGGTTACCCCTTCATGGCGTATGGCTTGTACAAGGCGGGCAGTCGGCCGCTTTGGAAGAGTTTGTCCCGTGCCTATTCGAGCTAAAAAAACGAATGGTACGTCTGAGATCGATTGAGAAAAATGGCGTTGCGACAATTGAAGTCCGCGCTTTTCTGACAGCTCAAGCTGCAAGCGCAAGACGGTCCCGACCCAACTACCGTGGCCTGTGTCGCCGAGATAGGCATGTACGATAGCTTTTATTAGGGTTAATAAAGGCGATCCAGCTAAATAACTTGTATTAACTGCAACATGTGGCCCGTCGGCAAGATCGGCGTGTGAGGAACAGGCGATATTACTGCGAGGTCCTCTCAAATACAGCAAAATACTAGAAGCAGACAGCCGTGTGCATTCAGCGCCGTGCTTGAGTAGCGCTATTGTGCACCATAGCGCCATCTGTCGACATGGAATGGTGGTAAAACACCACTTACATATTCTGGACAGCAGACGTGCTCCAATCCCTGGACACCGCACCGGCCTTCATGGCTGGAGGGCCGAACAACGGAAACTGGTCCGAGCATCCTTGGCACCTAAACGGCTAGACGAGGATTATAACACGGCTCTCAGGGTTTTCACCGACGGCTGAGTTGACCCAGTCACTGGGCGGGCGGGTGCTGCCTTCGTGTGTCCAGAATGCGATGAAAAGCGTAAGATACACGTTTTCGACAACGCGACACCTGATATGGCCGACCTGATAGCCATTCAGCGAGCTGTTCAATGGCTAGAAACGCAAGAACTTTTCAAAGAATCGGTGATTCTTACAGACGCGATCAACGTTCTACGCCGTCTAAAACGACCAGATGAAACCTACGAGGTCATCTTAAATATCCGGCGACGAGTCAGCCCGCTACGGACCCGCGGTCTTCTTGTGACCTTTTTCTGGATACCGGCTCACGCGGGAATCTCAGGCAATGACAAGGCCCATGCTCTTGAAAAACAAGGCGGAAGGGAAACATCAACTGGGAAAAGCTGCATCACCTGGGCTCACCGCTTCTCTTCTCATCATGGACATTCTTCTGAGCTCCCATCGGTCATAGCGCGATCATCTGCACCTCAGGATGACCAGACGGATGAGAACTGTGAAAACACAGCGGAGGAACCTTCACCTACTTCGAGCTCAGAATTTTACACCCGCCGCCAGGTTGAAAGGAAGTTGCAGCTACGAGTGGCTCTAGGAGTGAAGCGTCCAGTCATTCCTCAGCATTGGCCCAGGAAATGACACTCTATACTTCACAGGATTAGGACTGGATCGGCAAGAAGAGCGCACTTTCGCGCTACAAAATACGGCAGCCTAGATGATCCCGAGTGTTCACGGTGCTCAGCCAATAACGAGATTGCACACATCCTGTGGGCCTGCCCTCACTTTCCCGACTGTCGACAGCAAGCCTTCAAAAACGTAGGATTGGAAATCCCACAGAGACTTAATGATTGGCTTTATCCAAGTCGTTCCAATTAGAGCGAAGAACGGCGCCTGCTCGCCGCTCTACGAAGCTTCGTCGAGAATTCTGGCCTTCAACATTTCCTTTAATTTTATATCCCATTGGATGTATCATACTTTTTCCCGAACTCCAATTAATCCCTCTCCCCTAGACACCAATATTCGCTAAAGCGTAACATGGAGTCTTTGTATCCCTTGTACTTAAAATAAATGCGTGTTACCACCACCTGGGAGTCGCAGGTTCGATTCTCCCCGGGCAAGTTCGTTCGTTCTTTTTGAAACTGTTTTTAATGCTGTTGAGAACTGAACACGCATATTTCAGCAGAAGAAACGCCCCCGAGCCACTCAGAATCGTCAAACGACGTACAACCCAAACGGGAAGCTCCTGCACTGGGTCTGTTTACTGAACGCCTCCGTTGATTCATGGCATGCAGGCAACCCAGCGGCGGCGCGGCGGCGGACGCCGTGTCGTAATCTCTGATTCCAAGACGGCCGTTCAAAATTTCGCCCGTGGTCTCATTTCGCCACTGGCACTCAAAATTATCTCTCAAAATCCTCCAACTTCCCCGGCACTGCTATGGATCCGAGCGGGAGCCGGCCCAACAATCCGAGCGAGCCGCCTAGTTCTTTACCACGGGCCCGATCCGCCAGAGACCGCCTAATTGCGTATCATGACATACTCACACATTACGCCTCGCCCGCCGAAAATACCCCCGGCGCATCCCCAGCTCAGCAATGAGCAAGCGCGTACCTGGCGACTTCTGCAGGTTCAATCCTTTCCCTGCAGGGCGGTGCTCCATCACATCCACCCTTCCCTCTACCCCTCACCTCATTGCCCCGCATGTGGCCAGCGCGCCACACTCCCCCACTCTATGTGGGCCTGTCCATCCAATCCCTTCCCTTTAATCACCCGTGACGAGCAATGGGAGGGTGCGCTGGGTAGCTCCGACACGGGCGTTCAGATCGCCTTGGTGGAACGAGCTGCCATCGTCGCCGCCGGCCTCCAACCGGCGGCCACCACGCTTCCCTAACCCCAGTCGCTCAATAAAAGTTTTTCTCTCTCTGTCTCGCTCCATGTAGTTCAGTCCGATGAGCAAACGGCGTCCTGCCGATGCGGATTTTCCGCTGCGCGAAGTTCGTCGTGAAAGTTCGCTCCATGTATTCTGGCCTTTAAGCGGCTAGGAAAGTTGGCGTCAGGCCAACGATCGACTTTAGTGGTGAAGTAGGCGGGTGCACCATCCTGCTGCAAAACGCTAGTATCTTTCTGCATATGGCATTTCACCATGCGCGCAGTTCGGGCAAAAAAGTCTTCTTCGAGGAGGTTCAGGTGTTATTCAGCTGTGACAGTGACGTCGAGAAAAAAACGGCCCTATCACCCCCTCTCGCTAGATTCCGCACCAGACGATGACGCTGGAGGAATTTATTTTTGACCTAAAAAGGCGTGCATTGGCGGTTCACACGCCCGTCCAAATAAAAGGCGGCCTCATCGCTAAATACGAGAAACTAGAGGTACCCGGGATCTGTCACGATTCGCCTGAGCTCGAAGCGGCAAAGCTCAAAAGACGCTCCTTGTCGTCCTCCGTACGTCTCTGGTGGACCTGCAATTAGGCCTCAAGCCTTTTGCCTTCAAGGCACGACTGACGGTTGCCCCCGACGTCCCGCCGGCCTTCATGATAAGCGCGGGTTGGATTCAAAAACTCCTACTACGACCTCGGCAAGAACCGAACGCCGGCACCTTTTTCTTTCCGCACTTTTCCTTGTAAGCATTCGTTCGCTCCAAATGCGCCCCTCCACCGAAGCACAGAACGGTATCTTGGGGGTCGCTTGTTGAATCTTCTTGAAGTGGGTGCGTACTCGATGGTACGACTTCGTCGTTAACAGGCAACACACCACAGCTGCCTTTCCCTCCGCACAAAAAGCTCTCATCTCAACGCTTTGCGATCAGTGACAGTCAGACAGGCATACACAAACACGCACACGAAACGTCACAAATAAAACGGGAACAAACAAGTAGAAAGCAATAATATGGAGGCTGATTTCGCAAAGCCGGATAACTTGTTAAAGATAGCAGACGACACAAAATGTAGAAGCAGACAAGAAAAGATATCCAACGTGTATTGTCAACGATGAACCATGGCAATATTTTATTATGATTGCTATCATCTGTTATGCAAGTATTTGTGATCATTGTTAGGGAAGTTGTTGTTGTTGTTGTAATCCTTTATTTAGAAGGGAAGGCCATGCGGCCATAATAAGGGAGGAGGGGTAAGAGGCAGGGAGGAGTAGCCGAGTAGCACAAATGGTGGGTCCTTGAACGATTTAGAAGAGATCACTGCCGTCAGCAGAGCCAGGCTAGGGTTACTGGGATCATGTGGTGCAGTCAAGTCAACTTTTACGACCGGGGTAGGCCCGTTTACACTAATCTCGAGAGACCACTCTCTAGGCCGAACACCCGAGGGCTGAGAGAAAATTAGCGTCTTCGAAGGGGGGCTCGTTTTGAGAGGAATCACGTGGCAAAGCGTTGACGAGTATTGGGCGGTACAAAGAAAATGCGGCGCAGTGCCAGATTAAGTGGTTGAGGGTGGCGAACACTAACGTTTGACAGTAGGGGCAGTAAGGAGGTGGAGATTTTGCCGGGTGAATCCATTTTCTCATGATGTGGGGTGTGAGCTGCGTTAGCAATAGTTTTGTTGATGAAGATTTCCGCAGAGCGAGGCATCGGAGGAGCCAGAGCCAGGTAGCCAGCAGTAACGGACGCAAGGCGTACCTTCCGAGCATGGCGTGCGCGGTCAAGTTGAAGGCGAGGGTGAGGAGAGGGAAGAAAGATTTTCTGATCGTCTGCTACCTCCTTTGCCTCCTTTTTAACAGTGGATCCCCATCGTGCGTTTAGTTCCGCATACCCCAGGGGGCGCCGCCGTCCCAAGATGAGCTTGCGCTGTCTCGCACGTCCAAATCGGCTGCCATTGTCCCATAGGCGAACATTCTTCTAATTTATTTTCAGAACAAACAGCTAAGTACCATTGTAGCTCCTTGTGTAAAACAAAATAGACCACAAAACGCGACTGTTCCGCAAGACCACAAAACGCGACCGAGGACTGTTCCGCTCAAGAAAAAATTTCGAAGTGTTCCAATTATCACCGTAACACACTGCCGCCTGCCTGCCTGCCTGCCTGGCACCCTTTGGGGGCACGTGCCAAAAAAAAAAAAACATTGGGGGCATTATTACCATCATCATCGTTATCACTAACTCAAACGGTTAATTAATGTGCTCGCAACTTCAAGACCATTGGCCAAGACGTTTGTGCAGGTGAGTGCTACAACCCTTCGGCTTAACGTTGGTGGTTCTAACAGCCTCAGAAAAGGCCACGCGACATTACACTTTTAGATGAGAAGCATCTCATGGTCGGGGCTATGTCCCTCCCTTTTCGTTGTCGTTGTTGCACCGCCCACATCTCCACTGCGCATGCTCGGCTTGCTGAACGCCCGGTCCTTTCTATGGCTCCTGGAGCGACAGTGTTGCCGGTGTATTCCTGGGCCGGCACGTGACGAACACGCTTCCCTTTTAAGGGCTGCTGGAGCGACAGTGTTTCCGGTGTCTTCCTGGGCCGGCACGGGACGAGCAGGCTTCACGCGCCTTCGAACGTTTCATCGTCGTCGGCAGCGGCGTGCGTCGGCGAGTCTCGGCGGGCCGTGATTACAAGCAGCCCACAACCAACTGGGGAACGTGGATCGACCTCATCTTCAGCAACTTCATGGTTCATCCACTACAACAGCCCTTGACTTTACATTTCACAGAACACAAGGTGGTCATAATCAAAGCGGAACGCCAACCACAGCTCGACGTCAGCTACGTTGAACATGATGATGATAATGCTTAAATAAAGACAAACTCATACCACGTATAACGTCTCTCTCTCTCTTTAATCCCTCTCCACTCTAACACACCCACCCCCTCTAATAAAATTACACCATCTTCCCGTAGGGGACCCCTGAGTAGTATGCGAAACAGAATGGGGTCAACGCAATTTCCCATTTCGTAGTTCCGGTAAGTGAAAAGTCTGGTAGTTACCATGGAAACCGAAGGGTAAATACAATGATAGCTGCGTACCTCAACCTCACGGAAACGACGAACTGAAAACTAATTGGCACTTGAATCGACCCCATGCCTGCTTCGCACACTACTCAGGGTTCCCCTACGGGTAGATGGTGTAATTTTTTTCTACGTTAAGCGATACTACGTTATATCGTTCTACCTTCTATCGCCGCTAGAACACAAACTGTAACGTTACAAAAACTGCAGGAATTTCCTACGATAATATTAGTCACTACACGTGTCCGTGCATGCGTTCGTGCGTGCGTGTGGGCGCGTGAGCGCGTGCGTGCGTGCACGTCTGTGTGTCTGTCTGCGCGAGTGCATGCATGCGTGCGTGCGTGCGCGTGTGTGCGTGTCTGTGTGAGGTGTGCGTGCGCGCGCGCGCGCGCGTGTGTGTGTGTGTGTGTGTGTGTGTGTGTGTGTGCGTGGTGAGCGTGTGTGAGTGTACGTGTGAGTGTGCGTGTGCGCGGCGCGAGCGAGTGTGTGTGTGTGTGTGTGTGTGGTGTGAGGTGTGTGTGTGTTGCGGAGTGTGTGGTGTGTGTGTGTGTGTGTTGCGGTTGTGTGGTGTGTGTGTGGTGTGCGTGTGTGTGTGCTGTGTGTGTGTGTGTGTGTGTGTGTGTGTGTGTGTTGTGATGTGTGTGGTGTGTGTGTGTGTGTGTGGTGTGTGTGTGTGTGTGTGTCATGCCGCCATTCCTATGTATCACACAAGCGATTCTGCAGCCCAGTTACGAGACCTTTCTCTATCGTAATTACCTCTGCTAAGCGTCGGTGCCACGGAAGGCAATTCTCTCTTCTCGTCTCATGCTAAGCAACCCTGGACTCACCAAATAAGCAACCGAAGTGCGGTATCGCAAACAGCCGGACGTCCTACCGTTTGAACATCAAGGCTGCTTGGTCTAACGATGAAGGAAAACGAACACAACTTATGCGTTGAGTTGTAAATAGGAAGAAGCAGGCCTCCAAAGCGCTTCATGGTGCCATCCACAGCATTCACAAAAAAAACTACTTAGGCACGTATCTCTGCTCAACTTCCTCCAGGGGATACCCATTAACGAGTTATTTGCTGCAACGTCGTATTTGCATCGCTTTCTTCGTTTTAGTTTGGCTCTTGGCGTGAATTATTTGAGACATTTTCGTTTCAACTACACCGTGTAGGCGTGTTTTGCTTCGCTTTCGTTTTTTTCGTAATACGGCGCGAACGACGTCAGCGAGCACAGTGACACACGCCGCAGCTTCCCTAAAATAAGGGTTCTACACTTCTTCAGCGTTTCCGCGCGAAAACATATGTAATGTGTGTCTGAAGTCATCAGGAACCTGTGCAAACCAACAATTCGTTCGTGAGGGCACCTTTTCTGTTTTCCTGGCCGGTTTTCAAGCGGTGGTGCGGCGCTGGGCCTAACGTCGGGCCTAGTACGAGTGCGCGCCGAGCGACGAAGGCAAGCTCGGTCATGCCATCAGCTCAATCCCAAGGTGATCAGCCTGAACAACCAAGCGATGAAGACACCATGCAGTACGGTCCCAGTGATGAAGGAGACCCAACCGAAAGCAACAACAACGAAGGCTGCATCTTGCTCGTCGGACGGGCTCAGAGTCATAAAGCTAAGGTGAGTGGCACTAACACCCTAAGCCTCACCCCTGCTCATCCGGCACTTAAGCCAAGCGTTAATAACAAGAAGCCTAAGCCACTTCCACTATCGAAAGACGACTATAAACTTGTTATCACACCCAAGGAAGGCCTAGGCCTCGCCAAGCTTGGCCCCGCACAACTATCCGAAGCGATTTTGCGAGAAGCAGGACACACCTGGCGAGAAGCCGACATGCGGATTCGAGTAGAAGAAACCCAGAACATTCTAACCGTGAGCGCGCCTCATCAGCAAGCTGCCCGAGCCCTCAACAGAATCCGACAACTGACCATTGGGGTCCGAACATACCCGATCAATCTCTACGGGCTCGCCCCATACGACTTTCCAAAGGGGTGATCGACGGCATACCCAACCACTACACGACAGAACAAGTCTTAGACGACCTATACTTCCCGGTGTTCGCGTTTCTCTCCTGCCGGCGCCTCGGCACCACCGGGACGGTCGTGATCACTTTCCTGGGGCACAAAGTGCCGTTCTACGTCTACTAGAAGGGAGTAGAAGTCAAGTGCTACCTCTATAAAAAGACAGTGCCATTCTGCAGCGGTTGCCAGACCATGGGTCATCATCCGACGTGTGCCCGAATTTGAACATTTGCAGCTGCCCGTCTTGCGGTGGCAGAATCCCCAACCAGGACACCCGTGTTAGCCCGTGTTTGCCCTGTGCAAAGGGAACCACTTGACAGCCAGCAAGGGCTGTCCCAAGCGGTTCTGTGAGCCCTACATTTGCGACGCAAGGTGCTAGAGCGGGACCGCGAAACCCAGCAGCGGTGCTCTACTACGCAGTCAAGTCCTTCCCGAAGGACGTCTCGGAAACATTCTAGCAACTCTGAACGTGTGGACGACAGCGCGCGGTACCGTTCCCGATCAAAAACACGGAGGGGTGGTCGAGAAACGAAGAGGCCTGCGTTGTGGTCTACCTCCCGGAATCCTCGTAAGGCAGAGACTGTTCGCGCTACCGGGTCACCATCACCATCCTCGGCCAAGCTCCACCAGAGGAACCAATGCGGCAGCGACAACGTCAGTGGAAACAGCGGTGAAATAGGGTAAGCTGGGCAGAAACAGTCTAGTCTCCAACCCAGAGAAATGAGAAAACAAATACACCCCAAAAGGACGAACACGGTAGCGTCAGCGTTTCTGAAATCACACTTTTAAGGTAGGAGCTTTTTAGAATCAAACAGGTGTAGAGCAAGTCACTAGAGAGAATGCTAAACTCAAGCAAGAGATCCGTAGTCCCAAAAGAGAAAACGCCACTAGCGCACCAGGAAGCACACGACAAAAATGAGGAGCGCCAGCCTATACTCGCAGACAAATGGCAACAGTGCTGTCGGCCAGTCAACCCTAAAGAAGAATTCACAGAAATGGAAGTTGCCATTGAATCCACAAACCCAAACCCGCCTCCACCGAAACAAAATCAGAAACAAGAGCAAGGAACCGCACAGCGGAACACAGCTTGGAAGCGTAGAAGCGAGAGTGAAGAAAATCTCAACTATGTCCTTGAAACTTTTGGTACGAGCGGTTGGCGAGGAATTAAGCAATGAACTAAGCAGTAAATTCGAAGCTACGGCATTACAACTTAACATAGACACTAAACACTCAAATTGACGGTCTATCGAGTCGGGTTATAGCGCTAGAAGGAGTAGTAGCCAACATATCGCTACCTGCACAGTCGAGCGCAAGTATTGGCCCCATAAAGACGCACAAATCCTACGCTCGCCCGTAATCAGTCGAAAAGCCGATAAACAGTCAAAGCGTCAGTAGGAAACCACAACTCTCGACATGGATTGGAATAAAGAAAGAGGGATACACCGTATGGCAATGGAACTGCAGGGGATATCGTCGCAAAGAGAGGGCAACATTCAGCAGCACATGCAAACCTTTTCGTCGCTGAAACGCCTGATGTTAATAGCACTGCAGGAAGTTGGATGCTTAGCCAATTACTCAATTTATAAAGCTTTGTATTCAAATACGGGTTATGAGAGCAAGGACAAACCCGCAGTCTGCACTCTGGACCAGGAGAAACGTTCCTGTAATACAACACGACATCGGAATCCCACTGAGTGAGCACGTGTTCATAGAAATTTTTCCCTCGAGAAGAAGACAAAAGTATAATAGCCTTTTTGTACTAAACGTCTAATAGTAAGTCCCGAAAAAATTCCAAATTTTTCGACTCTTCTCCGGAAAGGCAATTGACCACCCGCATAAAGGCAACCCCTACTCATAGTGGGTGATTTTAACGTCCCGTGTACGGCTTGGGAATACGCCAGAGACACCACCCATGAGGTACACAACCCCGGGAAAATTCACTGGATCAAGAAAGAATGTCTCTCATAATTGATCCCGCTCACCCCACCGCGCTACGGCAACAGCGTCAGCACGGACACCACTTCGGATCTCGCTTTTACGAAGTACACATCTCAGGTCGCCTGGAATAACACCCAGGAAAATCTGGGTAGCGACCACCTCATTATATCCATCCAAATCAGTGCTGGCCCAGCTAAAAGCCAAGGGCCCAAAATCAATGTTGTCGAATGGGACGACTTCAGAACCCTGAGACTTGCTGAGTGTGACCACGACGGTGGTATCCGGACATAACGACAATCGACACATGGTCAGCACAGCTGAAGGCGCACGTCGGGAATCTACGAGAACATACCAGAGGAGGCGGGTTTTGCGACAGCTGATTCCACCTATTACAATGTGGGAACCAAACAATGATTGAAAAACGGCTTAAGAAGCAAAAAATTACACTATCTTTCCACGTGGGAACCCTGAGGGGATGCAAAGCCGTGCAATCTGGATCAGCTACTCGCCGATGGTGTTTCAAAGCCGCTTCTCGTTCTCGAAGAGAGGGATCCGCTGCTCGACGCTGCCGTCTACGTTCGGTGTCGCGAGCCTCTCCTCTGTGCAGCCTTGTCTTCGGAGGGTGCTCGCGTTCTGACAGTGTGCTGGCTAACGCTAGTTGAAGGTGTGATAGCCAGTTCGCTTACGGAATCGTTAGCGCCCATTTCCAGTCATCGGACGGCGCAGTACCGAATAAGCAACTGAGCGGAGCACGGACCGGGTTTATTTTTGCAGAGCAGAGGGAGTGGAAAGGGGGAGCAGCGCGCATGTGCGTGATTGGACAGCTGGTGGGGAAAGGGGAGAGGAGGAGCAGCACGCGTAGCGCACAGGTGGTGTGGAAAGGAGGAGCAGCACGCGCTAGCGCACAGGTGGTGTAGAGAGGAGAGGGGAGAGAGTGGTGTTATCACAGTGTGGTGGAGAGGAGAGAAAGCTCTGCGGTCGCCGACACTGGACGACGAAGGGTCGACTAAGAGATGCATTGCATCTAAAACACAAACCGCACCCTGAGAAGACAGATAGCCATGATTGAACTGCGAAATTCAAGAACACGCGAATCTACTCTCGGGCTAGCAATGCCACGAAACGTGTGAATGCATGGACATGCATTCCCAAACACTCCCCAAAACAATGGAACATTCTGCGATGCCCTATATGAATCCTGAGTGGGGTAAAACCGTGCAGAAATTAAATTTAAACAGAATTCTTCACGTGCACAACGGGACAAATGCCGAGCTCATACAAATAATCAAAGACATGTACATCGGCTCCAATCCCCCCGTAAAGCTCCCGGACTAGTCCGGACCAGAGAACACCTTACTTGACCGGCCAATCACCGTCGAGGAACTCCGTGCGGTTGTTCAAAGCTGCGGACAAAGTCGACACCGGGACCCGATGGCATATCCAACAAGACGCTTAGAAACCTCGACGAGCCTTCCCTCACTGCGCTAGCTAAATTCATGAAAGAGTGCTGGTTGAGAGGCAGCCTTCCCAAAATCTGGAAGACTGCAAAAATAGTCATGATACCTAAACCTGGGAAAAAGCTTCGCATTGACAACTGAAGACCAATATCTTTAACATCTTGTATTGGCAAGCTCCTCGAACACGTCGTTCTTAACTGTATCAGCAACTACATGGACGACAATGACCTTTATCCGCACACTATGATAGGGTTCAGAGCGAAGCTTTCGACCCAGGATATTATGCTAAAATCAAGCATCAAATAATCGACGGCGACAAACTTTCTCTTTTGGACACAAGGGCAATCTTAGGTCTTCACCTCACCAAGGCTTTCGATAATGTGAGACACGAAGCGAGGGCCTAGCCAAGATATCCCCGGGGAAGCGAGTATACAACTACATCCGAGACTTCCTTACGAACAGGATTGCTTCCTTTCCGTCGGCAGCCTTGAGTCGGGTGACTTTGCCCTGGGTGGTAGGGGTTCACCTCAAGGGTCTGTGCTCTCCCCATTTCTTTTCAGCGTCTGACTCTTATGCCTGCCAGAGAGATTAAGCAACGTCAAAGACCTTCACCACAGTCTGTACGCCGATGACATCACTCTGTGGATCGGCGGCGGCTGCGATGGCCATATTCAAGACAGCCTACAAGAGGGAGTAGACACGGTGCAAAATTATGTTAGAGAACGAGGATTAGACTGTTCTCCTCAGAGGGGGGGAAATCCGACTGCCACCTGCTCGTGGTCCCCCCTGCCAGCTGGCTGGGCAAAGGCGGTTCGGCTGCCTAGCTTGGCGGTTGCCAACGCAGCGGTGGTGAGGCCAGGTCTCACCTGGGGATGCAAAAAAACCCCAAGGAGTGGCAGCGACTCCTGGAACTGTATGGGCCAGTTCCTGCCCCAGAGCCGATGCTGAACGCGGAGGCAGGCCCGGACAGCCTGGGTGGAGTCTAGGAGGCGCGCACTTGCTAGGACCGAGAAAAGAGGGATGGCTCACTTATAGGGAAGCTTCTCGTTTCGTATCGGGAGTAGGGCTGGTCGTACTCTATAAGGATTACCCTCCACCTGATGACTGCTGCCTTATATGGGGAGGGGTCCTGGTGGGTGAGGGATTAATACCTATGTAGGCTGGGCAGTTGTCTCTTGAGTACTCGGGGGAACTGGTGGGTGCTAGCTGGGGGCTGGTTGTGAAAGGGCTCCGGAGACTAGGTGTCGTCACTCCGTCGCAGGTTCTCCCTGTTCTTCGATGTCGGAGCTCAGATGTTTGGAACCTATAGTGCCAATTGGCACCGTCTGACGCCAATCCTGAGTTTTCAGGCCTAATTTAGGAGTCAGACATCTAAGGATTAGAACAAAAACCTCGCTGTCCCCATTCCCACCCCCTTTCCATAACCATTCCTTATCACAACCATCCATCCCTCATCCCAACCTTTCCTGCTACCGTCCCAGGGGAGATCAGCGGAGTCTCCCCGGGCCCGCTCTCCTGGCTGTGGTGTCGCTGTGTAGCATTTTTCCCTTTATTTCCACTTCGGTGGGTATTCCCTTCTCGTCAAAACTCTAGTTGACCTCGGTCCAGTTTGTTGATTTTTAATTGGCGTCACCCGTGATACGTTTGGTACGGGGTGGGCTTTTATTTTATATTATGGCCCTTTAGCTTTATGTTCTCCTCAGAAATCCGAGTTGCTCATCTAGCGGCCTACCAGTAGGGGACGGAAGAGAGACCCATCGAATCCCGACATCTGCGTCTACGCCAATAACCAGAAGATCCCAGTTGTAAACAGCATTAGAATCCTCGGCCTACGACTGCAATGTAATGGTCACAACAAAGAGACAATCCTTCATCTCGAGAAGAGCACTCAGCTCACCATGCGACTCATCTCCAGAGTGGCAAACAAGAATAGAGGTATGAAGGAATACACGCTCATATGGCTCGTACAAACTTTCGTAATTAGTAAAATCACCTTCAGCATTCCTTTTCTACAACTCAAAAATGACGAGAAAGCAAAGATTATTGGCTTAATTTGAAAGTTTATAAACAAGCAATGCGATTACCAGTTACCACGCCCAACGAACGCTTCGAAGCACTAGGCATCAATAACTCGATTGAAGAACTAATTGAAGCGCAACAAACAGCCCAGTTAGAAAGGCTATCTAAAAGCAAAACGGGAAGACACATTCTGCAGTCACTAGGAATCCGAAGCGGAAGTTCCCTCTCAAATGTAGTTGACCTCCCACACGAATGGCGAAAATACATTCGCATCCCGCCACTACCAAGGAATATGCATCCAGAACTAGATGTGGTAAGAAGACAAGCTAGAGCACGAGCCCTTGACAAACTTTTCCGAACGTTTCCGAACAGATTGTGAGCCACGGGAGATTGTCTACGTTGACGCAGCCGACTACTACAACGGCGGCTCTTCTCTCAACGCCATAGCGATTGCAGTCGTCAGCAATGACGGCATCACGGTGACGTCAGCCTCCACTCCGGCCAAATATCCCACTCAGGGCGAGGAAATGGCCATAGGCCTTGCTATAAATTCTATCCGAGCAACCACAATCATAAGCTACTCGAAGTCCGCCATTCTTAACTTCTCAAAAGGCAGGATCTCCCCATGCAGCAGCCTCGCTGTTAGAGAAGACCACTAACCAAAGAAAAATTCTTTTGATATGGACTCCGGCCCACTGTGGTCTACAGGGGAATGAACTGGTCTGCGCAACCGCTCGAGCTCTGGTCAACCGAGCTGTGTTGCCTACAACGCCACCACAACCACCATCATCCCCAGACAAGACCTCGCAGGAAAGCCAAGAACAAGCATACGTTATTAGATTTCACAAAGACAGGCTAGTCACATACAGGTGTATAATAAATCACTACAGGTTATCCAGATGCAAATATCCACCGGCCCACCACACCTTTCCAGTCAGAGGCAGTCACGTGGCGACGGTTGCAGACACATTTCCAAGCCCTGTTTCCCTCAACCGCTGCTACCCAGACATTTACTCGAACCTCTGCAATTTGTTCAACAGCACAGCCGACCTACAGCAGCCAAAAAAAAATCAACCTGGTCTGCCATGAGCTTCA
>CM023453.1:84762979-85090837 GCA_013339765.2 Haemaphysalis longicornis | reverse complement strand
AGATCTCCGACGCCTTGACTGTCCGTGCAGAGTTCCGCATGCGCCTGTAGGAACACATGGCCACGCTTAGTAATGTAAGGTGCCGAACAATAAGGCTCAGGAAAGCGCCAATACCATAGCACGGAGTTTATATCGTAATTTGCGGTCACAACGCGTCTCGCGGCGCTTAGACCAGCGTTGTAATATGCGCGTCGTACTCGTGGAGATCCGCGCAAAAGCAGGCGTCGTGAAATCACAGCGCGGAGTTTATATTTTAATTTGCGGTCACGGATATGCACAGGATATGCACGACACTCTGGCAGCATTTTATTTTCAAAACTTGAAAAAATCGCTGATTTTTGACTGTTTGCACTTTCGCACGAGCAACGGGAGAATGCGCTGCTCACAGTCTGCGAGGAGCTGCATGGCGACATCATCGTCATGGGCGCCAAGGAAACTACGTAAAACGTCCAAGGAGTCCATGACCTGCGACGCGGTCACTGACGTCGGGACCGTCGGAACACCATGCCCGACTTCTTCGTCGTCGGATGAATCGGCAGCGGCGGCGCAGGCGGCGCGAGCACTCTTGAGGATCTCGGCATCACTCAGCTCCTCGTAGACGATCACGTCCGCGTCGGCATTTACGTAGTCGCTCAATGCTACGTTCTCAGGAACAATGCCGGCTTCCTCGAGAGCTGCCCATCTTCGGCCGGTTGTCGCGTCTTGCCCCGGCCCAACGTCGTCGGCAGCTTGTGCATCGTCACTTGAACTGCACATCTCTTCGGGTCGAAACCCGCGTGCGCGAACAGTTCTTCACAACTTCACCCGCGTCGACATCCATGCGGCGGCCAACATTTGTACAGCCATGTACAGTCACTTTGGTGTCGCGGCCATGCTCGTGTTCGGAGGATTCGCTGAAGGAGCCTTGACCGGTAATGCGTACTTCACGCGTTGATCACGCCTTGATCTAAAGGCGGGATCAGCGAAGTGCAGTTGGGCGGGAAACTTCAGCTCAACGTTCGTCAGCTTGACTACCGTCCAGGCGATGCGCTGACTTGTCAGAGCAAACACTGCCGTCTTGCCGTTTTCATTATTGTCAGAGACAGCCAGTCAGTGAAAATGACCGGGAAAATTCGCCAAAGAACATATCTGCTTCAGGCCGTTCCGGGAGCCATCTTAAACGAGGCAGCTTCTCGCCGTACGGCGAAAAGCTCCCTCGTATTATGTTTGGCTTAAACATGATGCGTATCATGTATGGCTAAAATCATAGCGTGACTCATTGTTGTTACCCTCATCATGACCATCCGCTGTTCTCTAACTGGAAGATGACTTTCTTCTCGCATTAGGTCCACAAATGTGAGTGCTATCATGATATTCGGCAATCCTAAAACAAGTAGTGAGGGTAGCGGACATGCCGCTGTTCCTGTAGGTATGGTGACAACAGCATCGCATTTTCATTTCCCTTCAGTCATGGATTACTATGCAAGCACATTTTATAACCCGCTTTTGTCGGCCATTTAAGGACGCGGACGTGTCTTCTCAATTTAGAGTCATACTGCACCCCTTTATGAAGGACTACAATGTTACGTTGAGGAATGACGTGCGTACTTTCTCAGGAGAGCCATGTTTGCCGTATCGGGGACAGGTACCGCGTAGGCGCATGAATTGTTCGCACTCATTTAGTGGCAACACCCGCAGCTTTAATTACAGTGGCTAAAAATATCAACCACTGTGCATAAGCCACTGCGAAAATTTGAAGGGGCTCCTCTGGGGCGGGATAACCTAGGACATGAAGAATGATTACCTCGTTATTAAATTTTGCGTCTGCAGAGAATCAATGTTGCTATAAAGCTGGTATTTATTAAAGTACCCTTTCTCTCCGCGTAAATGCCTGATAATTGAGCAAGGTACTGCCGTATTCTTCCTGCCATTTCTGCCAGAATCTTCGTTTTCAGTTATAATGCGCAAAAATTGCGATTACTATCCTAGCTTGTACACGGTGCATGGAAAGTCGTCTTTGAGAGTCCCGATAATTCAGAATGCTCGATAAATGCCGTATAATTAAGTAAAAAAGTCTGTTAGCAAATACAGAGACAAGTTGAGTAAACCTTTATGCGTTGAGTTAGATTTTGCAGTAAATGTGTTGTCTAGTCGAGTTTGGGCCTCACAAGGTTTTTCGGCCACTACTAAATGGATTGGTCGCGTTTTTATATCCGCCTGATTTGCCACCTGTAACAGATAGGAAGTTCTGTTAATCACATAGTGCCTGCAAAGAACTGTTGCACTAAAGTTGAACTACACTCAGTGATGAGGGCCTTTTCAGTTTGTAATGTCAATATTGAAACCATCTAAACACGAAATGTCACCAGTGTAAACGCCTTTGTCCCCCAAGTTTTATTCACATATTTATGGCTGTCAAACGTCTCTGTAGATAAAAGAACACCAATTCTTCCGGAGTCTGCCATTATACTACTGGAAGACAAGCACACAGGCCTTGGGCTGCAATATTAAACCTTGAACATCAGCCACAAAAAAACCTGCTGAAGTTATCCGTAGTTACGGAATTATAGGATTACAAATTAATTAATACGGAGGACTTCGCCCCTAGGCGGAAATAATGCAAATGAACTTTTCTAAAACAAAAAAATGAAAGTACTTGTCAAAATCCAGATGATCTTTCCTAAAACACAAGAATGAAAGTATTTGTCAGAATAGAAACGTTTGACGCTCCTTTCGTGTTCCCGTCGTACTTTTACAGAGAAATACGCCAACGCATGTTTTTTGTTTTGCTTTCAGTACACTCCGTATACAGTAGAAATCCGCTGTTACGTTCCTCACTGCTGAGTTTTCATGGCTGTTACGTTGTTTGTCATCGGTCCCGGCATAGCTCCCACAGGATATAATTTATTGCGAACCCCGCTGTAACATCGCAACTGTGGGCCCGTTCCTGTGTGATGCGGCGGAACCTGAGACCACGAAGCCGTTTGGGCACCGCTATTTTGGCTGTTGATGAGTCTTGGCCACGCTTTGTTACTAAACTGGCTACAAAAAGGAGCGAGCGAGTAGGAGAGGCTGCCACTAGATGGTTATCCGCCGAAAGGGCTATCACCATCATCACTATGCTTACAACAGAAGTTTCACTTCGGAACACCGCAAGTGCGTGATGTTAGCGTCGCCGCGCTGTTGTAATGGTGCCTGAAACGCTTTTAGATTAGGTCAGTTCGCAAAGAGCGCGGCCTTCCAGTACCGCGGCGCGGGCCGGTGGTGCCGCCGACCAGGCTGTGGCGCTGCGTAGCGTCGAGGTTAAGATCCCTAAAATAACTAAGGTAGCGCCAACTGCTCCCTCCTTCTCCGTTGCCCTCCTCTTTTTTCTTTCCCCAAAGCCGCGGCGCCGCGGTCCCTTTAACTCCGCGGCGGGGCCGCCATTTTTGTTGGCCTCAGAGCAGACGCCCTCGCAACGCTTCGGACCAGCTCGCTGCAGTTTTTCGTGCAGTTTGCTCTTGTTTTCGCTCCGCAATCGCTCTTTGGTAGCATTAATAGTATTTCTAGAGCCCCGTTTTACCAACACGCATTAAGTGAGACTGTTTTGTTGTATATTTTTGTCTAGAAGGGGATATTTGCGGGGTGGATGCCGCGGGCGCATACGGACAGCGCGGTGTTAGTTTACGTGTGCGGCATGCTCAGGATAGTTCGTGAACGCGAAAGGATCGAATGTGGACGTTTCAAACTGCTCAGTTACATAGTATTTCTAGAGCCCCATATTACCAACACGCCCTAAGTGAGGCTGTTTTGTTGTATATTTTTGTGTAGAAGGGGATATTTGCGGGATGGATGCCGCTGGCGCATACGGACAGCGCGGTGTTTGTTTACGCGTGCGGCATGCTCAGGATAGTTCGTGAAAGCGAAAGGCTCGAACGTGGACGTTTCAAATTGCTCTGTCGGTGGAACGGGAAGGGTTTCAGTCCTTGAGCCCGTTTTAATAAAGTAATTCCGTTCTTGCATTCGCGTGATTAAGTTGTGGTCGTGCAAGCGCTGCACAGAGGGCTTGCGCATGGTTCGCGGTGACCTTGGTTGGCGGCAGTTCGAGCGCTGCGCTGGATTTTTGCGTTCGCGTTTTTTGCGTTGGTTGTAGATCATTAGGCAGCGCTCAGTATGCGCCCCGCATTAGCTACTGTCATTCATGTCACCTTTATTCCGTGCACTTTACGGTGCTTTGACGCTGTTGCAAAATATATGTCACCTTCACGTCGTTATAGGCTGCTGTCAGGGTCAAAGTTCTCGCGTCTCCTCGTTGACCTCGCCCATGACGGCTGTACTTTTGGCAGTGCGTCCGTGGCATAGCAATGTTCGTGCGATTCGCGTTCACAATTACTTCGAGTAAGGCCCTGTCGGGCATATCTGGAAAAGGCTGGCACAAAGAACGCGCAGGTAAAGAATGCGCTCAGCTTACAATTAGCTGTAGCGCCCAATTCTATAATAACTACCGTATTCCAAGGCCAGAAGCGCGCTAACAAGCGCAATTGTGAATCCTTTTCATGCTGTACAGCTAACGTTGATTCTTGTGTGGGCTTTCATAAATTCCAGCTTGCTACAGCCGAGCTGGCCGGGACTGCACTGACCTTATTCGAGCAGCCCAAGGCACAACAACTCGGCATCGCGAAGCTACATAAAGTGACGCCAACGCAACACTTGTTTGAAACGAGCAGCCGACTCTTCGGTTGTTATCGGTTGTTATACGCTGGCGGCTTCGATAAGAGCTCCATTCAATTCAGACGCGACTCCCTGCAACGCCTGCACCGTTGCACGGTGGGCTGCACCAAAGCGCTCGATTCGCCGCTGCAGGAATGGTGCCGTGCACCGCTTCGCTCAATTGCTTATGGTGCTGCAGCGGTGCCGCCGCGGTGCAGAGAACCGCTGCACCTGCTACGGAGGAGGTGCAGCGAGTGTTCAGGCGTTGCGGGTTGGCAGGCGGTTACCGGCAGTTGCGGCGACCGCGTGAAAATGTCCGTCGAGCTCTAAGATGCGTGGGACAAACTTTGCGTCGCCGCTGATGCGTACGACGCAACCCAGATGGCCGTAAACATCCAGTTGTAGAGGACGACAGGCGAGGATGATTAGCAGACGACTATGCCTGCACCTCGCTCGATTGTGAACACGCAGGGGCGCTACTGACGGTGCAACCGTGATGCACGGCACCGCGGAACCACGCTGCTGCACTGCACCGGCACCACAGAACTTCCTCTGCAACGTTGCCGTGCACCCCTTCTGAATCGAATGGAGCTAAGGCCTGCTCCGAGGCAACTGAGCTTAAAATGGCGAATTTAAATGGACAGTGGCGGCGAAGAGAAGAAAAAACAAACAACGCGGGGACGTGGTACTACGTCACTGGCTGTTGGCCAATGGCACGCGTCGTTCGCCGGCGAAAAAGAAAATGGCAAAAAACGAAGGAGGAAAGGAGCGCGGGCGAGGGCCAAAGGCGGCGAGATCTAAAGATGGCGCTACCTTAGTAATTTCAGGGACCTTAGTCGAGGTCAGTCTTGGCGCGTCGTCCGCTGCTCCTTCCCTGCTACTCTCGGTGCTTTCTACACCACCCATACCGTCACTTGCGCCAGTTTTGTCGCAGAAAGGCCCATCATTTTGGCAGGACGCAACACTCCCTTTGGGTAGTTTCTGCATGACTTTGGCGTCTTCGTTTCGACACGTGCTCAGGTATGTTAAGGGAAATACTGGGCACCACGCTCTCCCTCAGGGTCGACCTGCCTCGTGGTATTCTTATTCTAACCGTTCACGATGTGTTCATAACAGTTGACGACGTCTGAAGGCTCACAATGAATGTCACAGCCGTTTGTTTGTGACTTAGCCTTGACGTTTTTCCTCGGAATCTTGCTTCCCACGCCTTCAATCCGTCAGAATCCTACGGCGCCTAGAATAAATGCAGCGGCACGGACTTTGCCACTGCCGAAGCAACCCCGAACGGCAGCCCGGCGGGCAGCACGTCAACAAACCACACTGACACTTCAGAGACCCACTAAAATATGTATGCACCGATGACAGCAAGAGAGTTAATACGTTAATACAGACGTGATGGCAACAATTGAGCTCTAGATAGGGGGTGATTTAACGACGCCAGTTAGACGCCGGCCCTTTCTCGTGACTCCTCACTCTTACGTTTTCTCGGCTATTACGTTTTTGTAGCGTGTATTACGTTTTTGTATTAAGTTTTTGTGGCCGAGGTTGAGCACTTTCGCGTGTGCCGCGAAGGGCCGTTCTGCGCAAGCGCGAGGGGAATTGGATCGGATTGGCTTGGTTTAGTTTGGCTTGGCTTGGATTGAATTTGGATTGGATTGCATTGGATTAGATTGGATTGGATTGGATTGATTGGATTGAAGTGGATCGTGTTGGATGGTGTTGCCTCATAGCCGCGGCAGACGCACTGGCGCCGGCGCGTGCCCAGGTGTGCCCCTGAATTACGCAGTAGCCAAGTCTGACGCTGCGCCGGAGCCGCTTGATAGCCGTTTCGCGTGGCTCGTGAAGAGCCGTGCTGAGTATGCGCGAGGAGCAGTGACTGGACTGGAATATACTGAATTGGACTGGACTGAATTGGACTAGACTAAATTGGACTGGACTGGACTGTATTGGACTGGATTGGAGTGAATTGCTGAACCTTAGCTCACGCTAGGTATATCCTGGCAATAGCAGAGCTACGCCACTACTAATTTTTTCCCCGGTCCGGTGAAAAACGTATTACCGGGGTTCCACTGCATACGGAATTCATACAGACCAAGCTTTGGAGTTTATGGCGGTCGTGCACAGGATAATACCGACGCCAAATTTTTTTAACGTAATCCCTTACTTCATTATCATGTGTTTAGCACAAAAATAGCTAGTTTTTATTCCCGATGTGTCACCGAAGGTAAAAAATTCGTATCCACATAATTCCCTATATACGGAACGTTTCAGGAGAGAAGTGGCTACACTGGCGTTTTAGTAATTACAAAAAAAAAAACTATCTAATGGTAGACGGTTACGGCAATAAATGTTTACGGCAACTTTACGAATTATGTAAATCACGAATGCGAATTACGCCAACTACAAATTACGGCAACTTCACGAATACACAAATTATGTTTACGGCACCTTCACGAAAAAACAATGTTTTCGACGCTATCCCCCATATTGGTGAACGTTTGCAACCTGTTTTCTTCCCCTAAAGGTACTTTTTTCTCTATTATTTTCTCATTGATGCTAATCAGGCCAAAATCACACAGCATTTGTTATAAAAACCGAATTCTTTGCTAGTTGCAGATTTAATATCTGAAAACTACGGGCACTAAACCTATAAAGCTCCGCACCGTATTCTAGGTTCTCTGTTACCGGCTATTGAGCCGGCTATTCAGCGTGACTATTCACTACATTGCTAAGGGTTTGCTTGTCAGCCATTCAGCATGACGCAAAAATACTGAAATAATTAGTGGAAGCAGCAAGGAAGTTACGTTTCCGAAAGGCTTTTTATTTTGTCTGTGACTGAACTTGCAAAGAAAAAAGGCCGAGGACACCTAAGCCAGGGTTGTCAGACAGGAAACCAATGATTGTCCATTAGAGCGCCCGAGATATTTTGTAGTCAGAATCCTCGTGCCACAATCCCGTTCTAATCGCTTCAATCTGCACTGTATGCGTTGCGCTGCTGCTCGTCCCTGCCGCCGTGTAACGGGAAGAGCTGAAGACGATGGCGAACTTCGCTGCGTGTCCGTTCGCTCCATTCGGCCGTTCCGTCGACGGCCCCCTCTCGCTACTGCCGAGTGTGTCTCGCGCCATGGAGGGCTTCTTTAGAGCCGTGTACATGTCTTCTTCGATTACTAAGTCTTATTTTATCGCACTGAAACTCCCTACTCACGTCACTAGGCTATTCTTGGCCAGCAGCGGAATGCACTATATTTTCAGCCCTGGCATATAATACATTTCAAGTGATGCCAAAATTACTGCCGATTTATGATAACCATCATTCAGGATACATGTAGCATTGCTGCCAACTGTGCTCAGTGGTTGCAAAAAAAGTTGAACGCGGCAACGCGGCAAATGATTAGGTTGATGTCAAAGACGTGGTGCGTTCAGGAATTTACCCTTATCATACGTGTACTGGCAAAGCCCCTGACAAAATAACTGCCCACTTATTACTATTGAAAGGAATATTTAAACCCGTTCTCCCCCTTCATTTGCTGCTGAATATAGGCTGAGAGTGATTGGCAACAAACGTGGAGAAATTGGGCTGGGCAACTGGACAACTTGAAGGGAGGGGCTTGAATTACGAGGATCATGCGCCTTTCGTTTGTTTGGTGGAAACCTACGATGACTCATACGCGATCTAAGCGCAAGCACCTACAACGCCAGATGTTTAAGAAAAGGGAGAGGGGTAACGATAGGGAAAGTTGCAAGGTCCACAAATATTCATTTGAACACGGTATGTTGTGTTAGACACAGCTTATTTTATGCATTTCTTTTTTCTAGAAGCAGAGAACTTTTTGAGCCACAACTTTGTGTTCACAGCAAAGCTGCCTATGTCTAGGATCTACCAGATAGCCTCCAACGACACACGTAGCGTAGACCAATAATTTTCAGCGAGTACACAAAATTCATTCAAAACGTGCCAAAAAACAACTTCCTCGCGCTTCCATAATTAGATATGAAACGGCTTTCTTGCTCCCTGAGAAAACGCTTTCCCTGCACAGCCACCAATTTTAGAGGTGAAGCCTACCTTAGAGGGGCCATGCAGACAAACTGGAAGTTTTCTTTATTTGAAAGATTTTGTGTTTTATAGTGTCCCCTGCTCTTGTACGAATGCAAACGATGCTTTATTCAATGAGAAATTAATCAATGATAATCAATTTGAGTTAATATTTTGATTATCTGGTCAAATTGTGTTTTCATGACGTCTGCAACGACATTACAACCGCTCTGCAGCCGATTGTGGAGCCTTGTTAATCATGAGTCAATCTAGAAGGCGACCCCGCCCCTCGAAGGGCAGTTTTCTACATTTACTTTGTTTTTGACCGTAATTGTACGTGGGTAGTTTTTGGTAAGGTAGAAAATAATCGTTTCGTGAAACACGATGTTCGCTCGACAAACATGGTCACGTAAGACACCGTTTCCGCGCCAATCAGCCAGTGTGCTCTGAGACCACCCCAAAGCACCGCAGTGCTGTGCAGCTAAAACAAGCACACTGCGCGCAATACCAACAGCAGTACGCATCGGTACTCCTGTTTGTAAGTGTACTTTTCGTGACTTGTACTGTTTACCCCACCATTCTTGCTGCAATGAAAAGAATGGGCCCTAAATTTGAGTGCGAATAGCTCGTTTGGCGAGCTTACAAGCCCTGCCTAATTTCCGTTTGCTTTTGCCGGCCTCAGAAAATCGCAGAGCTGTAAATCTGGCATCACGGGCTATGTTGCGGAAAATGGGCTAGTGGGTTGTATGGCCATTCCCTCTTTTCCTAATTATATAGCGTATTTCCACAAATTCTACATTAATATGGTGGTGTCAGTGTGATTATAGCGAGAAAACCCTTCGAAGGAACTAAGGTTGTGTTTTGTCTCCATGGCCCCTTTAAAATGATCGTTGTGAGCTTGGTCTTTGAAAGCTGGCTTTCCCACGTTGCGTGTTTCACACGGGATCACGAACATCCTCGGAGGGAGTATGGTAACAACTCCTGTCACCCACAGGCGCCTCTTTGCCGAATCGCGTTCAGTCCTCACCACGCGCGGCATCTCTCTCCCCATAACATTGCTCAATGCCACACCACCTTCTTTAGCCAGCGCTATGGTGCACTAAAGCCTGCGCTGTGATTGGCGCAGCCTCTCTATAATAAAACTTCATTTATTGTAGCTAAGCTACACTGGCCGAGGTTGAGCAGTTTCGCGTGGACCCTTGAGGGCCGTGCTGCGCAAGCGCGAGGAGCATTGAATTGGATTGAATTGAATTTGTATTGTATTGTATTGGATCGGATTAAATGGCATTTTATCGGATTGGATTGGAAATCCAATCCAATTGGAGTACGGGTGTGTAGAGAATTGGGTCTGCACATTCGCAGGCCTGCGCATTCCAGAGGAGTGACATCAGAGCCACGGCAGACGAACTGGCGCTGGCGCGTGCCCAACTGTGCACCTCCGTTGCGCAGTAGCCAAGTCTGACGCTGCGCCGGAGCCGCTTGATAGTCGTTTCGCGTGGCTCCTGGAGAGCCGTGCTGCGCATCCGCAAGGAGCAGTGACTGGACTGGACTGGACCGGACCCGACCGGACCGGACCGGACCGGACTCGACCGGACTTGACTGGACTGGATTGGATTTTATTGGATTGGATTGGATTGGACTGGACTGGACTGGACTGGATTGGATTGTGGATTGGATTGAATTGGACTGGATTGGAGTGGATTGTATTGGACTGGTCTGGACTGGACTGGATTGAATTGGAATGGATTTGATTGCTGAACCTTAGCCCACGCTAAGTATATCATGGCATAGCCGAGCTAAGCCACTGCTAATTTTTTTATCCACCAATCATGCTTGCCCTCACTCTAACGTAGAGGTCGGGGCACTGTCCATAGCGAATCGACATAGCGAATCCACAAAGCAGGTTCACACGAACATAGCATATTCACACGAACATAGCATAATATAAGGGCTCTGATTGGAGTGAAAATTTGATAAGGTTCTTTTTACCAGGATGTTTCTGCTTTTGCCGATGAATCCACAAGTGACGTTCGACTGAAACCTCGGTCTCAAGTAAGCGCTATAGTTATCTTTTAGAGCAGTCGGTACATGAACTTCTTGAGAGTTCTTGCAATGAAAAGCGACCCAGGTAATGGCGCTAAACCAAGTAGTAGGTACGTTGTACGAAGTTTGTTCTCTTCTATCCTGCTGTCTGATTTTGTGCAGCTTTGATTGTTGTGATTCAGAGTACTTAAAAATTGGCTTGCAAACATTCCTAGCGATAAATATACATGCGACACTCTTTTTTATGGCAACGGTAAGCTCCTGTTAGATGAAGTTCGAATCTTTTTCTAAAATCTGCTCAATAATGATCCACAATTACTTGGAAGAGAATGGCCGAGTACTCGGACAAACACGTCTATAGAGACGTCGATATACACAGCCGCCGCTGCGGCGATGTGTGCGTCTATAGACGCACACATCGACGTAGCGCTGCCTGTCGCATGACTTCGCTGGCCTCACACGGCCCCTCGCCCTGTCCTTCGTGTCTGCGTGCAGGCTCAGGAAGACGCCGACGCTTGCGGAACGCTTCACTTCACGTTGATGTACTTAAGCCTAAACAATACATGCTGTAATAAACCCTCAAAAATGGGTGTGAAAATTTATCAATACTACAACGTTGGGACCACAATGACGCTTCAACGTTACGGGCTACAACAAGCCCGTTAGGTTTAATGGCATTGGCATAGTGGTCGAGGACTTTTCGACAGCAAAAAGTTACTCAAAACGAGCCTGCGAAACCCTCCGAGTTCCCGGGTGCGCTTCCTCCCTACAAAGCTGTCCCCAAGCCTATGGGCTTCCTCTAGCGACTCGAAATCACAGCGTCTGCAGTCGCGTTATTACGGTGATGGTTGGACGGTAACAACATACGCCTTTCGGAGGCAGGTGAGTTCCACCCCGAGCAATGCCACACTAACTGGATACGTCAGAGACCGGAGAACTTGAGCGGTCGACATGCCTCAGCGTTCTGCGTATACGCACCTGCGCCACCTCGGCCAGCTCGTCGTCCCAGACCAGCTCCTGCATGTCGGCGGCTGGCCGGAATCCACGGAGCTGTCCCAGGGCCACCTTGCTGCGGAAGTCGTTGTGCATCTTCAGAACGAAGGCTGCCGCCCCCGGTTCCAAGCCCCTCTTCTTGTGGATGCAGGCGGGGTTGGGCCTCTTACAGAGAGTGTGTTCCCGGTTCGTCCGGCAGTCGGGCCTTTGCGCAGCCACGGCCCAGGTCGGGGCCACTAACAGGAGCCAGAAGGTGAGGACCACCATGTCTTCTGCAATGCTGCGTCCACTTCTGAAGCCCGCTTTCTTTCTTCAGCGCGGTTGGCGCTCGAGCACCGGAGACACGCGGGCTGCTGTGGAAGAAGTGACGGTCATGATGATGACGACGAAGGTCATATTGGAGGTGGTAATGGCCCGGATGAAAATGGCGCATTACAAATAAATGGGACTGACCAAGAATATTGTGGTTAAATAAACTAGGAAACGCATTTGAGCAAAACCAGCACAGGAGAACGCAAACGAATGTGCTGTCTGAATGGTAATATGTATGTTGGTAGCGGCAATAAAGGTAATGGCAATGACAATTAGGAGGCGGCTATGGTGACAATTGTAAGTATGTAGAAGACAGCTACAGTGCCGATAAAGATTGGAAGTATCAAAATATCACCCATAGACCGTAAGAGATCCATGTAAGCAGCGGAAATTGTAAGGCCTATGCAAAAGGAACCGAAGTTAACACAAGGGCAGGGCAAATTGAGGGCGAGATGACTAGGAGAGAGGGAGAGAATATTTTTATTTATTGAGCAGAGGCTGATGATCATTAGCCGACGCGAGAGGTGTCGCGAACGACAGAGATCCCGACTTTCTGCATGGTAAAAGCGGTGGTAGAGTTCGTCGTGCAGCTAGGGCCACCATAATTGCACAAAACTTTATTTACGGAAAAAAATGATTCCACATGAACTAGAGCAGGTTTTATCTAAAAAGGTCTTCTTCGATATGTAGTAGTAGTATCAGAAGGAATGAAGCTTTGTCTTGAGCAGAAGGGTGAAGCCGTAAGGGGGAAACAGCAGAGGGTGAAGCCATAAACTCGCGCGGGAGACGTCCTCAGTTCAGGGCATCCTGGGTAGGTGCAGCCAGCCGCGCCCGGGAGTCAGCTGAAGGTGGTCCACCAGGCGAGAGCTGGTCAGTTGGACGTCTCACTGCTCTTGTGGAGAGGTTGCGAGTGGAGCAAAACTTTGGATGAGAGAGACCTACCATATGGTATGGGGTGCACGGAGATCGGCAGAATTTGCATATCGACGAGTACTGAGAGGTATAAATCGCATGAAGTTGAGTTCCGTAGGGAGGGAGGGATATTCGTTTCAATTTTTCAAAACACTGTTTTTGATACTTGCCTAGCTAGAGTTGAGGGGAGGGGCAAGGTTTGATGTGGCGATACGCAACGCAGAAAATAACATGCACCGTTATGCTAAAAGATATACGGAGGGAGGCCCATATGCCTGTAACGTCAGTTATGTGTTGCTCTTGAGCAACCGCAGAGTTGTAAGTATACAACACTGCACCGGCAACCGTCGAAGCCACTATCATCATAGGTAACTCAATCACCGGACCCAGCCCCCTACAATCCTAGGAAGCGGTGATAGCACTTCGCCTGAGCTAATGCCATGCCAAAAAAATTGCCGCATACAGTCAGCAGATGTCGGAACTTTGAAACAACCTATTGAGCGTAACACTTCCAAGAATCAGAAACAACCGACGAGCTCTGACACGATTGCATGGGCACTAGCTCGCAGCGGCACCACCTGGCAGTGATATCGCCAACCTCTTGAATCGAGAGTTGGGTGATCCCGCCGATCCAGCGCTGACAAAGCCTAGATTCAGCGCATGTATCCTCTATTCACGCACCACCAGGACATATCGTTCCCCATAACCGTACAGGTTAATCACTTCCCAGACGCCAAAAGAAGGCCTCTTTTTTATATACGGGTTTTTCTCGGCCTTTCCGCTTCTCGGGAGAACCCGAGACCATCAAACAGGTAGTGGATGGCCGCGAAAAATTAACCGTATACGACCCTCAGAGCCTCCTCATTTCAACAAATTTGGGAGAGAACCTTGAGCAGCTATGGCCTCTAAGGTCGGCTTCAAGGCATTTTGAAACGCGGATGCCTTTCTGAATCGTCTCCGCGGGTTCTATCTCTTTGCTTCTCTCTGTTTGAAGAGAAAACAAGCAAGTATTCTTTGCTAACAAACAAACAATTATCGCAATACCTAGGAGCATTTTACATATCCATTTCCTCGAAATAGGCGGGAGACCAAAATTCATTCCTCTGCGGATCCGATGTAACCGTATTTTCGCTCACATGCCTGCACCTTAGGCCGTTGATCTCAATCAAGTAAATACTCGTAGACATGCCGGCAGTTCTCGGCTCTTCGTGCAGTGTCGGCCTTTTGTAAAAAATAGTGCACTATGAAGAGAGCATATCCAACAAGACGTCTCACAGACGTGCTTCAGAGTGACAAATGCAAAACAAAAAACCGCGAAAGATTGGTAATCCTTGCATATAATGAAAGGAAAGAACGTCATGTTGCCAAAATGTCGCCATCAAATTTACACAATATAGTTTAACTCCAAAAAGTCGCAGAAATTCCTCAAACCGCTAGAAATACGCGCTCTTCACTCATCTTCCCCGCCGCTACGCTTCGCCTTGGACAAACCGTAGGCGCCAGAAATACACCAAAGACACAGTAACCAACGTGATTTCGGCTGCCCTGTCGATGGAAGAACTGGTCCTGGAGGTGATGCATCGCTACGGGGGCCGTCGCTCTGAAATACGCCAACCACTGAAGAAGTGTTGTAGGCGGTGTGTCTGCGAGGACGCGGAGCCGTCCCGGTAGGTAGGCCTACCTTACCCGTATATGCAAGCGTACACCGCGACCAGCTTCATGCCCCTCTCGATGTTGGTGGCCTTGCTGCGGGTGTTGTTGGAACCGACGATGCATGTCCGCACCCTGGAGAGCTGCACGAAGATGATCATTGTTTCTTGGGGCACGTCCTAGGCCTCCACCGTGTTTGTCGGATATTATATGGCCTCCTCGAACCAGTCGCGGATAACGAACTGCCAGATGACCCCTACTTTGGTTGGGACGGTTAACCTGCGGCACCGTGAAGTCATTGAGAATAGAATGGGTGCTCCGCTATTTCCTCGGACTGTTTTTGAGTCGGCTTCATCAAGTCTTCGTCGACGCAGAAGCGACCCGTATACTCGGCCGTGTCAGCGATGTCATCCCTTATTATTGCAGGAAGGACTGCCATTGGCCGGAAATAAGACAAGTGTCCCTGCGTAACCATTGGCCGGTAGCGGTTGAACGGCAACAGGATGCTGTCTTTGACCGACAAGGCCGTGTTTTTGTAGGACGCACCCCAAGTGAAGCATGAGGCAGATGAAGGGCGTCCGGGGAGTATTGTAAAAAGGGGGGAAAATACGTCGTGTCAAGGGACACGGCCCGGCCCCGAACACAGCAAAGTCCGCGGATGCACAGCTAGAAACTGCCCTCTCGCACAACACAGAGGTCGTGTGGAGATGAGAGTATTCAGATTTGGCTCGGAGAAAAGTGCAAAATAATGGACACAGAATGCGAATATAATGCTCGCCAATAACCCTTTTCCATTGGTATCTCCGGCTTGATGATAATAGGAATAATGCCGGAATGGTGATTATAACTCAATGGATGACACAAACCTAACAGTACTGACTCTTGAAAATGGACTACGGGAAGTTCCTGTGGAACGTTTTAACCTCTCTAACTAAAGCAGAAATCCTGTTATACCTTTTTAATACCAAATATGGAACATAAAATACATCTTGCAAGAAAAGTAGATGGAAATGGTCATGGTTGAAGTGTTATTTCTTAAAACAACCATAGTCTTTAAGGCCAAACCATAGTTTTGGCCTTAAAGCGGTACGCAGGATATTTATAGAGTTCTCTTTCAGCTAGGTTGGGTGAATAGTATCAACATTAAACACGGTCATAAAACTCATGATGTAACAGCTCATAGACGACGGCAGGAGAAGGGAAAACACGACAAACGCTGATTTTAAATAGCATTTTTATTAGTGGGCGAGAGCATATCAATGGTAGCTTGCACATTGTACAATAAAACATTAACATGTACAAATAAAAATACTTTAAAGATCCGTAACGTGACAGCCATACGCCTCAGTTCCCATTTGCAAATGCCACTTCAATTTCAATAAACGCGACGCCAACAAATGTCACGCACGAGTGATCATTCTTTCCCGCGCGAAATTCCGCTGTGAAGAGAATAACAGCGCATTTTTCTGGACACAAACTCAGTTCTTGATGGCGCAACTACCGTGACGTTATTGGGAGGGGCTCGCTGAATACTCGCTCGCAATTGTAATCGAGTTACACCAGAAGCCGAGATGCATGTACTCAGCGTACATGAGGACTGTGGCAGTTTCAAGCATTTCGTCCGCGAAACCAATGAGAGCGATGGTAAACAGGGTAGGGCTGAATACTCCACCCTGCAGAACACCAGGATTTACCCATGGGAGCTGGGATTCCTATGATGCGAATATCCCAGCCCGTAAGCCTTGCCGTGCAAGGTGCGTACTGCAGCCACATTGCATGGTACTGAGCTGACAGACTCGCCTTTTAAACTGTCGGCATATTCGCGTATGGTGCAGACATTGGTACCGCTTGGTCTCCAATTTTACGGAAGGAATACAGGAAACAGGAATGCAGGTTTATAACTAAAGGGTTGGTCCATCAGTGCGTAAATATTTCCGAGGCAATTTTTGGGTGGAAACGTGGGGCGTGGCAAAACCAGAACATAGATGTCAGATGACTGATTGAGAATTCATATTCGGAAAAAATGTAAATGCCGAGATAAAGGTAGCCTCCGCGGCAGTTGTTGAACTAAAGTAAATGAGACGGATTTTATAAGGGAAAGAAAACACATTTACAAGGTATGTACTTTATGCTGGGTCTAGGTATGCTGGGGCCTTGAAAGATTCCAATGCAAAAGACAAGCTTGCAGTGCTCTGTTGCCAGGGGAACTGAACCTAATAACAGAGATAAGCAATCAGGGTTCTGATAAAGCCGAGTACTACGCTCCAGGGTAGAGAGATCCCATCCTGTTGAAGAGAAATAATAGTTACGTAAGTGACCGCCTGGTCGCTCCTGCAGCTGCCGCATTACTTGGCTCACCCGAATCCAATCCTTTCCGCCTAATTTTCTTCTTTCATCTCTCCATAGAGATAACTTCATGCCCAATGAGTTACCCTGATGGTCTAGCTGTGATCCCTTCTTGAATTCTTCATTTTTTAACAGCGTAGCTGTTTAGGCAAATAGTAATTTTTCGCGTACGCAGTTAAAAATGTCAAGGCATTGCGGAGCGTGCGCACGTGAGTACGAGCGATCGGCAGTTATTAATACCAACAAAATACCAAGTTCTCGTGTGTGCGTACGTTGCGACGGCCATCCCACCCTCCCCGGTGCACGTTTGTGAGCCAAGCATACCAACTTTGGAAGATTGTCCAAGATTGCGGTTACCGCCCGGCAGTTAATCGCTTCCCCTAATCTCAAAAAAGTTTCACTGTAACTGTACTAAAGAACCCAAGAAAATGCCGAGCGCTCGCGTATGCGTCCTTCACGGCGACCTCCCAGCGTCCCCGGCGCAAGTTTGTCAAGCCAAGCCTACCGAGTAAGGGAGATTGGGCAAGATTGCCGAAAAAATTACTCCAGCGTTCGCCGTAATCGCGGGAACACTTCCTTAGAACGAGAAATACACGTCATAGCGTAGGGCTCTACGAGGTGATGTCCAATGATTATCACTTCACAAAATCGGAGGAAGCTCACACTTATAGAAACAATGATGGAGTAGAGATCGTTGCGGCCGCGAAGAAAAGGCAAATCAGCTGCAATCGTGGACTTAAACCATCTGGATGGTCGTGAATTTTGCGTACAGCGTCGCTACCTTGAATTTTTCGTGTTAGTGGGAGCTTCCTTCATTATTTAGGAATACAACGATGACTCACGGTATCGCATCTTTTGTTGTTTTTGTGTATAGTATAAGAGTGACGCGATTGGATACAGAAAAGATTTATAGAAGCAAATGCTGGCGCAGTTGATATGCGGCTTGTGGGTCTGGAAACAGAAATACTGGAGCTTGCTGTACGTCTCATTCGCACGCAGAAATACCGTGATTTTTTCTCGTTTGTGGAATACGTCTCGAAAATAATATGCCAGTCATTCGAACAAACCACATATTTTTCTAACAAATATATAATGGCGTAAAAAACACCTGTCATCGGGCATGTCTTGGAGAACGCGAGGCCTTGCATTTGCCACAATAACAGTCAGGGGAACAAAAGAATGTCGATGCGGGATGTGCCTAGAGGCGTATTCAGGCTTGCACGAAAGTGAAACATAAAGTAAAAGACGCAGAACAAAAAAATCCCGCCATCTCCACGAAGTGAATGATGATGAGAGGGGCGAAGCTAAAATGCTTATCGGTAAAACCGTGAAACATTCGCCCACACATCATATAAAGACTCGACACGCCAGGGTTTCCACCGCTCCGTTGACAAGCCCGTCGACGACGTCGATGTTTGTGGTGATTATGTACGGCCTGTTTGGGACTATAAGAATCTCCAAGGGTAAGTTGGCGAATTCGGTGTGTGACATTTCCGCCACCTTGGCCGTCGCCTTCTGCAGAGCGTCGTGTATCGCGTACCATCGGTACGTGTCTTCAGCTCGCAGGCGACGAACTACAACCTCTTCTTCTTCCTCTCCTCCTTGTTGGGTAGCAACGAACGCGCTGAACGTTATGAACTCTTCGGCCAATCTTTGGATGGCCAATCCCTAGGGGGATCCTGCCACAATCATCATCAATGTGCCATGTACGGCCGGGACAGGGCCCGAGCAAGAGAAGCTTCGCCCCTAAAAGACGTTATGACGCTTTGATTTGTTTTTTCTTCAGCTATCATTTTCTTTCTTTCCTGCATCGTTGTGGTGTGGTATAATATCCAAATAACAAAGACAGGAGGGAAAGACACTAACTGAACGTATATCTCTGTGGTACACAGCCGGGGAAGATAAATGAAAAATATGGCACGAGATTGGCATGTTTTCGGCTGTTTCTTGATAGAGCACTGGGCTGCTGTGCAGACCCGGGGTGAAGTTCCATCGAACCACACATCCTTTTCTTATACATTCTTTGCAGTGGCGGCCATTCTTTTAACGGACAACTACAACAACATCAACAATGGCGGTTTATGGCAGAATGGGAAACTGGAGCTTTCGCCTTAAAACGAAACAGAGGGCATTTATGGAGTTCTGTTTTAGCAAGTTTGGGTGAATACTGTGAACATGAAACGTGGCCATAAAACTTATGATTTAACAGCGCAAAGACGACGGCATGCGAAGAAAAACACGACAAACGATGATTTTAAACAACATTTTATTAATGGACGAACCCATATCAATGGTAGCTTCAAATTGTACAATTAAACATTAACATGAACAAATAAAAATGCTTTAGAGATCCGCAGAATGACAATCCATACGGCTCAGATCCCATTTGCAAATGCCACTTCATTTTAAGAAACGCGACGCGCACGAATGTCACGCACGAATGAGTAATCTTGCCCGCGCTAAGTTTGGCTGTGAAGAGAAGAACAGCGCATTTTTCTGGAGACAAACTCAGTCCTTGATTGCGTAACTACCGAGACGTTATTTGTGCGGCTCGCTGTATACGCGCCCGCAACTGTAACCGAGTTACAGAAGACGCCCAGATGCATATACTCAGCGTACATGAGGACTCTGGCAGTTTCAAGCATTTCATCTGTGACACGAATGAGAGCAATGGTAAACAGAATAGGGCTCAATACTCTACTCTGAAAAACACCAGGACTTACCTGGAGAGGTACTGGCGAGCACGAGTTGAAGCTCGGCGGGCGCACGCGGCTGAGTGCCCATCGCAGCAAGTCAGAGTCTAGGGTTCTGGCCGCATGGCCAGCGAAGACAGCAGATACGAAGCTCCAGCGATCGGATGAAACGTTACACGTCGTTACTACTCTTCGACGACATAAAATATCTATGCATCCATGGTAATTGGGTAGACCATGGATGCTTTTGGTAATAGCTTTTGAACAGAAGGAGCTTGATTGGATTTGTCTCAAGGCAGCCGATTGCTGCTGCAAGAAAAAAAAAAAACGAATGTTATGGTGAACGAAGCGACGCTTCGGAATTCTAGAACTTGGCCGAAAATTTTGAGGCGGAGCGAAAACTGGAAATCTGCGTTCCGCTTTCGGACGTTAGCTGAAGGCACTAAAAATTTTTCGGCATTATTTCTTTTTTTTTTTTGCATTTTGGCGATGCGCGCTAACCCGTTGGGCAAAGGGCGACGCCGACGCGCAGAATTACCGCGAGTACGCTACATGGGGTGCGGTTCGTCGACCAGGTTTCTTCCAAGGGCTGTCGTGTAGATATATCAAGGTGTACCGTAGTGCCGCTGTAATTGGTACCAAAACTTACGGTGCGGAAATCACACGGTTCCACCGAACTGCTGTCTACCAAACGTTGCATTTTTAAGGGGCGATAAAAAAGCACAAGATATAAATAAAGTAAAAAGTAGCATTGATCACGCTCGCTTTGCAGTGAAAAAATGATTTAGACTGTAAAATCCAGAGGAAACAAAATGACTGCAAGAGAAAGGTTGGTGGAATTTTTATTTTGCTCCCGCAAATTTTTTGCTGCCCAAAATTAAAAGTAAGGCCACACTATGCGAAAACTCAAGCTATTTCTGTTATGTAAAAACTTCACTGAAGAGGTCGTGCGCAGATTGCACTTGAAGAAATAGTCTGCGAGAAATAAGTGCTCTGGTCTTGCACCGTGCTCATTTTGTCGCCGGGAATTTTTTTTACTTTTCGCTGTTTTGACGCTGCGCTTTTCTGTTGCGCCCTCTTTTGACGACATGCTGTATTGTCGGTGCTCTTTTACCGCGTGCTCTTTTGTTGCGGTGCCCTCTGGTGGCGTGAGCCTACCACAAAGACTATATTGTTTAAATTTAGGCAGTATTTCAGGTTTCATCTATCGTGGTGCCATATATGCATCGGTTCCTAGAGGCCCTTACGAATGTAACGGTGGACACAATAGGTTTTTATAGCGAACGAATTCAGGCTGCAAAATAGCTGTTTATTTGTAGCCGCCTTTCCGCGCTCCGAGGCCACGGCTGAGCAAGGGGGAATTTGCAGCATGGAATTATACTGGGAAAAGGAGTAATTACCATAAGAAAACCTGGGGGTGAGGAAGCAGCACTGGAGAATGGAGACCAGGCAGATCACCCTCTCGCTACTTTCAGCGACATAACGCAACACTACAGGCTATCCCACAGCGCGTACCCGCAAAGAACAGACCCTCTCTCAAAATAACAAGAAATCACCCTCCATCAACTCCTAACAAACACATTCCCACCCCACAAGACAACACACCATCAACCCCACCCCCGCCCTCTATAACCCCTTGTGCAAACACAGCGACCAATGCGCTACTCTCTACTGTAAAATCTGGTGAATTCGGAAATCAAGGGAGTGACAAAGATGTACGAATTATCCCAATGTCGAATTATCGAATGAATAAAGAAAACGCATAATTCAAATAGTTGATTCGATACGTTTACTTTGACAAGAAGTCTGTCATGCTTGTTTGCTTTTTTGTGGACAGCTGAGCGGAGAGGACTAGTTTGCGGGCATGCGATAATCCCTCAATCGCAAGCGTGCCCTGGATCGTAGCTAAATTCCTCCAGAAGGACGAGAGCATCCACGCCAACTTCCTTGGCGAAGATAGGAAACCATCTGGCGCCATCTCTCGACGACCTAGCCCAAGTCATGGCGTAACTGTTTCTAGAGGACGCGTTGCCACGATTACACCAGCTTCCCCTATCGTACGTTTTTGAAAGAAAAGCGGTTTTCCTTGGCCTCCGCGATCAACTTTGACACCGCACCGTTGCGGTCGGTGGATGGCAAGCGATGGCGACGGATGGCCCTCGGCGGCGGCCAAACTGGTTGCTGTCACTTCCGCTGGTCGCTATCGCTCCGGTCGTTCAGAGGGTAGCGATACGTGCTCCGAGAACTCTTTTCAGGTGTTCCGTCCTTGACTTGCCTGCAGTCGGCATTAACCCGTGCACGTGCACTATTGCGTGGAATTAGCGAATGTTTGCTGCCATAGGGCTATGTATATTTTTGAAGGGAGGGGGATCCTCTCAGAAGTTATGCGTCTCTTCATGCTATAGACCCTCAGTGCGATTTCCGGCATCCACGGGGTCTGCCAAAGCACACTGAAGACGTGCTACACCGGCTGCGACTTAACGTTGCATACACTCGAAGCTTCTTGTTTAAGCTGGGCTGGGTGGAGTCGCCATTGTGTACAGTGTGCTCTATATACTACCGACAACATCAGGCACATTTTAATAAACTGCCCGCGATATGCCAGTCAGCGGGCAACAGCCTCGAAGGCACTTGTGCGACTACGATGCAGAGGTCCTCTAGAACTCTCACACTTCCTTGGACCCTGGCGAAATCGTGATGAGGTAGTTCTGGGTACAAAAACTCTGCTTACTTTTCTTGCGGAAACAGGTCTTGAAGAGGTTCTGGGAACCCTCAGAGCATATACATTTTGTATATGTGGGCATTTCCACTCTTCCTCCCCTTTCGTTCTTTCCTTTTCTTTTTCTATCTTTTTCGCTGTCACCTCACTGTATTCACGCCATCTGGAGTGGCAAGCCCTACCGTTAGTGGGGCTGACCTCTTCAGCTTTCATTAAAGACGTTCTCTCTCTCTCTCTCTCTCTCTCTGAAGGGAGGGTGGGGGAATGATGAATTATGAGAATTCCCGAATTCACGGGGGCCGAATTGTATCACATTGTCTGCCTACGAGTGCCACAATAACTCAAGCTTGAGTCATATACCCAGGCCTGCGTACGAGCACTGGAAGCGTGAAATTGCGACCTTGGATAGGTAGCTATAGCCGACCGATAGGGCGAAGGCGGGGGCAGAGCCAACAGAGTGCAGGGCTGAGGACCCGGTCCACCTCTGTTCAGAATAAAGTGTGTCCTCCTCCTCCGCTCGGGTTAAGTACAAACTTTCAAGCTCCTGTGCGATGCTGGTCGTCGGTTACCCTGTGCAGGCATCCATGCTGGTTCGAGCGGAGTAACTCATAGATTGGGGGTGGCAGCATGGCATTATTAAAGACGATAGTCTTTCTTGGGCTGCTTAAACCCAGAAATTTTGGTCTGTGAGTATGTCTGTCTGCCTGTCTGTCTTTCCGTCTGTCTGTCTGTAACTCGATTCAGCCACCCGGCCAAAGTGAAATGATTATTGCGCCATAGTCTTATATACTCACAGCCAAGCGTAAACGTCTAAGCTCGGTTTATATGTTCATACTTGTAAACTTTGTTGAACAAGAACATGGCATTACGCAAATATAAGACAGAAAATTAGTACACAAGAGATATTTGCAGTTTTCCTTTATTAAAAAATTCCTGGATGCTTGTTTTTTGGACAGCAAATGATAATCTACATCTACTGGAGAAAACCGCCGCCTGCTGTTCTATTGCCCGCGTCACCTCCTGGCGGCATATGAGAAATCACTCGGCAAGAGCAAATAAAGGTTCCACTAGCTAGGTTTCACGTTCTGTTTGGAACGCACGTGGAGCACGGCAATGCGTTTCTGTAAACCTTGAAGTCGGCCGCCTCGATTCACGCGCGTCTCCGCCGTACTGCAGCGCTGGCATCGAGGAACGCCGCCTGTAGCAGTGGAACGCGGTAAATTCAAATCGCCTTGAGAAAACCTTCAGTGTATTTACCTTGGGATGAGCGCACCGGAACAGAAGCAGCATGAGAAGTGAGCGGGAAAGCAAAGAGGGGCATTTACTTGGCAAATGTGTACAAAGACTATCGTCTTTTGACGACATTTGCAACGAACCGAGCAGATACGCGGCCAATTTTTATGACTAAAGTGCAATAAAAAAGGTAACCCGGAGTGACTGCTAGATGCAGTATTTCTTACGCTGCACTACTAGTAGTTTGGGGAATTTTTTCTCCTGTGTCATAGTCTATGTCGAAGGCTGTCCATAAAATAAGAAGACGTCTACTTTGCAGAATGATCTTATGCTCGAAGAAGCCCGAGTGCTTCTGTTAGCCATTGTAGTTCATAAAATAGGGTGCAATTGGGGTGGAAGCTATTAAGGGCCGAATCTGGGCCGAATCATCCGTGTCTGTATTCGTCAAGTCACAGCAGTCAATATTAGGGGCGAAGGCCCTTAAGGGCTCGGGCTGTCGGCGTCTCCTGTCGTCAACTTCAACATCTCATCGAGTCAATGTACTAATAAAACAGAAGGACACTCCTTTTGTTACGCCTCGTGTTGTAACACGGGTTCAAAATAAATTAACATGATTTAAATATTCGAGGAATGCTCCCTGCACGCTTCAGCAATCGTCAATCACAAACAGAAGGTGTTTGTAGACGGGTAATATTTGTGTTATAGTCAAGCACCCACCGGCTGTCGACGCTAATCCTGATCGGGTCGGGTGGTCGGTAGAAGCAAGGAAAAGAATACTTTCCTGGTGCCGGGTTCACGTTGATGATCCAGGAGGAACCGCGGGCATTGCACTACGCTTGCTTTCACCCCTGCCACTATCGCAAAACTGGGGCAGGTGGGGCATGCAAATGGCTTAAATCCGGTTCGATGCAAAAGACGGCGCCACAGCATCAGCAAGCTCGGGATTGTTCCTGCCACCGGCGCCCAATCAGCGAACGCAGTGTGGCAAGAAAGAGACTTACAATCTTTGAATACACTGATACACTGCATGCTTCGCCCCTCCCGAGGTTTCACGTTAGTGGAGATTGTCCGGGATTTTTGGGGTGTCCAGGATGTGTTACAACCACCACCTCAGTAGAGTAGTATGGAGCGCTTCAGTGTCATAATGCAAGGTCGCGAGTTCTAATGAAGGTCGCGAGTTCTAGCCTCACCCGGGGCAATGCAATGTGCATTTTTCTTGCCTGCGGATTAAAATTTTCAGAAAGTGTATACAAGGACTTTATTTTCAAATCATTGAAATCCACTTTAACAGAATTTGAGAACAAAAGCGAAATTTGTTATTGGACCTAATGAAACGCAAAACATATATGTTTTACATGTCAGCTGCGGTAACTTTACAGCTACAAGAAATCAAAAATTATGCGGCGGATTCGACCACCGCGATAGAAAGTTGTGGTAGTTAGTATTAATACATTATGAAAAAAAGAGCGAGAAAAGACGGCGACGCAGAAAAGAAAGAAAAAAAGAAAGAAGAAGACAGAAACAGAAGAAACCGCGTTGTCCTGTGTACTGTCTATTCCGTGCCGCCGTCTTTTTCGCTGCATTCTCTCATAATGGACTCAGTGAGTTAAACACTTTATTAAACGACAGACCATTGGGCCATGGGGGGAGCAAAGTTGAGGGGAAAAGGGGAAGGCCACAACTCGCACAATGAACATGGTTGCAGTGTTGGGGTCCTAATCGCAAAATGAACACATTAAACTCAGTCAGTGGCACTAAAATACACAGTTCACACTTAAATGAAAACTTCAGGCTGTAGACAATGCGGTTCACGCTGAAAACAGTGCACGCTGCACACAGTTCACATTGTAGACAACGGGGAAATAGACCAGGCCGTTACACCAATCTGTAGAGTCCGTTCTCAAGGGCATACTCGGTGATTGCTTCTAGTGTGGTGGGATCGCCACGGACCCGACTAACCTGTTCCTGTTCAGTCGCCGGGGCGGGAGCTGGAGTTAAAAGCTGGTGGTGATTACGGTCGAGTAATGGACAAAGCTAAATTAAATGGTACAGTTTTGGTGTGGCTTCACGACTGCAGTGGGGGCATCGGCGCGATTCGGATCCTGCTAGAGCTCTCCATTTATAAAATTTGGCCGCGTATCTGCTCCTTTCGTTGCAAATGTCGTCAAAAGATGATAGTCTTTGTAGACGTTTGCCAAGAAAATGCCCCCCTTTGCTTCCCCGCTCACCTCTCATGCTGTTGCTGTTCTGTCGCGCTCATTTCAAAGTAAATAAACTAAAGGTTTGCTCAAGGTGATTTGAATTTACCGCGTTCCACTGCTACAGGCAGGGTTCCTCGATGCCAGCGCTGCAGTACGGTGGAGACCCGCGTGAATCGAGGCGGCCGACTTCAAAGTTTATAGAAAGGCGTTGCCGTGCTCCACGTGCGTTCCAAGCAGAACGTGAAACCTAGCTAGTGAAACCTTTCTTTGCTGTTGCTGCGTGATTTCTCATATGCCGCCAGGAGGTGGCGTGGACAACAGCACGCGGCGGTTTTCTGCAGTAGATGTAGAATATCATTTGTTATCGAAAAACCAAGTATCCATGAATCTTTTAATAAAGGAACACTGTAAATATCCCTTGTGTACTAATTTCCTGTCTTATATTTGCGTAATGTCTTGTTCTTGTTCAACAAAGTTGACAAGTACGAACATATAAACCGGGATTAGACGTTTACGTTTGGCTATGAGTATATAACACTATTGCGCAGTAAGCATTTTACTTTGACCGGGTGGCTGAATCGAGTTACAGACAGACAGACGGACAGACAGGCCAGACTTAGTGATGAAACAAAAGAACTTTTAGAACTCCCAATTTCAATGAACCTTTTTTCAGTAGCGCTCGGCGCATGCGCTACCCTCGCTCCCAGCGACCGATCCGCCATTCTTGGGGGGCAAAATGTAAACAAACCGACGCCATATTGGATTAGCCAGTTGCGAACGCCGAGCCAGGTAAGTGCTGCTCCGTTTTCCGAGCCTTAAAAGCGGTCGTCAGGTAAGCGCTACGGCTGCCGCGGAAACCTTTTCTTCCACGAAAACCATTCGTCGCGCCTGCCTCAACTGCGCAGGCCAGGCAGAACAAAAGGGGACGTGTTTTTCTATAATACCCCAAGTGTGGGTTCGGGCGGCCGCCGCAAGAGGGCTACGCTACTGGAAAAAGGTCCATTGAGGAGGTTACGAATGCAATTAAAGATCTGAACCCTGGAAAGTCACCTGGGCCTGACGGCCTCAGTGCAGCCTTTTACAAGGCCTTAAGAAATGAATTAGCGCCAATTTTGACAGATGTGTACAATGAGGCTTACGATATTCATTTTGTGCCAACGTCTTTAAACCCGTTTCACACACAGTTCTTATTCCTAAAACCGAGGACCCCGCAATGCTGCGTCAGCCCACATCATATAGGCCAATCATTTTAAACCCAATGTTGACTATAAAATTTCATGAAGATACTAGCTAAAAGGCTCCAAACAGTAATGACAGAACTTGTGGGACCACACCAAACGTGTGGTATTAGGGGACGCACAATCTCCACGAATATCCACACGGCCGTTGTGTGCTGGAATGCTGCGGTGCAACAGGAACTAACGTAGCGATGCTTCAACTCGGCTTAGAAAAATCATCCGACAGAGTTCCCCATGAAATTGCTGTGCATTTTAGACTATGTGAATGTTGGCTCTGTTATTCGGGAAGGTGTGGCCATGACGTACAGGTGTTGCAAGACGCGGCTAATAGTAAATGAGGTTTTGGGGAAAGCTTAGAAATACAGCGCTCCGTACGCCAGAGATCCCACTTAGCCCGTTACTTTTTTGTCTGTACATTGAATCACTTTGTTTAAGCATTATACGTAGCGACAGCGTACAGCGTACACGATTTCGGCTGCATGGGGCAGAAGTTACGCTCTTAGCCTATGCGGACGATATTGCTGTTTTTTGTTCAGATATCGAAAGCATCAATGCGGTAGTGGAAATCGTCAAACGATCCTGTGAGACGAATGGGAGTGCCGTAAACTGGAAAAAATGCCTGGGGTTTTGGCATGGAAACTGGCCATCAACCCCTAGAATCTTCGCTAACATGAATTGGGTCAGCACACCGACAAAGTACTTAGGTGTGCCTTTGAAGTTTTATAAAGACAGCGATCCGTATTGGAGGAAGGAAGCCCAAGTAATGAAAGAAAGGGCAGAAAAGTGGAAAGTGTGGAGCTTATCAATATTTTTAAGAACGACTGTGTGCAACTTATTTTTTGTAAGCAGCCTGTGGTATGTCCTTCAAGTTCTTCACTGTTCCCGAGCAAATGTTCAAAGACTGCATCGTGTATTCGCTGTGTTTAAATGGGGGTCAAACTGGGAACGGACAAGCCGGACAAACCTGTTTCGTAGGGTCAGGGACGGAGGTTTGGGGCTAGCACACTTGTTTGTACGTCAAATTGTAAACCGTTTCTTGTTTCTCCGCGATGTTAAGGATCCAACATTAAGAACTATCTGTCAACTGCGCTTGGGTAGAGCGTTACCGGATATTATAGTCACGTCCAATGTTATACATGGCGGCCTACATGGTTTTATGAGAGAAGTTGTACTATCATGCCGTTTCTTGGCTGTTCGATTTTCTTGGGAATACTTGTGTCAAGTAAATAGGAAAGAGTTGTATAAAGACGTGTGTGATGTAGTCCTCCCTGAAGCAATGTACCGGTTGATGTATAGAGTAGGTAGGGGTAAATATGTGCTTAAAAGAGTTAAGCGTATGCAGGTACCCCCTAGCGTAAAGACTTTTTTCTTCAAACTGCATACTGGAACCCTTTCTGTTAAGACGTGGATGGCAGAAAAAGACTTGTTCGTTCCATGGGGAATTGACTGTATAATATGCAAAAAAGCTGAAACTATTGAGCATGTATTGATCGATTGTTGGGATGCTGTGTTCCTGTGGGATGTGCTCCAACGAACTCTGAAAAAGGATCTGCCTGTGGATGCCCAAGGCATACGGTACTTGCCTGTTGAAAGCGAGGATGGTATGCCTTACGACCTGATCAAGCATGTTGGATTAAGCTCTATTTGGAAAGCAAGAATGGCCGCAAGGTACTCTGACATCGATGCACGAAGCGCTAGACAGTATTTTAGAGAGGCAATCAGTGAATACGTGGAAAATCAAAAATATGTGTCGAATCCGCCCGAATGTCTTGCAGACATGGAATCGTTGGTACACCTAAGTGACTTTTTAACACATGACGTCAACCAAAGTCAGCTTGACGGCTGCCCGTGAATGAATGTCTGTGTTCTGTATGTGCCAAAGCAGGCAATAAAAAAAAAGACAGACAGGCAGACAGACAGACCAAAATTTATGGGCTTAAGTAGCCCAAGAAAGACTACCGTCTTTAATAATGTGGCGGGTGTACACTGCATTCGCATACACTTTATTGGCGAATGCTTCCCCCGGACGCGAGAAACGCTTGAGAGGGCAAGGATGCCAACAGGAGTTTCTGCCTGTAAGCGCTTGCAGCTTTACTTTTTGAGGTGGCGAAGCTGGAATCGCCAGTCTGCTTGGAGAGGGGGGACGGGCGTAGCGGGCACCACGGGAGGTGATTGTAGCCTCTCCCTGGTAGCATCGTGTGCCGTACGGTTGCCTTCTACGCCTGTAGTGTGTCCTGGAGTCCAAACAAGGCGAACTTTGAAGCCTTCAATTTGTAGGTCTCTTATCAAGGTAAGGATGTTGGTTGCGGTATTTTTCGGTGAAGACGGACGATTTAACTCTCGGGCAGCAACATAGGAATCCGTAATAATGCGAAATTTTATCGTGGATAGATGGCCAGAGTGGTTATAAATTTGCCGAACGGCTCCCAAAACTCCTAGAAGTTCTACCTCTTCTACGAGGCCGTAAGTGTTAGAAATGTGCCTGGATCCATTCAATTCCGGCAGGTCCGCAGATGTCCAGGCAATGGCCGCCGTCGTTCCATTCAGAGCCGCGTCGGTGTAGATGTCAGCCTCGTCGCCTGCCTAGTCATTTGCGAGAGTGTGAACGCATTGTTCGCGTACTTTGTTTTATCGCGGCGGATCGGGCGTCGATGTAGAATTCCGATGAATGGGCGTTCCCACGGAGGGAATGCTGTCGGCAAGTCGGTGCTCTCAGAGTGTTTTTCTCTTGTTTATCCTTGTGGCGAATGGTCCAGATGATATTGGAAGCGTAGTTTTGTCTCTTCGATGAAGTTAGCGAGAGGCGAAAGGGAAACTGCATCGTGTAAAGCGCTTGCCCTTGTGAAGGCGGGGAGGCCACTGATCGCACGCAGAAGGTACCGATTTATTTTGTGGAGAGGGTTTTCATGTGAATGCCGCAATTCATAAACCGGGAAGCCGTAAGTGAAGCTCCCATGCGCCAAAGCATGGGCGAGCATGGTTCAAGCTGTTTGGTGCGCCCCGCCATATTTATTCGATATCCGGGTAACTAGGTGTAAGGTGGAGCGCCAGGTTTTCTTAAGAGAGGTTATCCACCGTTTGGACGGGGAATAGCCCGTAATGAATTTGACCAATATTAGGGTGATAACATCAGATTTGGCTCGTATTGAATGGAAACACTGAATTTGACGCGGTATTTTGTGAAAACGTTATTTAAATTGACTTTCAAGAATTCTACGATGGTGTTTGGGGGAAAATCCATTAAACATACGCAAAAAAAATTCCCCGCATTTTCCCGAGGGGAATAATGTGAAAGTGCGAATGCACGAGTTGAATTTGCGCGGTTCGGTAATGCTCGCGAAAGAGAGATCACACACACACACACACAACTACAAAGAAAGAAAGAAAGATGCATTTATTCACAGACACCTATTTGTGTTGTCGTTGTACTTGATTGCTAGAGCGGATCTCAGCTTTGACATTTCGTGTCAGTACTCCTTTAAGCGGGTGCATTAGTCCTTCTCACGCCCGATTCCTGGCCAATCCCCCACGTGGGTATGTGCCATGTCAGCGGCCAGGCAGCGCCCGCCCATCTCCCCCCGTTGCCAAGGAAGACGAGGAGATTCCTGGCCAATCCCCCACGTGGGTATGTGCCATGTCAGCGTCCAGGCAGCGCGCGCCCATCTACCCCCGTTGCCAAGGAAGACGAGGAGCGCGCGCACCCGCAGCTGTTGCTATGCGGACGGCGGCGGACGCTTCAGGCTCGCTTAAGAAGTGCATTCGCACTTAAAACTTCTAAAACACTAGAGCCGTATACGAAGAGCGGGTGAGTCGTCTAGGCAGCGTAAGCTGCTCTCTCCAAATTATTCCGCAGGATCATTTTTTTGAGCACGCCTTAAGGCACTCACGAAGTGACAAGCTTTCATTTTCTTGCCGTGAATTTCTGAAATGCTTCACAAGAAGGATCATCACATCTTCTTCCCGTTAATGAAGTGGCTTGTACCCCAGGGGAGATTTTTAGGTCTTTTAGCGGCAGCTATTTAGTTAACTAATAGAATGGTAATTATAGGGAGAAAACAAAAGAAAATGCTCTGTAGGGGCTGGGGTGACTGGATGAAATTATTTTAGGCTACATTTTCATTCCGTTCCCCCCTTTCTCCATTTTACTTTGTCTTCCGATCATTTTGTCGTCGAAGTCTGGGGACAGATTTTTCCGAGGTTTCTTCGTTGCCATCCGTATCCTGGATGAGCCAGCTTCGAAAAGCAAAAGGCTTGTGAAAACTTTACCCACGAAAGTCAGAGCTGTCGGGCGGGAACACTCACAGGATGCTGCTATGTCTTTTATATGAATCCTCTTGGAATAAAGCGCCAAACAAATGCAACAAAGGAGAGAACCCAGCTTGCCCAACGTTCTACCTTACTGCAACTGGTTATACGACGTCAAGCCAAAAGCGCACTCCTATTGGGCAAATGGATTTGGCTTATTTTGATCCGTGTCACAGCAGGACCGGGCTCATTTTCTATACCAAAAGATTCTGCGTTCACGTTCGCCGGGCATTATCTGAACTATTTCTTTGCAACCTCCTTTCTAAAACAAAGTTGCCGAGCTTTTCTTGTCACTACAGTTTTATCTGACTTAGCTCCGGTTTCTGGGTTTGACTCATTTCGAAAAAAAAAAAACTCCACATACGTTCAGAGCATATTTCCGTTAACATGTGTTTATATTGTCACACCACCTATTAGCAGTAGTTACCCATTGTTAGACTGAGGAAGAGGTGGCTTGATGTCATGCAAGAGATAGATTTAAAGAGAGAAAACCCACGAAAGAAGAAAATAAGAATGGCTACAGAAAATTATTGAGCTGGGTGAGGGCGCGGCAAATATTACAAAGCTTGGCAGATATAGAAAGGCGTGTAAAGGCGTGACATGGCGAGCTAACATTAATTAAAACTGCCCTCTCCACAAAATCTGTCTCTGCTAATGAGGCATAACAATAAACCATAAAACAGTGAGCCGTATAGCTTGAGGTTCTCCTGTCAAAAGAACGAACGAGGTAGTACCGGGAAAACCCAGTCTAAAATCACAACAGGACTACCGCGAAAACCTAACAAGAATTCCTGTGGTACGACAAAAAACCTTGTTATCAGAACAGAAGTCCTGTTGTTACGACAAAGCAATCTGTTGTTGCGAGACACATTGCTGTCGTAACGACAAGGTCAATTTTCTCAACAACAAATATCCCTGTAGTCTCAACAAAACTGCCATTTACGCTACTCTTCACAACCGGCAATAATAAACCAAGGGACATAAAAAAGAAGAAACATCCCCTCGTCGAGGGGCACGATCAATGCAGAGCATTCTCTGCGGGGGGGGGCGCGCATGCAAGTCGTATGGATTACGTATTGGTTGTTGTTGTGTAATTGTTGTCTTCCAGCGTAGTACATTGTCGATGAAGTCGATGTGAAAACGTGCCGTGAACCCCCTGCCGCGGCTATGACGCAACGTGGAGCGGCTATGACGCAACGTGGCGCGGCTATGACGCAACAAAATCCAACCACATCCACTTTAATCCAATCCAATCCAAATCCAAGCCAATCCAATCGAATCCAATCCACTGCCCCTCTCGAGAGAGTGTTATAGCGCCGAAATCGCCACCACGCGAACGCGTGATGCTGACGTCACGATCAAGCACAGATGTTAGGACCCGCAGCGCGCCTGCGAAACTACATCTGTTTTAAGCGCGAACCGACCGCGGCGAGAGAGCGCCGATGCGAGCGCCACACCTGTCTCTTGCGCGCGAACCTAACGCGGCGCGAGAGAGGGTGTTGCGCACGTCCCCACCTGTTGTGCGCCCGAACCGAACGCGGCGAGAGAGGGACGTTGCGAGCCGGAGAGAAGGCGAGGAGGACGCGGGGGAGAGGGCGCACCTCTGGCCGACCGGTTGAATGAGTCAAGGACTATAAGGCACGTTCGTAACCTTCCGTTCTGGGTCGGCTTTGTGGCTCAGTTGGTAGAGTACCCGTGCACCTTGCGTTCCGCCGCAGAGTCGAGGATCGAAACCTGGCGCCGGCAAGTATTTATATAGTGTAGGGGAGCGATGCGGACGCGGACTACGGACGCCAACGCGGCGTGACATCGTGAGTTATTGAAATGCTCTGCATTTAAAATCACGACAAGACAGGAATTCCGCACAAGGGAACATCAAAATGAGGTCAGGAATACGACACACGACATAACATCCGAATCACGTCACGACAAGAATACGACAAGACCACAGACCACACGCGAAAATACGACAAACTACAGAAATTTTTCTTGACGTCATTTTCGACTTGAAATGGGTTAAAAATCGCTTTAAGTCCGGAAATCAAAAACAAAATACTTTTTAAATGCAGAGCATTTCAGTAACTCACGATGTCACCCGCGTTGGCGTCCGTAGTCCGCGTCCGCATCGCTCCCCCTACACTATATAAATACTTTCCGGCGCCAGGTTTCGATCCTACGACTCTGCGGGCGGAACGCAAGGTGCACGGTACTGTACCAACTGAGCCACAAAGCCGACACAGAACGGAAGGTTACGAACGTGCCTTATATCCTTGACTCATTCAATAGTCGGCCAGAGGTGCGCCCTCTCCCCCGCGTCCTCCTCGCCTTCTCTCCGCTCGCAACGCCCTCTCTCGCCGCGTTCGGTTCGGGCGCACAACAGGTGGGGACGTGCGCAACACCCTCTCTCGCCGCGTTAGGTTCGCGCGCAAGAACAGGTGGGGCGCTCGCATCGCGCTCTCTCGCCGCGGTCGGTTCGCGCTTAAACACATATGTCCGTCGCGCGCGCTGCGGTAGCTAACATCTGTGGCGTGATCGTGACGTCAGCATCACGCGTTCGCGTGGTGGCGATTTCGGCGCTATAACACTCTCTCGCGAGGGGCATTGGATTGGATTCGATTGAATTGGCTTGGATTGGCTTGTATTTGGATTGGATTGGATTAAAGTGGATTGTGTTGGATTGTGTTGCGTCATAGCCGCGCCACGTTGCGTCATAGCCGCTCCACGTTGCGTCATAGCCGCGGCAGGGGGTTCACGGCACGTTTCACCATCGACTTCATCGACAATGTCTACGCTGGAAGACAACAATTACAACAACAACAACCAATACGTAATCCATACGACTTGCAGGGTGCCCCCCCGCAGAAATGCTCTGCATTTGATCGTGCCCCTCGCGAGGGGGATGTTTTTACAAACTGACACTCATCCATTAAATCAAGCAACTTAAGTATGTATGAATTCAAGCAGGGAATATCTAGACGGGTCTCTCACACCAATCTTACGATGCCAACAAGGAACCCTGCTTCGCCGTTATTCGAGCTCGGTTGGGTCGCGGCTAGAATATGACAGTATCGTGGAAGGGTCAGGGATAAAAACAGTATTAGGAATGCTCGACCTGCTGCTACAGTTGATGCTCCGCCTTTTGTCGGTTGCTTTTCGCACTAGCCCAGTGCAATGTCTGTTTTTGTTGTGTTGATGAAATTATGGGTAATTATAAGCAAGCAGGCAGGTTCCTTACATACCACTAAGTGAAATTCGTGGCCACGGAGACGACTAGAAAGGTGGCTACTAGTATACGAACAATACTGAAAGAGGAGAGAGTCTAATTGTCCATAATGAGGACGAATATGCAGAAAGTAGTATTTAGGGGGAAAGAAGTCAGACGTGGATGTCGCGATGTACTGGGGAGAAAACAGCGCTGCCAGACTCCCTTACTGTGCGGAGAACTTAAGGGCACTGCTTGTATCAGAACTTTGATTCAACTCAAGTTGTCCAAGACAGGAAATTTTGTACCCAGTTCCGCCTATTTCTCAAGCCGGAGCCATTCGACTGCACATTGATTCATCTCCTAATGACAACGTAGAAGCAACCTGTGCATGACCATCGAAATAAAAGAGGCGCCGGCAGGCCAGCCGACAGGCAAGCTAAAAGAGCCCCTCGTATATTTCCACAACCGTTTAATTAGAACGGGTGGGACGTCAGTGACGACACCTGGTTCCGCACATGCATATGCACGGTGAATGGGCGCGTTATGCGAAAGCGTGCTTTCAGCCGCACGGAAATACATTCTAGCACAGCCTCCACACTTTCACTCATCATATATGTCACAGCGGTAGCGCTATACATTCGAGTGCTAAACGGGGTTAGGGAATAGGCAAACGTCACTACGTGGAACATAAATCGGGGGGCTTTCATTGGGAAAACACAAGTTCTACCATTCGTGCACCCGGGTGTGTCTATAAAACATTTATGCATTTGTTTTTTGTGTCTAAAATATTCTTCTTACCGAATAGGAACAAGATGAATTAATTACCAGTACATTAGACGTAACATATAGATGTGTGCTCTGTAGAAGTACAGCACGATTAAAAAATGGATGACACGATGGGGAGACAACTTACCTTTTTTAACGTAAGCTGTCTTTTTGCCTGGAGCATCTTGCTGCTTTCAGTTCTTGCTGCTTTCAGTTTCTGAAACCCATGTGACTGTTTTATTTAGGATTTGCTCTTCTCCGTCTTCCGTTCGAAAGATTGAGAAGGCAGTTCCAGATTCTGCATCTGTATTCAGGCCTAGCCCTACTGAAGCACTGACGCAAAATTTTTCGGTGGCTATCTTTTTTTCCGTGGCACGCTCATACAACAGACTTTCGTTAAGACGAACTTGATTAGCACGAATTATCATGGTTCATACGACCAACGCTGTCGTCTTTTGTAATATGCACAATAAAAATAACGCCCGTCCTGTAAGAGCGCGCCGCACCCAAAAATAGAATATCAAAAAAAGGAGGAGCGCCAAGCTGCGTTGTTAGGCCGCGACTGGGCACGCGAAGAGCCACGCAAAGGAGCGACGAGTGCGCCAGTGGCAGCGACGGGCCGGTCGGGTTCTCATGGCGACCAAAAGAGAGGTGTTTCTCTGCCGCTTTCCTCGGTGAGAGCTCTACCTAAACCGGTTTCACCGAAATAGACTAGCCTCAGAGGTATGAGTGGTTTCAGCTTCATAGCGCTAGATGTGCCACCTGCGAAGTTCCCGCACTAGAATATGGGAAATAAACAGGGCACTGCTGCCGCAGTCTCGGGCGTCTAATGGGCACGTGACACATGGAGAACGATTGCTCGTAACCATTCTGGCTGAGAGACTATGCAAAGTATGCATGCGTACACGCGAGCAGTTCTAAGTGTTTCCGCTGAATATCATTTGGGAGTTGGTATTAGGAGGAGCTAAAATTGTCCTGAAGTGCACAAGCCAATCGCCTGCACCGAAAGGTGTCTACTTGTGTAGACATTATTTGTAGGCTCGTTCAATTGACACCTTTGTGGGTAAAGCCAGGTTCATGCAATGCCAGATTTTCAAGAAAGCATTATGGCGGGATTCCAGTACACGGCAGACCACACATTAAAAATATTGGCTAACCCTTTCAAATATCTATTCTACGTATATACAACGGAGTCCCGGTAAGACGAACTCGGTTAAGACGATCGTTATGGTTAATAATGACACCGTTTTCGCTCTCTTGTAATGTCCACAATGCAAAAAACGTCCGCTTAAGACGAAATTCTGATAATACGAACAAATATTTACGGTCTTTTTGACTTCGTCTTAACGGGAGTCTGCGGTATTGATAATGTCATTAATGCTATGAAAAAAAGGACTGGTACCTAATTCGGTTAGAAAATATGCTTCAAACTGGTATTGGGGAATAATTGTAGGGCTTGACGCGCCGAAGCTACCCCTGGGTTATCAGGCGCGCTGTAGTAGATGACTCCAGATTAATTTTGACGACCTGGATGAATAATTAAAGGCAGGTAAATATTAACCCATGCGGCATTGCGCCACGTTGAATAAGAGCAGGGAATGATGTTTAGTGATACTCTGGAGGTTCTTCCGGGCGTGCTCTGCTGGCGCGAAATTGAAAAACGTTACCAATACAAGGAAATTATCTTTTTTACTTATGCTTTGCGCTATGCTTGCTGCACTTAAAAGTACCCGTGTGGTATTCTTAGTCCTGCTTTTAACTTGCTTTTTTAAAGGAAAACGCCCGCCTGTTTTACTTGCGGCGCACGTTAAGGTTCCCCATGTGGTGAAAATTTATCCCGAACCTCCCACTACGTCGCGCCTCATTGCCTGTGTAGCGTCGGCGCGTTAAACCCCACAATCAGTCAACAAGTTTTTCATTGTAATCCGAATGCCGTTTGTACAATGCGTTCGCAATGCACGAAGAATAAAGTTTTAATGCAGTTTGTTGTCAGACCTTGCTGAAGCCATTTTCTCTTCTAGAGTTGGTCTCCCCTTGCTCGAGCAGGAAAATACCTTCCGAAATTAAAATAACCGCACTGACACAGCACAGCATCGGAACCTTTATTCCTTTTCATCAACAATTCATCCTGAGTCGTGATCCCTCCTCTTGGAGGAGTAAGTCTATTTTAAATATTGTAAAATATTACACAATATTGGTTGCACTGGTAATCGGAACTTCCCACTCTGCCAGCCATCATGATTGGTTTGCTTGATTGTAGGGTTTAACGCGCCGACGCTACACAGGCGATGAGGCGCGCCGTAGTGGAGGACTCCGGATTAATTTTGACTACCTGGGGATCTTTAACGTGCGCCGAAATCTCGAACACACGAGAAATTTTCGCTTTCCGCCCTCATCAGAACAGCGGCCGCTACGACCGGGAATCGAACCCGCGCCCCTGCATCCAGCCATCGACGCCACGATAGGCTCGTCACCGCCCGCAGTGAACCGCTACTTCGGCTTTAAATGCCGGTGTTACTTTTTTGTGCGGAAGCTCGTTAATGAAAAAATTCACCGTCGCTCATAGACCGTCTCCGAAAGGACATTGTCGGTTTGGAAACCTCCGTGCACTCCTCTGCTTTTAATCGATTAAGTGCGTGCAATTTCACGCGAGTTTTTTACGACTGCAATATTTTTTTTTGTTTTCTTTCTTTTCACAAGCCAATATATGCTAAAAGGCGCAACACTCCCTACAGGACGTTTTTGTTTAGTACAAAAAAGGCATGAAATATGATGCACTATAAGAAAACACGTCGTAAATAACTTCCCGTACGATACTTCGAAGAGGCAGATGTCGACCTGCTCTCAGCTGCGCTTCCCCCGTAGAATGAGGGTCGTTTACCAGCGGGGGTGACACTACCTGTCGCACGCGTGGTCAATCCGATTAACAGTTGCTCACAAAACCTCAGAAACATGGCACACCGAGCCATGTCTCTGGCGACTGTTTTTGTTGTAATTACCGGCATTCATGCTCAAGACGACAAGAACTGTGACTTCGTGCGCGGAACATCCACTCTGGGAAATTTCACACACTGGGCTGTGTCGACGGAGGCCCGCCAATGCGCCATAGTTCCCAGGTGGGTAGTGATCGTGGATCGTTTTGAAGGCTTTGGGTGCACATTTCAACATTTGCAATAGAGAAGTGCTCGCGTGTGTGACGGCTGTAAAAAGCTGGTTTAATTGAACAGATCTGTATATACAATCATTGACCTGCTTTATTGCAGAGCTTCAATATTAATACTAAGCAAGGGCCTACCCCGTTCGTTACCTCTCTCTTAATGGTAACAAACCGAAATAAAAGCTAAAATTACACCATCTTCCCGTAGGGGAACCCTGAGTAGTATGCGAAGCAGCCATGGGGTCTACTGAAGTTTCCATTAGTTTTCAGTTCGTCGTTTCCGTTGACGTTCAGCTTCGCGTGCCTTCGTTGTATCAGTAGCTTCTTGACGTAGTTTGAATGAGTGAAGGACATCAGGCGCGTTCGTAGCGCATGCTGCCATTTCGGTGTGTAGCGCAGTGGGAAGAGCGCCACGTACCTCCCGTTGCGGCCAGAGAGTCGTGGGATCGAAACCGGGGGCCGCCTAACTATTTCTTTTTATAGTAGACTTCGTTGACGTCAGGCCTAACGCTGATGGCGCTGAAGAGACGCGCACGCGCAGTAGAGTGTGAACGGCGGACAACGACAACGAGGGAGGGAGGGACACAGCCCCGAGCATGAGATGCTGCGCATCTAATAACCTGTCTACAGGGGCATGCTACATGGGCCTGTAGACCGTTACATTGATTCAGGCTTTCGAACATGCGTTTGCAATTCCACAAATTGTGGATAGTACATATTGTATAAAAATTGGAAATAAAGCCACTTTAATCAGGCCGATGAACGAGATGCACAATATGGGTTGGCAACTCTTAAGCAATGCCGGCATATACAAATACTCTCAGCTCCCCCAGAAGGGTCGGACCCATCCAAACGTTTATTTTGAGAGCTTTTATAAGGCATGCAACATTGGTCAACATCACCAACTGGCTTAAATTTTTTATGGGCGCTGTAAAAAGGCAAGGTGTGTACCTGCTAACATATGAACATTTATTTACAAGGTTCACGGCATTACTGTAGTCTTCTGTTCGGCTAACTACTGTCTGGGTAGGTAAAAGCATGATAAGAATAAAATGATCACTGACCAAGTCCCTTACTTGGTCAGTGACCATTTTATTGTTTCTGAACTTATCTGCAGTTGGATTCGTACGGGTCGTTTCTGTGCACATTTCGTTTATCGACGTTTCTCAGGAACATTTATTCAAAAGGAGGCAACATGGCTGACGCGGCCGTGGCCACTCTGCTGTGTATGGGTGTCGTCATACCGAAGGCTATGGGCATCGGAGGCGGATTTGTGGCTACCTTCTACTCAAGGTGCGTAGCATCCTTGGCAAGCTTTCAATAGCACCGAGAGAACAGCAAGTTGTGTTTCATGTGCCAGATTAATTTGGTTAACGGCATGCATACCTGCTCCGGGCCACAGACATAGAGGAGGACCGGATAAATGTTGTCGCAATGTACTGGCCGGCAACTCCAGCCGATCGCGTGATCATGTGCTTCCTTTTCTTTTCGTCCCTTCTCTATTCCGAAAGGGAGAGCATTGCGCTGCATGTTATACACCAGGTTCGCCGCGTTCTTTCTGCCTGGTTGGATACACCTTAATCGGCTACGTTACGTGTGGCTGTATTCTACAAAGTGTTAACTCGGTGGCGATAGGTGCGTGTTGGAGAACATGCTCCGGTAACTTAATTACCCGAACTATTCCTGGGTGGGCGTGAGGGAGCCCGCGAAACCAAGTGAACTGGGAACGTACAAGGAGGCGTACCATTCTTTTATTTGTGGCTTACGATAGTTTCGAGCTCCCGTCCTCTCCATCCGTCCGGACTTGAGTTTAACTAGATTTACCTAGAAATACGACAACGAACTCCAGCTACACAGCCTTTAAACTCCTTCGTAAGTGCATTCCGTTATGTCATCGGGTTAGGTTAAACGTTCTGGCAGTTAGGTTAAGCGTTCTGAAACGTTAGGTTGAACGTTCTGGCAGTAGAGTTGTATACTGAACGCCGTGTTGTATGATGGAGAGAAAGTTGAAGGAGCGACAAGTAGTTTGTGGAGGCAGTCTTGCTAAAGTATCCCACAGCTTGACGGCATGTCCTCACTTCGCTAATGTCAGCGGCGAGGAGACTCGTTTCTGCGTTAGAGCGCCCGACTGAAAGAACACCGAATGCTCACAACAAACGGAATAGGAATGTTTTGGTCGCACAATGTGCGGGATAAGTAGAGTGGTGGTTTCATGGGCGCTGAAGGATACCGGATGGGAAGCGCTCTGCAGATGAATTGGCCGCGCAGCGGGAGTTACGCCGAATCGGGTAACCTGCAAGAGCGGTCTACAGAGAGGTGCCTAAAGAAGGTTCAGTGTGCGGTTATCTTGTAACGGGCCTTAAGCCGAGATTTCCTCTTAACTGTGGCAACGCCTACACACCTTTGTAAGAAGCTTGCGGGTCGTGCCTGGCAGGGCAACCATGTTCTTCATCTGCTGGAGGCCTACAAGTGCTTGATACGCGGCAACCCTTCCCGTCTGCTTCATACTTTCTCTCCCTCTTTACCTATGGCGTGACGGCCTATGCTATAGCTTCATGCACCAATCAAAGGACTTCGTCGCGCTTCGTACCGTTCTTTTTTCTCTCCCAGGGTAAGCAGGCGCGGGTAATGTAACGTGCTTGACACTTATGGCAAAGGACAAAATTGCATTTTGCGGAACTCGAACAATAAAATACGCACAGTTATGGTATCAACCTTACTTATTAATGGGAACGTGCCCATCAAGATATTTCTTGCAGGAGAGAAAGACGTGCCCTGTCCCTGATTTCCCGCGAAGTTGCTCCAAGGGCTGCAAGGAGGGATATGTTCGCCGGAAACGCCACACTTAGCCGCAAAGGTGAGCGTTCGCGGCTCTGTGGTTTTCGATGTAGCTTGAGTCAAACTCTAATTTTCGCGCCCAATGTCTAGGTGCCTGCCGGTGTCATTGAATGTTTGATCTAAGTTATGAGTTGGGGATATTGTTTTTTCGCTAATTTGGTAAAATTTGTTCTGCGTTCAATACTTTCACTTCTCCCATCAAAATATAAATTTGGACGGACCTCGCAAACATTCGAAACGCACACACGCACGCACGCACGCACACACACACACACACGCACATACGCACGCACACACGCACACGCACGCACGCACACACATGGTGAAACATCCAAGTTTACGTACATATCGGCAAAAAAACTGACGTTAACCAGAATGAGTACTACACTGATTGAGCGCAGTGCTTATCACAACAAAAACAGTAAGGGAAATACTGCAGGATGGGTTTATGTATGCATCCCGTAGGTAGCAGTTTACCTATACATGAGGCAGCCAAAAGAAGGATTGTGTGTGGGAACGCATATGTGGTAACTGTGAAAATGCAAGCACTGCCACATATCTGTCCGTTTTATACGAAGTCTAGTTTAGAAGAAGGTATAATTAGCTTCAGAAGCGCGTTTTTTATGAGAGCAGCAATTATGCATTGAAATAGAAATGCGACCACAGTTGCCGGCCCTCAAAAATAGTGACTGTAACTTTAACATTAGGTTGCGATGGCAATAGGAGTGCGACAGGGGAATACTAGAATGGACGAGATTGTTTACATCTGTTGTAAAGGTTATATGCTCCACTCTATCTTTCTGCCAAGTGGTGAATGTATCCCCTTAACATACCCTTACTAGTATAGTGTACATAAATTCCGAGTGGCAAGGATGTGAATAGGATGAAAACAGAGCGATATTAGTGGAGTGGCGAATCATAAACCTATTTCACACTGGGCTTCGATTTGGCCGAAATTGTTGCGAAAAAATGGTCATCATTTTTATTATCCGGGATACTTTCACCTGAGTTACCTAATTGTCCTCATAAAGGTTACTAGTCAAATCTCACGGACCATCTCAGTCGTCTGACAAGGCCGGAGTCAATACCTCCAACCTAAACATGACCCAAGGTTTCGCAATCTTTAATCTCAAGTGAAACAGCGCCGCATTGTGAGGCTAGCTGATTTCCATATCCAGAAATTGGGAAATTCTCTGTCTCTTTGCAGGATACACGCAGAGACGGATCATGTAGGATACATAAAGGAGAAGGTTTCGTTTCGAATCAATTTTAACTTTTTGAATAGCGTACTTGATTAATCCAGAATAGATGGCTATGCAAAGGATATCACGCCTAGAGCCGCCCTTTAGCGATTACCGTCTTCGGGCAGCCGAAATAAACGCAGACTATCATTCAGCTTATTTATGTTTTGAACGATTATTTCTATCTTAATTGCATTCCTATCAGTCTATATCGTCGAAGACGGGGTAGCCATCGACTTTTTCTTCATCAATCGAACAGGTGGACTCTCCATTGCGGTGCCCGGAGAACTGCGCGGCTATGCGGAAATCCACAAGCGCTTTGCTGGCAGGCTTCCCTGGAGAGCTCTCTTCGCTGACGCCATACGCCTGGCTAGCGAGGGCTTCCCTGTCGGTAACTCGCTCGCCTACAGCCTCTGCTACGAGGCACGCGACCTGTTCGGATGTCGAGACGGGCCTTGCGATCCCACATGGTGCGAACCGAACTTCATTCGTACTCTAAACAGTATGTCACCTTTTGCCGTACTCTGGCTTAGGGATACGTTGTTAACAAAACGCTTGATGTACAAGAAGCATCGAAGGGCCCTGGAATAAAATAATTCAATCAAGGGCAGAAGAAGACTGTTGTCCAGCGGGACTCGAAGAGAAGTCTAAACATTGCCTTAAAAAGTTCGGGCCAATGGACCCTGTGGACGTGGTTGGGAAGCGAAGCTTTATACACCAGCTACCACAGGTGACTACGGCCCGCTTGCGTTAGTCACAAGTTACAGTGAACCTGTAACGTGTCCTTTATTATTTCACTTCAGCACGACGTCAGAACGGTCTTATGGTCAGTGTAATACACACTCAGGCTTTTCGTTTTCACGCAGTTATATTTTGTAGCAGCTAGTACGCAGCTGCGTAACACCTGGGGATCGACTGCGACGAACACAATTAAAGCTGTTTCTGGCTTGTTTTATACAGATCGATCGTTGAGCGGTTTACTCAATATCTGAAATCCAAGTAATCCACAGATCGGCTGCACACAAGGCGGAGCAGTGAGATGCCTTGCGTCGGTGTTAGCTTCGTTTAGCTAGCCATGTGCAGCTTTCCCGCTCATGGCAGTCCTTTGAACAGTGATTACTGTGCAATTTTTTAGCCAAATGAACAATTCTTTTGCACAGCTAATACTTGGGGTGAATACTTGCTTTGTGCACAGTTTCAAGTCGCGCACGCTGCGCGACTGGGTTCCTGAGCCATGGGAACTATCCCATAGAAATGCATGGGGAGTTAGATTTGATAGCGAATTACACAAAAGAATAGCCAGAAACCTGAAATATTCTTTTAGAGTTTTAATCTTCTCGTTGGCTTCTAGCTTTATGCTAAATATTATTTTCCTAAAGTGTTTTTTTCTAGGTTCCCGAGAGGTTGTAATTTTGAGCGAGAAAGCTGGGTATGTGCGCAAGGCGCGCAGACGGCCGTTACACGTGCCGTGGGCGGAGCGCACAGTGGGGTCAGAGGTTGCGTGACTCTATCACGTGGCATTCAGCGAGAACGAAGGGGGTAAACCCGCTGCTGTCTGTTTCCCCTGTCTCCGCGTGCGCTCGCAGCCCAATTGGAAAGAAAATGAGCTCTCGCTACGTTTCTGTATTATTTTTAGGCTTGATTCCTGGTGGTGCCAGCAATTTATTTTGTTTGTTCGTGGGAGTTTTCTGTTGACGGCGACGCTCTCGACAGGACCTCCACGCTTGGCTGGTAGATATACCAAGCTTCGCTTTAAAAAATCCTAGAAGAGATCATTTTGCGCAGCATTTTACTGAGGTCATAAAGATACGTCATTAAGGAGCCATGAAGAGAAAATGCAAGTTGGTTTTATTCGAAAGATTTCGTGTTTTATAGTGCCCCCAGCGCTTGTCCGGATACAAACGGTGCTTTATTCACTGAGGAAATAAACCATTTAGGTTAAAATTTTGATTTTCCGCCTCAACTCGTGCGTTTTCGTGGTCCCAAGTGACATCACAGGAACCGACCGCTCTGCAGCCTAGAGTACCTTCATTCACGCATCCGCCGTACAAGGTAGAGACACGTAACGCTGGCGCCGCCATGTTCGGTTGCTTCGCTCGCCGCCGAAGCAAGTCATTGTGTCAAAAACCGCGCTAAAATTATCGCCGCAACGCGGTTTACTGAAGAAGTTTGAATCATATTGTCTGTTTCGCGTTGCTAGGTCTCGTGGGAAACGAAAAGAATAACGCGTTGAGCCCGTTGGCCCAATTGGCGGCGGCACGGGACCGTTCAAAAATTGTCTCCACCCTGTACAGCGGTGTTGGTTTGTTCCCGCGTTTCTTTACGTTCCGTAACCTAGATGGCGCCACCATACCGTGGCAAGCGTTTGGTTTGTTTTTGCCCGCATTTAAACCTGGCTTGTTTTTGTTCTGGGAGAAAATATTCGTTCCCTGAAACAGTGCTCGCTCGACAAATGGGGTCACGTAAGACACCGTTGCTTGCGTCAATCGGCCAGTGTCGTCTGCGACAACCCCAAGCCCCGTAGTGCTGTGCAGCTAAACCAAAGCATGCTGTGCGCAGTACGAACAGCAGAACGCATCAGTACTTCTATGTTTACATGTGCTTTCGTAACTTCCACTGTTTGTCCCATCATTCTTATTGCTTTGTAAAGAATGTGCCCTAAATTTAAGCGCAAATCGCTCGTTCGTCTAGTTTGTAAGCTCTACCTAATTTGCGTCTGCTTCTGCCAGCCTCCGCCAATCGCAGAGCTTAGCCCATGTGACATCACAGGTTCTGTTGCGGGAAATGAGCTGGTGGGGTCGCATGACCATTCCGTTTTTCCTAATTATGTAGCTTATTTGAGTGAAGTTTACGTTAAAAGTGGTGTCAGTATGATTCTAACGAGACAATCTTTTGAATGAACCAAACTTGTGTTTTCTCTTCATGGCTCCTTTAAGGTGCGGCATGGACGCCGAACAAGGGGAACGAACGAGAGCACGTAGAATGTGGAAAAGGATTGGCTATTAGCTGCTGCTGCGGAGCGGACGGGTGCAGCTATGCTGCGCCAGCCCACTACACGTCGCACTCCCCTCCGTGGTGAACGGCATCCCAGAGCTGATCTGATCTTCGTAATCTCCGCTGCCTCAACCAGCGGCGCAGCAGTTTCTGCGCGAGCAATCGCCTCACTGCCTGCCGGCGCTGCAGACGATTCTGGTACTCTCGAGGCCGAGTAATCTGGCGACGTCTATAAAACGGGCAGAAACGATCCTGATACGTGTTAAAATATTGCTGGAAAACATTTCAGATGATGCAGGTTTGTGTGTGTAAGCGACCTCAAGTGTTTAAATAGTGAGACCAGTACTGCATTTCGACATCTCCCTAAAACTAGTAGAATAAACGGCGTGATCTGTCAACTAAAGCAACAACACAAACCAAAAGTAAGCTTCTTTAGTCGTTCACAACTTTGACACTTATGATTCAGGACCTACCTGCTGAACTTTACCTTCGGCGCTGTCCGTTCTTCAGGGAACCTTTCTGGAACTCGGAAGAAAAGAGGCCCTTGATAGCAGGAGAGCGCCTTGTGCAGAAGGACCTGGCGAGAACGTTGGCGGAGATCGCAAAGCATGGACCGGACTACTTCTACAAAGGCAATCTTGCTAAAACGATGGTGCGGGAGATCGCTGAACATGGTACGACGTGAGTTTGCGGCACTTTTGTGGAGCATTTTCTTCTTTTCTAAGGCTACGTGAGATGGGTTCTCGGTTCGGCGATTTCTGTTTTTAATTGTTGCTAAGAGAGATGAGATACAGATTGGGCAAAGAGGGACAAATAATGTAATGAACTGGAGAATCCCGCATGGTAAATTTGGCATAGTTGATTCCTAAGGTGACGGCGGTAATTAAAAACTGCGGCGGTACTCAATATGACGCGATGTCACAGTGAAGGATGGGTTCGAGCATTGCATATGAGCCCACAATAAGATCTGCGGGGACAAAAATACGGAAGTTGTTGCAATTTGTGTCACCATTTGCACAGTTGTAAGACAGTGCAATAAAGTTATTTAGCAATCTATGTCCCCGTGCAATTTATGTCCCCGAGCCCAAGAAGCCGGACGGTCTCAAGGAGTCCTGGAATAAGGACTCTTCCCCAAGGCGAACTTCTTCATAGGGACGTTTATTCCTCCTACTTCTCCTGGTGCTGCAGAGAATACAAGAAAGAATGCTATAGAAATTTGATTGAAATGTATGTCAGCAAATGCAGAGTGCTACAGAAAATGGTATAGAACAATTCTTGCGAAATATATTGCCAGCTCCAGGGCAATCTAGATCTAATGCAATAAAACCCATGTTACGAGTAACGTGCACACTCCCGCCTGGAAAACAATTGCGCCCTAAATAGAGCGAATACTGAGATCACCGCGCATGAATTTGCGAGATTTTTCCTGAACAAGCCTTGAACACGAACTTAATTTGAAAGAATATTGTCAAAAACTTTGCTTGAGTATGCTTTGTCTTTGGACGCTCTGGGAATTATTCGTGCCTGTTGACCCTGTTCCGCACTTATCTAGGTTTTGAGTGTTCTGCTAGTAAGATTTGTTGTAACTGATTGGGAACTTTTTTGGGAGTTGGGCTGAGTCACACTAGTCGCCGCACACTGATCATCATCATCATCATCACCAAACTGCTCAGGTCCACTTCAGAGGAAGGCTTTTCCCATGGACCCTTTAACCGCCCTTGTCCTGCGCTGCTCAGGTGCACAGTTTACCCCAGAAGTTCCGTATTTCATCCCTCCATCGTGGTGTTGGCCTTCCGTTTCTTTTACACCCATCTCTTGGTATCCACTCTGTAACCCTTATTGTCCACCAGTTGTCCGTTCGTCTCACCACATGACCAGCCCAAGCACATTTCTTTTTCTTTATTCGAACTATGATATCGTCAACTGTAGTCTGTTCTCTAATCCAGATGGCTCGTTTCTTGTCTCTGAGTGTTATTCCTAACATAATTCGTTACATGGCCTGTTGAGACGATCTAAGTTTGCTTTTTAGGTGTTTAGTGAGACGCCAAGTTTCAGCTCTGTATGTCATCACCGCGAGTATGCTGTGGTTGTAGATTTGTTCTTTTCAGGGAGAGAGGTTGCCTACTTTTCATTATTTGGGAGTGCTTGCCGAGTGCTCTCGAACCTATACATTTTCTGCACAACCATCTGTCCGAGGAGTTATAATATTTTACTTCTTCTAGCATTTCGTTTCCTAAGCTGGAGAAGATGTTTTTGGCAATGCGTATCGTCATTACTTTATATTTTTTCATGTATTTATATTTATTTTTAGCCTCATGGCTGTGCTTTTTAATTGTAGTTCCCCAAACATTATTTTCATGTGTTCTCAAGTCTCACTCAGCAAGGCTATGTGATCCGCAAACCTGAAAGGGCTCAAGTATTCCCCGTTTATCCTTAATACTATGTTTTCCCGGTCGAGCTTTCCAGATACCCCCCGCGAGACATACTATGAATAGTTTTCTGCAGCCTTTCGCCATAAACTCAAACTGCGGCAATATGTTTATACTAGGTGGCATTCTAAACCTCAAGGACTTGCGCTCCTACAAGCCTACCTGGACACGTCCAGTCAGCGTCACCTTTCGAGACGGTCGGATCGCGTACTCTGCTCCGCCCCCAGCAGGTGGCGCCGTCTATGCGTACATCATGGGCATCATGGACGCCTTTAGAAGCGACGACCATGCCGATCTTCAGGACGACGTGCTGACGCTGCACAGGTACGTGTCGTTTCGCCGAACGTGTTGCTGATTGCTCCATAGTGCGGTTGTGTTGCAGCAAGTTTTGAGAACGGTACATATTCGTTTTTATTACCCCGCAATTGGCAGCTATAGACGAACACTTGTCCTCACCCTACGAGGCTTCACGCTATTTTCGCCACGATGTACTCATTCACTTGCCCTCAATGTGGAGCATTTTCGGTCCTTTACCACATGCCCTGGCATTGTCAGCAGAGTAAGAATATCGAAACTATGCGGAAACCAACTTTAGAGCTGTCGGAGTGAGTGCTGCCCTGTTCTGATGCATACTGAACGTCAGCTTCGGCTCGTTCAGAAAGAGAAGGCGGGAGCAAACTCTACCTGAGCCCATACTGATCTATTCACACAGCTATCTGATCTCAATAAGCCTTTTCGCCGTTCTCCTCACCGTAATGAATTTTGTACTTAATATTCTATGCGTTGCGTTTTCCACGTTGATTCTTAGTCATTTACCGGGAAAGGTGTGTTGAAAGTGCTGCTTCCCTCAGAACCGCAGCGATGGCTCGGAGGTACAGCACTCGCCTCGCATGCGGGAGGTACCAGGTTCGAATCCGCGTACCGCCAGGTATCCACCGGTTTCTGTAATTGGTACAAGCATCCCTGGTCGAGTGCGGACCCTTGAAATGGGAAGGTTGGCCTGGAAAGCTGCCTTTACCCTTGCAAGGGGCCCTGGACCCTTGTCCATCTGGCGGGACCCGCGGCCACCATGCCGCGTTGCCATGCATTGCCGGGGGTGAAAAAGTCTGGCGGCATGTCCTGCCACAGGCGGTTGCGAGTTGAGCGTCCACCGTGATTGTGGAAGGCACCAGTGCATTCGTGTGCCTTGGTGGCGCCGGGCACCTACCGGAAAAAAAGGCAACCAAGCTGGGACTACCTGGGCCTGGCACTCGGCCCCTTTTGTGGGACAACAATTCTTGTTAAGAACCCGGCTCGCCACAGGAAATCGCCCAAAAGTGCAGGAACTTTCTTTTGGGGGTGACGCCCGTGTGGTGAAAAAACCAAAAAAAGGATTATTTAACGTACAAAAGGAAAAAAAATTACTTGTGAAGGCTGAGGTAGCATAGAAACACCTTGCTAATTCGCGTGGCGTCACTGCGGTAATTGGTCCGACGATAGTGATCGGCGCATGGGCTTCATAATTCTAGGGACACAGGTTTGATTCTGACTACGGGAAGCGTTTTATTCGTGTTTTATCGTAATCAGAGGTCATCCCACTGTGTTAAAGTTGGCTTTTCCTGCAGTGAAATTTGGTTACGACACCACGATCAGTGAGACCAAGAATAGCTTCGCTTTAAAATACGTGCATGGAAGAACAACAGAAAATTGTGCAGAAATTCATAAATTTATCTTCTAATGCTTAGCATTTTTATGCCGCCTGTCTCGAGTGTGATTTTTTTTCAGCCACATTTTTTGGTTTTCCAAATCCTGTCCGACCAATTATCTCTATTTACGCCTTATAACGTATAGAAGTGGAACTACGCAAAAATCTGCATTATTGTGGAAATGCAGAGCATTACACGATTCACCAGTCTGCGTAATTATTGTATATCTTTCGTACTTATTTAGTTTCCCTAATTTGTTTGACCAAGTTATCGCCATTTACGCCAATATAGGGATTACAGGTGAAACTTAGGCGAAATCTGCATTATTATGGAAAGGCCATGCGTTATTCGTGTGGCATTTTCAGTAATTTTTGGATATTTTGCTCATTTTGCAGTTTTTCAAAATTTGTGTGACCAATTACCTCTATTTACGTTATTACTACGATTACATGTGGTACTTAGCCAAAACCTGCATTATTGTGGATATTCAGAGCGTTACATTGTTCACCAGTTTCCGTAGATATCTTGTATCTTTCTTATTTCTTTTAATTTTCAAAATTTTCTTGGACCAATTGTCTCAATTTACGCTATTATAACGATTACAGGAGAAACGTTTGCGAAATCTGCATTACTGTGGTAATGTTTGACATTACAGGGTTCGCCATTTTCCGTAATTTCTTAATATATTCTTCTTTTTTAATTTTTCCAAATTTGTGTGGCAAATTATCTTCATTTGCGTTATTATAACGAATACATTTGAAACTTTACGGAAATCTGCCTTATTGGGGAAATGCAGGGCATTAGATGCTCGCCATTCCCGTAATTATTTTATTTCTATTTTTTTTTCGAAATTTCTTCCGACCAATTGTCTCCACTTACATTGTTATAACATTTGTAATTGGAACTTTCGCGAGATCTGCATTATTGCGGAAATGCAGGGCTTTACACGGGTCGCCCTTTCCCGTAATTTTTTTTGATATTTTTCTTTTTTTGTCGTTTTACAAAATTTCGTCCAACCAATTATCTTGATTTAGGTTATTATAAGGGTTACATTTGGAACTTTCGCGAAATCTGCTATACAGGGTGTCCCAGCTATCATGCACCAAGATTTAAAAAAAGAGCAATGGAGTTACTCGAAGAAAACCTAGTGCGCCATATTGCACTACTGTGGAGAAGCGGACAGTAATTTTTCGTTAATGATATTTAACTATTTAATTATAATTAATGATCTAACTCGAGAAATACAGTCCTAATCACTGAAGTATCAATGAGGCATTGTACGTCCCCACGAGGGGCATCTAACTGCGTTATTTTCAGCACGAACTAATTGCGTACTCATTTATTCTGAATGATAAAGAAAACTCGCGAAATATGAAAAATACCACGTGACGGCGCCTCCGCGCGCATTGTAAAGCAGCGTCCCCAAACAAGCTGATTGAAAGCAACTGCTTCGCCTGTCACCCGCCCCAAGAGACAGCGCATCACCTTGATAAAGGCATGCATGGAAGGAGCAGCAGCAGCAAGATTCGCGGGGCGCTGTGCAGATAAGACACGAACTCGGTCGCGATTTCTTCTTTCTTTCTTTTGTTTATTGCATTCTGGCTAACTCAGAGGCAGCCTGTTTGAGGGCGTTGCTTTACGAGGCGCAAAAGCGCGCGGAGGCGCCGTCACGTGGTATTTTTCATATTTTGCGGGTTTTCTTTATCAGTCAGAATAACTGAGTACGCAATTAGTTCGATGCTGAAAATACCGCAGTTAGATGCCTCTCGTGGGTACCTACAAGTGTCTCATTGACACTTCAGTGATTAGGACTGTAATTCTTGAGTTAGATAATTATTACAATTAATTATTTAAATATCATTAACGAAAACATTACTGTTCGCTTCTCCACAGTACTGCAAACATTGCGCACTAGGTTTTCTTTGAGTAACGCCATTGCTCTTTTTTTTAATCTTGGTGCATGATAGCTGGGACACCCTGTATAGTGGAAGTGCAGAGCGTTACACGTTTCGAAATTTTCCGCTACTATTTTATATTTTTTTATATCTTTAGTTTTTCAAAATTTCGTTCGACCAATTATCTCCATTTCCGCTCTTATAACCATTATAGGTGGAACTTTCGCGAAATCTGCATTATTGTGGAAATGCAGGGCGTTATACGTTTCGCCATTTTCCGTAATTTCTTATATTTTTCTTAATTTTTAGTTTTTGTAAATTTCGTGCGGCCAGCTATTTGCACAAGTTATTTACGCCATTATAGCGATTACAGGTGGAACTCCCGCGATATTTCCATTTTCGTGGAAATGCAGGGCGTTACACGGTCCTGCCTGTGGGGGTACTCGGCAAAGAATGCTGCGCATTAAAAAGATTTTACTTCAAAGCACCTCCCTCAGCACAACGCTTGGCTGTGGAAAGAGACAATGTAGGAAGTCGAATAGTAATTTGCCACAACACGGTTACTAAACATTTTAGGGACATTGGCTTCCCAAAGAGGCATATACGCAGGGTCTGCTGTACGCACCCAGCGCCGTCGTCTGTTTGGCTTGGAACACCCCTATTATTTTGAGTTGCTCTTATAAGAACGCTGCTGTACGGCCTCAGTAATTTCTGGGTATAATCGTTGGTTTTGAAGCGAAAGGCCCGGCTTCGAGCAGAAGCAATGGTGAATATTTTACTGACACGGCATTATTTTGCCTGTAAATAGCCTCTTAGCTTATGTTTCCGCATTCTCAATAAAACGGTGTTCCTCCTCCTCCCTTAGAAAATGGTATGTGGTTCGGAAATGAAAATGTGGTTTGGTATTCTTTATGCATGTTTATTGGTGAATGGGGCATATAATCACGTTTGATTCATGCTTTGCATTCCACCTGAAGGGCCGTGCTTGTCTGTTCCTGAAACAATATATCAGTACTTTTCGAGCGGTTAATCTAAAATAACAAAATCAGAAAAGCAGTCCGCAATATTTTTCCTTGCTCTGGGAAAACCAAACTGCGAAAAGAAGCAGAAACTATGTGTATACATTTTGAAAGATTTCACTGTCAGCGCATTTCCGAACGTTCAATCGTAAGTGAAATTTCAGAAGCCTCATTGGAAGCTCAAAGCAGTTACTTACCGTTGTTTGCAACGTGTGCGCCCGCTGTCATACAGCATACATTAGGAATAAATGCGATTCATTTGTGTGTGGTTGTAGATTCGTCGAGGCTTGCAAGTTCGCGTACGCCAAGAGAGCCCTCCTTGGAGACCCCCGGTTCGTGAACGTTGCAGACGTAAGTATAGAACCTGCTGCCGCCCTTTCGGCTGCTGAAGTAGGGACAGCTGATTGTTACGACGCAACGAACATTGCTGATTTCATGTATCCAGAGACAGGGCAAACATTTTCTGCATCTCAAAAATGACCATGATCGTGATTCGCGCGATTATCTTTTAGAGTGTTATTGTTTATGTAGCAGATATACACCTGGCAAAAGGCTTCGCACGACTGATTTTGTTCTCTCGCGGAAGCTCGCGGCACACAAACATTAAACACTTAAATATCTAACCTTGGATGGGTGCCACGAGTATTGGTTAGCCACCCATTTAGTGTGAAATAGCGTTCACGTGCAAAGCAGTTGCTTCTAAGGTTGTTAATAAAATTTAAAAAAGCCAAATTTCTGACGCAAGAGGTCGGCACTAACACACGAAAACGCACGCACGCAGACACACAGACATGGGAACACGCAAGAACTCCAAAATAGTTTTGGTGGGGCAGAGTGGTGGGGGTGGGGTAACGCACTGAAGCGCCATCTGGGCTAATAGGCTAGTCGTAGCGGAGGGCTCCGGGTTGTCTTTACCACGTGAGGATTCTTAACATGCGTCAAAATACGGACGCAGGGATAATTTTATGTTTCGCCTTCACCATAAAAACTGCCGCAACGGCAGGCATCCAACGTGCGCCTCAACGCCGTAGCCACTGAGCCATCGGGGCAGGTAGTGCACACACGCACACACAACAGACACACACAGGCTACACTTATTAAACGCTGAACGTCCGGTCATGTTTTTCCTTTCTGTCTGCCAGGTGGCTGGAATATTGGCCGCTACTCGGCCCATTGTGAGCTATCAAGCAATGGAACACTCGTGAGGCGCTGTGTTAAGCAGCCGCAGCTGTCTGCGTGCAATGTACACAAAAAGGCACTTATACAGTGCCATTCTTTGGCGCTGTACTTTTGAAATTGTGGGGTTTTAGGCACCGAAGCTACACGAAGCCGCTACCGCAGCTGGGTATCGAACCCACGTTCCCGGGTTCAGCAGCAGAACGCCTTAGCCGATGAACCACCGCGGCGTGTAGGCACTGTGCCCATGTGTCTGTTACTTGCGATATCGCTTCGAGACAAAAGAAATGAAACAGTGCGCGTAATTTTTCACATGAAATGCAGGTAGTACGAAAACTGACCTCGCCAGATCTACGCTGAGTCCACGCGGCGGAAAATCGACGACGATCAAACGTACCACGACCCAGAGCACTACGGATATGTGGGCCAGATTTCGCCGCCCAGTAAAGGCACGGCGCATCTCTCGATGTGGGGAGACGGAGACGCGATCAGCGTCACCAGCTCCATCAACTCATAGTAGGCCTCAATATTTTTCCTGCCTCAGTTGTGGTAATGCTAACTTTGTCATACGGTTCGTAAATTACCTGGGCATTTCTGCCCTCGGAGGGGGGGGGGGGGTAGGGGGGGTTTTATAAACAGCATAAAAGGAGACAGCCATCATTCTCGGTTGCAAAGCACCCATAGGAAAAATGTGCTATTTTGTTTAAAAACGTTACAGCTAAAAACGCGCACAAGCGGTATAAGGAAATGCTTGAATGAGCAGAAATTTATTAATTTATTCAGACAGTTTAGTGCTTGATTTGTCAATGCCTCTACCAGCATCGGATGGGCTCTGGACACAAGCTTTACGCACTTTATTAAGACGAGAGAGACCAGACCAGAAACCTTCATCGGTTGCATGTACTCTCCATCGCACGGGCATACTATCACCAGCCTTTATAACGGAAGTAAACCTTTTCTAGCAAATAAAATTCCCCATGGCAGATTTCGCAATTAGTGATAGAGGTAAACTTAAGATCCCAAGCTCTAAGTTCGTTGGCCTCGAAGGAACGGGTAAGATGCATAATTTACGTAAAGAAATCTTCGAATGGGTATACAACCGTTCTTATGCTTGTAGGATGCCCTGCGTGTTCCTTCATTTCTGCTGATACGATTCCGCTGCGGAAAATAGCAGCTGGTTGGGGTACCCCGCTTTCTGAAGTATGTCCATCTGCTTACTAAAACTGTCTGGCATAGAGTGAATACATGATTTACTTAAGGCATTTCTTAAGCACGTTGTAACAATCAACCTTTTACGATTTTTGAATTGGATGACTGAAATGGAACAAGCGGCTTAATGGCGCGGGGTTCATACGCCCAGCATATATGATTTGGAGAAAACCGATTCTTCAGATATAAAAACCTGAATGTTTTAACACGAAAGTGTTTTATGCCGGGGTCAACCAAGATCTGACTGACGTCCTATCCGTCACGGAAATTACATCGCCAGAAAAACTTTGATTGACGCGGCTGCGCCGGGATTTGAACCATGAACTCTTTCGCCGCTGCGGGAGGTACAAAACGCACTCCCGATTGCGCTAGGAACAGACGCGTTAACAGGACGACAAACACGTTTTATATCCTTCCCTTCAGATGGGGCTGCCGTCTAGGAGAGGTGAAGCAAAGTAGTGAATCGTGACGCTAATGAGCACCGATGGTTGGCGCCTCGATGAGAGCGCCTACGTGTACGGAGAACGCGCAGCGTAACCTGCGGAGAAGCCTGTAAGGCAACAACCACGGCGTAAGATTGACGCCGACTTACCAGTTCCTGTTTTACCGGTTCCTATGGAAAAGGGATCAACCACATTTTTTACCATACGCAATTCAAACTTTAAAAACAGTAAGACCGCCGCAGGTTTGCTCTACAAAGCCCGTAAACCCGTTTGTAAAGCGCGTAGAACGCGTAGCCTATTCAGTTCATCTGTCCTGTGGAAAAAAATATGTAGGTCAAGCAGAAAAGTGCTTAAATGGAAGACTAAAAGACTACCACTACATCGTAAACCCGGCGTTCAGTGGCCACGTAGGCCTCCGCTGTGGGGATTGCGAATGCAGCCATATCTTTCCTGATGCAATTCTTTTAGCGAGAAATATTCCAACAAGAACTAGAGAAATAACTGAAGCTGCGGAAATTCTACGCCTTAAAGAAAACTGCGTCAGCATGCCCGCTGTGACGTTCTCCTAGAAAGTCATTTTTTGACCCTAAGTTGGTACAGGACGTGTTTGTGGCGTAAAGCAGGTTTGTACTGAATGACTAGTGTTGGTAATAAGGGTCGCAATCATGTTAGTCCTGCTTTTCCTTGTATGTTTTTTGCTGTGGAGGTATTTGTATGCCCTAACGTGGAAAACTAAGCTGTTGTAAGTCAGCGCCATGTTGTCGTTTCCTTTTTCTCGAGTGTGTCCAACTTAACGTTGTTCACCACGTTCCAAACCATGAACCAACTTGCTCAAACCTCACTCCCAGAAAGAAGTGGGGCTGTGTGAAGTGGGGACGAATACGCAGACGTTTGTCATGGCCACGACGCAGTTGGATGCAGTCAAAAATCTTTCTTTGCATCAGCGTTGCTTGACGTGCAAGAAATATATCTGTGCGACGAGCGAAAATATAATGGTACGGCGAAACGCAAATGGTGTAGCTCCGCACAAAGCACCAAACGAAGAATTATCTCTGGTAATACACGGAACTACGGCGTCGTTCGTCATGAGACATATTTACGCCGTGTGCAAATAAGGTATATTGTAGGGTCTGAAAAGATTACTATCAAATTATGCGCCCCTCCCTTATAACGATGACGATGGTTGAACGCGAAGGTTTGTTGTGAGGAATTCTTCGGTTGTCGCCTGAGTTTGGACTTTGACTCGCAGACGGTACAGTCTTTTAGACGGTACAGACTCATTTAGCTTTGACTATCCCTTGCACGCAGTTTAGAATTTTGATCGCACTGTCTTTCAACTTGACCCTTCGCCATTCTATTTCGAACAAAGAAAGTTTCGCGTTCAACTATCGTCGTCCTAAGACGGAGGAGGCATGATTTGTCTCATTTTACCCACCCATGCCAAACTGCCTCAACCTTGTCGACATGGCGCAATCAGATTGACGTCGGCTTCATAATGCGAGGAACCCAGGTTCCATTCCGACCACGCGAAGCGTTTTTTCTTCTTTCACTTTACCCACAATCATCATCACCGTTGGGGAAAGTTGGCTTTCCTGCAGTGCCCTTTTGTGGCAAGATACGTTATCAATGAGAAGAAAAGCTTCGCTTTAACACCAAATTTATTGCGTAACGTGAATGTTCTGGCTACTTGGAACGTGCACCACGAAGAACGGCGTCGTAAAGTTTTTCACTGTGTAGAAATGAAATCATTGAGGCACATTTGCTGGCTTTATTATCTTATAATTTGATGTTTCTGATTTGGTAAGCTCTATAAATAGCCATAGTATTGATTAAGAACAGGATCTTGAAGAAGGAAAGTTAGTGTCTTTCCACAAAGTATACCCGTATTTATAGTTGTCGTACCCTACCTGCATCCTTGCATTCGTTTTTTATGTAATTCTTCTTTTATTAGTATTTGAATAGTTTGTATAATAATTAATGTGACATTATTATGCGCCTCCACAAGCAAAAAGTTTGGCGTTATGAGTACCATGTAGCACCGAATTTCGTGTGACTTTATCTGAAAAAAGCCTAAAAAAGTAATAGGTACAAATCTTCAAAGCGATGGCCTAGATGCCCGGGCATGTAAGAAAAATAAAAGCGGTGACCTGCAACCCATATAGAAAACCTCGTGAAATGGTCTGTATTCTGACACTCTCCTGTTATTTCATGTATTACACCGCTCCTGTTGTTGAAGCTTCGGCAGCCTCGTGCGGAGCTCGTCCGGAATAGTGTTCAACAACCAGATGGACGACTTCTCGATTCCTGGAGAGAGCAACTATTGGGGCGTGTCGCCCTCAAAAGCCAACTTCATCGAGCCGGGCAAACGCCCGCAGTCTTCCATGAGCCCCACAATTGTGCTGGACCCAAATGGAGATGCTGAGCTCGTCGTTGGTGCGTCGGGAGGACCAAAAATTACCACCGCCGTGGCTCTGGTAAGGAAAGTTGATATGTGTTCACGCGGCTTTTACATCCAGAATATACATAATGTCTACAGTTTAGAAGCGTTACACTTTAAAAGCTACACTTTAGAAGCTACACTTTAAAAGCTACACTTTAAAAGCTACACTTCAGAAGCGTTGCATGTAAAAACTATTTCTTTAGTGCGATGGTTTCGAACTGCGGTAATTTGCAACTCTAGGACCGTAAGGAAGCAACAAAACGACTTTTGGAGGTGTTTTCAACGTTAACATGCAAGTGTTTGTTACACAGTGTATACATCCGTTGGTTGCGGGGGTACCATGCCAAGGGCTTGTCGTTTTAACTATCGCAGTGCGATAGCACGGTACTCAGATCTAAAAATGGCTTTGACGGATGCTGCAGCCTTAAAACTGTCTGAACAGCTCGTGCTCCTTGTTGTTCGAGCAGAACATTGAGGAGTAGGAAAAAGTAATTAAAAACCGGTTGAAGGTTTAATAAAGGGTCGCGTGAGAGTCTACGAGAGAAACTGGCTGTTTAATTTCAGCTATTGGTTCGGCATGACTACCAATAAAATACCACCGCGTGCCACCCCCTCCCTGCTGCACTGTTGGGTCGGCATTTGCAGAGAAACAAATTCGCGCATCATAACGACGCAATAGCCAAAGCTGAAACAGGCCCAGTGTTGAAAGTGGGATTTGCAAAACTCCTAGGGTTCGAAGGCTTTTCATAAAGCCTTTAGGCGCTCATAGATTGCGTCCGATTTATTTGAGTTGGAAAGTATAATGTAATTTGTGTTATAATAAGCGCATTACTACTGCCACGTCGCGAAGGAAGACGCAGGTATTCTCCAAGGAACCAATGTTGATTCGAGGGAATTTGTGCGGCGCAAAAACTCAGAAAACTGAGAAAACTCGGAAAACTCGGCGTAGAAGCAGTAAATGAAGTGACGTGCGCAGACTGGCGTCGGCGAACCGCATGCGCCGGCGTCTGCACTGGGCGAATTCATCTGTCGGCGTGATTGTTTCTCGAACAATCGAATTACATGGAGAACACTGAAGATCAAGGACAAATATTCTAGTCTACTGACGTCCGTGCAAAACACTCGCCCTGTCAACTAAGATGGCGGCATAAAAAAGAAAGAATGGAATATGCGATTCGCTTGTCACTCAGATAACACACCCTGGCACATCAGGACGGTAAAAACAAAAAGCATAAGTAAACAAACTGAATGCATGGTTGACGGAAATATGAGAGCTGCGTATATTTTCAGGGTCCTATATTTCCCATTGAACCCAGTCTCTCACGAAGCACGTATACCACCCGCAGATTAGCTCTAAGCAGTGGCCCCTTCCACGCTTAAACCCAAACAATTACTGACCTACCCACTGTAACACATTTGGCATTGTTATAGACTTTTTTGGAGCAAAGATCTGTGTGTTTGTTTTGAGATTACCTACGTTAGGAAGGGAGCATCATTTGCCTTCCGAAAAAGTGCCTCGGTGGTTTCAGGGGAGCCGTAGGCAACAAGAAATAAGTACACTCTCAAAGACGTTAAATAAGCAACGCTTAATCCACCGTCATTGTGGTGATCATAGCGACACAAGTGGCCATAGCGACAGGAGTGGTGTCCGTAGCGACAGAGCTGGAATTTTTGGTCTTTCGGGTACGGGCTTTAAAAATCGCTGCTTAAGCGCTTTTCCGTACACATATCTAAACCGTAAAAATGATGGACACAGCACAATTTGAAGGACAAAATTGGCTGGCGATAACTATACCCTCTAATGCGATATTTGGGCGCAGCAGCAGTGCGCTGAGGCAGCACTCACTCGTGGGTTCTTTCGACGGCAGCGATGATGAGCTTCTGCGTCGGCGGCGCAAAGTGCGTCTCAGGGAGGGACCACGAAGCATCTTAAGCGAACGCACATCATATACACGGGCACGCCACCGTGACGTTTTCGCCAAGCGTCGCGTCGTCGCGCGCCTCGTGCGGAGATAGCATACTACCCCCTTTCCTCCCCCACCGCATACTATCGTAGAGCGCTGGCTCGCGCCGCCACGGCGAACCGACGTCCCCTCCCAATTTCGCGACACTCTCCTCCTTTGTTTCCTTTTACTCCCCGGTCTTCCCATCGTTCACTCGGTCATGACGATGGCCACGCGGCTCAGCCCAGGTACGGGCGACAAATGGCTGCGCCCTAAAATATCGACGCTTGTAAGCGGGGGTGTTCACGGCGGTATTCCTTCGTATTGTTTCTGTGGTACGCATCGTATGCGTTTTTGCATGACGAGTACAATTTTTGTAGGACTTATTGTGGGGTAAACATAAATATCTGGATAAATATCTGTAACGAAGAACGTCTCGCTCTTTTTAAAAGAATACCTGGAAGAACGTGTCGGAATTGCATGTACAGATGATCAAATAAGTAGACGGTCGTCTCGTACATTGCGCTGATATCTGCTTTTGCCACTGGCTATTTTGTATATACGCGCACGCTGGGCTCTCAGGTTCACCCACATGGTTGCGTTGTTTGACTGCGCTTGTATGTAAGACCAACACTTCAAAAAAAGTTGAAACTGAAAGAAAGCCGAGAAGAGGCGTCATATTTTACGTTTTGTAGCTGCGGTTTGTGCCTTTTAAAAAGCGCATGGCCACGAAACGTTCCGCCTCACACAAATCTAGCATTTACAGTACTGGTGCATAAGTATTTGTTTCACAAAAACACTCATGCAAGCTCCAACCAATTATGTATCCAAAGTGCTCGCAATGCAGTCTGTAGCGAGACGTCGACACCTGTTTTTCCGCTTTTCGTGTTTTCTTTGTTACTAAGCTCCTCCTGTTGTCGAGAGTTTTATTTTTGTATTCACGACACTCCAATCTACCCATATAGGCCATCATGCGGTGACGCTTTATTGTCCCTGTAGTGTAGGACATTCTCATTTTAAAAAGAGTACCGTTTGAGTGGAGGCCACCCTTATTTATCACATGGAAGCCGCCTTAAAAAGAGGGAGAAGAAACGCAATCAGGGGCAACAATCAATGGCGAAATGTGTTCAGTATGTGTCCTATTGAACTGCTGAAGAATGCGCTCTGTATTAGGAAAACAAAACACGGCGTTGGAGCATGCCTGCGTGCGGTACCAGCAGCCAACGTGTGAAGGTCTGGTGCGAATTACTATTCTGTGGTTGCACTTTGCAAAGTAGGGATATCCACGCAACGGTAACAATGTAGAACCACGTGCTGTTCTGTGCAGGTAAGCATGCGTACTCTTTGGATGGATAACAATATCAAGGATGCCATTGACTTTTCTCGTGTGCACGACCAGTTGATGCCCGACTACATTATGGTCGATCCAACGTTTTCGGAGGTAAGAGCTTGTGTGGTCCGCTCTACGCATTAATTCAAGTGTAACTGCCCATGGCCAGTTTCATTCATCTTTACGGTGACGGTATGCGAAAGGGGTCATGCAGACAAAACACACGTTTGGTTAATTCGAAAGATTGCCTCGTTGGAAACATACTGATACCCTTCTTTACGTAAACTTCACTCAACTAACCTATACAATAAGAAAAATGGGAATGGCCATGCGACCCGTACCTCACTTCCCGCAACAGAACCTATGATGTCATACGCGTAAGCTCTGCGATTGGCTGAGGCAGGCAAAGCAAACGCAAATTAGGCAGAGCTTATAAGCATACCGAACGAGCTCTTTGCGCTTAAATTTAGGGCCCATCCTTCTTATAGCAGTAAGAAAGGTGGCATAAACAGTGGAAGTTATGAAAGCACACGTAAACATAGAAGTACCGATGCGTACTGCTGTTGGTACTGCGTGCACTATGATTGTTTTAGCTGCACAGCAGCGTGGCTGTTTGGGGTTGCCTCAGACAACACTGGGCGATTGGCGTATGCGACGGCGTCTTTCGGGATGATATTTTTCGAACGGGGATTATGTGTCACGAAACGATTATTTTCTACCTTAACAAAAACAAGCCAAATACCAATACGGTCAAAAACAAAGCAAAAGCAGAAAACAGCCCCCTGGGGTATGGTGGCGCCATCTAGATTGACTAACGGTAAAAATGTCTCCGCTTCATACTAAGTTTAGCGTGAATACCCGTTCTAAAGATGTCATTGCAGACGTCGTTAAAACACACGACTTGGCGAGAGAATAAAAATTTTAACTTAATTGATTAATTTCGCAGTGAATAAAGCATCGTTTGCTTCGGGGCAAGCGCTTGGGGCACTATAAAACACGAAATCTTTCGAATAAAACAAACTTGTATTTTGTCTGCATGGCCCCTTAATCTGGAGGACGAAAAATAAACGTTAATTGAACCGTAGTTATCTCTTTCTGGGAGGCACCTTACCCCAGGAAGGATTTGTTCCTTGCTGCTCGACGAGCACTGTACACCAGTCATTGCTGGTCTTGAGGGCGTCAGGTCCTGCTCAAATGGTCCTCCCACTGCTTCAGGGTGGATTTTGTAGGAGGTTAGTGATAGTGAATATCGGTGCTCCCACAAGCTATGGTGAGAATGTTGGGTGCATGGTAGTGTTTACAGTAAATGTGAGTGTAGCGGAATAATCAAGGAAACCTACGCACAGTTAAACGAACCAGTGGCCTTAATTGAAGCTCGTTCACAAGTGGCTTGCCGCCCTTGCAACTGATTCAGATCTCGATATTTTGGTGGGACTCGTTGTGTTGTCGTTGTATATTCCATAGTGCTGTATAGTGGGCGGCCTTCGGTTGTCCAATAAAGACAGGAAGCTGCTTCCAGTGTCCTGTTTCCGGAGGGGATTTTTATTGGAGGACGATTGCGTTGCCCCACAGTGGTTCGTCGAGACTCATTTTCGTGCTGATTTTGGCCGCTGCGAGTACTTTACACCCGTGGCGAGCTCCGCGGGCTACCACGCGCTTGCACGCTCGCCAGTGGGCAAGCTTGTAGCGGAGCCGCTTGTGCGGGGGTGCTAGTGAAAAAACGTACTCCTGGAATTGACGATTGTCACCATACCAGTGGTAATGCAAGCCCAAACCCTTGGCAGAATTCGCACTGGTGTAGAGAACGTGAAGCAGCGCCTGCGACATTTTACCTAACCTTTCTGTGCTAACATCCGACCGAACGTACACGTGCCCGTGACTTTCTGTACGTTTGATGAAAAAGTTCGCTAATTTTTTTTTGTCTTTAGCGGCACTGATGAAGACCGAGAGAGTGTATTTTCAAGTTATCATAAAACTACAGGCTCCCATCTACGAAGACAACATATTACCCTTAATTATCCTTGTGCGTTATTACTCCTGAACAGAGTTTCAGAATTGTAGTTTGACATTAGCTTCATGATGTTCGGTTTTATACGGACGAGGGTAAACAATATAGGCTATTGTTTTCGTGAGGGTGCTTGCGCAGCATACCAGTTTACTGACCTGCCGTTGTTCCGTCGTGAGAATAGAAATAATCACTTTCTCGACAACAAACCCGGCCGCCAGGGCGCGTTGAAACAACGCGGTGGTCCAAAGAATAAATTTCCACAGTAGCCGGGACAGTATACCTGCACACACGTTCTCCATTGTTTAACGCTAAGTACAAAGCAACGGGCCAATCACACGAGGCTACGCAACGGCAAGCGCAACGCGTTCCTCTCTCAGCATCTAGGAGACTCCAATAGATTGCAAATAACGGGTCAACCACTTTCTCCGGAGATGTAGATATTAGATTAGTTTATTTATACATACACCTTTTTGCGAACCCACCTGCTTCACAAAACTGTGGCTCATAATCAAAAGGGGCATACGAAGTACTTCACAGGATGAGCGGTTCACTGACGCAGCAAGCCTGCGAACTGTTTCTATTTTGTTTCTATTTTGTTTGTATTTTGCAAGTCCCTTGGCAGTTCAAGGGACTGCCAAGTCACACTCAAAAAGGTGTTAGTTCCCGGGTGCGAATCCTTATCCACTTGGCCTGGTGTCGCAGGGTTTAACGCACACAAAAGTATGAAAGGAGCGAGCAATAATGCACGTACCTGAGCCGGGATGAGTTTGTACATCCATTACCGTTTTCTGATCATCTGCCGTTCTACAAGGGATGCGGTGCGCACCCGACCGGTTCTGGTCACGTGTTCGTAGGCCGGCTGTTCACGTATTCCCGGCGTGGCCTTGAGTCTCCAGTGTCAAAAAAAAAAAAAATACGCACACAGTTTGAATGTTTTTTTTTTTACCATGTATACCCTGTATACCCTGTACGGAAAAGGTCTCTATTGTGAGAGGACGATTATTAAATAGTAGTTCACATGGGCTTCTCCTAAACAGGCCAGGGCAGGGAAGGCACTTTGTTGGGTTTTGTAACACGATATTTCTAATTGGGCTGATTGGACCACAAAACTTTTGTCTTTCTGTCTGTCTGTCTGTCTGTCTGTCTGTCTGTCTGTCTGTCTGTCTCTCCCTCAGTTCAGCAGCCCGGCCAGAACTCACTAGAATTGTTGAAGGAGAAGTAGATGTACACAAAATGTTTCCAAATTATAAATCTGGAAGTACATTGCATGCTTGCCAGCATTGTTGAGTGAAATGAAAACATTATTAAAATTTAATTCAAAATATCAATACATAACTGGTACTCAATTTTTTTTTAATTTAAAATATATGTGTGCTTCATATTTGCGGTAGCACATGAAACGTGTTAAAAGCAATGTTTGAACCCCCCCCCCCCCCCAAAAAAAAAAAAAAAAAAACAGTCCGCTCCGAATCTTAGACCTCAACACAACATTAAGTTACCAGCAGTAACGATAGATTTAAAACTTCCAGTAAACGGCAACCGAGCATTGGAACACGGGAAAATTAAATTGACTAGAACAAACCTCCACGGTCTTTTTCGTGGGAGGAGGGAGACGGGTGGAAATGAGATTGAGAGGTCGGCAGCAGAGAAAAGAGAGGACATTACGTGGCAGGCCCATCGGAAGGGTGTCTTCTTTGGACGACATTTACCGGGGAGTGCGCAGGTACTTGGCCTGTTTTTGTTCGAGGGCGTGTGTGTTTTATTTCTAAGGATCGTCTGTTTAACCCTCAGCGGAGCATGTAGCTGGTTCCTCGCGTTCCTTTTCTTTTTAGGGGACTTTCTTTTCTTTTTGTTGTTTTCTTTCGCCGGGTTTTGGCTCACTTGTGCCTTCACTTCTTCGGTTTTTTTTTAATTCTTTGCCGTAGTAAATCTACCGCTACTTTCGCTTTGGGGCTCTGTTAGCAGACACCACGCAGTTCTGTGACACTGGGTACAACTTGCAATTTCTATGGAATTTTATGCTGGGCAACTCAAAATTCGGGTAATGGAACTTTCGCGCTTTTTCAGCATCCAATAGAGAGGAAGTACAGGTAAATCTCTTTGCCCCGATTCCGCATAATAGGTGTGTTTTATACTTCGCGAACAAAGGCCCGTAGGAGTAGTGCTGTGTCGATAATGCGTTTCGTTGATAATGGGTTTAGCTTTCCTGTTTCTGGGAAGAGCTAAGCTACAGGATTTCGTTTACAAATAAACAAGTTGAGGTGAAATTCGGCGTGTACCACACAGCGTAAATGCGTCACACGATGTTGCTTCGTTACAGGTATACGCCCGGCTGCTGAAGGCCAAAGGCCACAAAATCAAGACGGTTAGAGGAGGGTTTAGCAACGTAGCAGGCGTGCAGCAGAAACGCGGCCGCTTGTACGCGAACGCGGACTACCGAAGTGGTGGTGACGTGTATGGTGGCTGACAACACTGACCTGTACGTGTGAGCCCCCCCCCCCCCTACTTCGCCACCCTTACCCCACGCGCCGAATTGTCATCATGAGCAGCTGCATTACAATGGCAACCACCGCACTCCCAGTTAAAAATAAAAGGTTGTTTCCCTTCTATGCTTCTGCCCATTGTGTCGCGCCAACCTATTATTTGACTGAAAGCATCTCAAATACAGCGATCAATACTCCTGAGTATATCAACAGAATGAGAATAGATTTTATCGGCCGTGGCGCAGAAACATCAAAGTATTACAAATGCTCTCCTGAATAGAGCCACATCTCCCCCAAAAAAGGTAGAATAATTGCCAAGCAGTCTTAACACAAGGCGAGAGTTTCTGCAAGCCCAATGATAATATTGCAGCAATAATTAATAAAGGCAAGGTTCAGTTTTTCTGTCAGTACCCACTTAGAAATGATCGTCATCATCGTCGTCATCTTCTTGTTCATGGTTGTAGTCGTGTTTCAATTGGTGTTGCCTCTTGCCTTTTAAAGAAATTGAATTGAATGGGCGTCAGTTCCTGTTATTTTTATCATCCGTCCCTGTATGGCGTAGCAGGACAAACGGGTGTAAAAGCAAGCCTCAAACCTAAGGGCTTCGAGAATACCCTGAAGGACTTGCAGCAGCAGTCTCAGCAGCTATATAAACATTTCTGCTGACACCTGAGCTGGGATATAAATATGGTTGCGCATATAGCTGTTGCTTGAGGTACGGCTGAGTTAATCTTCGCTCCCGGCCAATGGTGCGGGACTTGCTGCAGCTTTGGCGTTACTTTTCCGTGCAGGTTATTAAGCTTTTATTAAGTGCGGAGCACTTCAGGGGCCCGGAAGGTCGTCGTAGCTCGTCCGCGGTCACGACAGTTATGCGGCGTCACACACCCAAACAGAGGCTTCGCAAAATACCGGATTGTCCCTTGGTTCAGCCTTCCGGCCAATAGTTGAGATGATACTTGAACAAGAGGTTTATATGCGCAGAGCCATTCAAAAGTCGTGAAACCGCTGCCACTTGTCCTACGTTTCCCCGTAATTTAGCGCAAATAAAACTGTACGTATACATTTGAGGCAAAATATATGTACTGAACAGACAATACCCACGCCCATTTAGTTAGGAATCTTTATTGGGTGCGTTTTTACGACAGCAAGCGAAAAAAATGGTCGCTGAACAAAACCTCGTTCAAAATGGCGCCGAAAAGCTCCAGCGCGTACGAGACGAAAGCAACCACAAAAGAAAAGACTCGTGCTCTTCTACGCAGAACAAGAAACAAACGATATAGAAAAGGATGCAAGCTGTCCCAATAGAAGCGCGCGAGCATTGCGACGGCGGGAAAATTGAATTGCATTGAACAAACTTCTGCTAGGTTTATCAAAGTCAGAGTGAGACAGAGGGTGGAACAGCATGAGGGGTGGTAGCAAAGAGCGAAGAACGGCGCCACAGCCCATTTGGCGAATCATTGCTCTGCCCTTCCGACAGCATTTATTTTAAGTGGAACTGATTTATTTTGGGGGGAGGGGGTAATTTGTGTTCGGCGGCCTCCCTTGTCCTTTTTTAAGAATAATTTGTGCACCTGACAGATAGCGAAAGCTTCGAATACCAACTGGCATACCTCACACGTTGCAAACCGTTATACTGTAAAACGTAAAGCGAAATGACACGTGGATAGTGTAAAAAGATTTGCACCCGTACAGGTAATTTTTTCTGTCTGCGAGTAATATCTTTATAGAGTAACAAAGAACCTAGAAAAGCACCAGTTAGAGGTGTATAGTCATTTATACCACCCTTACAGCGTAGCAAAGACACAATGACCTTAAAAAAGCGTTTTATTGTTTTTTACACCCTTTTAAGGGGTGTTGTTTTGTCAATCAATCAATCAATCAGTCAGTTTATTATTACAAAAATACATAACATGGGCAAGATGTACAGAAGGAGGTCCCATAGTCGAAGACTGCAAGGGGACCTCCTGTGCAATGTAAAAGTGAAAAAAGTTTAATAAACGCAGCAGACAGACAGAGAAAAAGAGAACATCAGTAACAATGGGATAGTATGTGCATGTGTTTATTACAGACAAAAAGGGTGTAAATCATTTTACAGTGTACGGTCCCCTTGCCTAAAAAAGCTGTATACCCTAATTTTGCCAACGGCAGGGGCGAAGCTCCATCCTTTAGCGGCACTTGTAACAACATGACAGCATTTCAAGTTTAAATTATTATAACAAAACTACTACGCCATATTTCTTGGGGAGTCTAAAAAGTTTTTTCGTGATGATTCAGATTTTACACAGTCTGGCTGTTTAAAGTAGCAAATAACTTAAGTTGCTGTTTCCCGTAGCTACATGCCAGTAAAAAGCCAGTGCCTATTGCCAGGTAATACATCATGAACGGGATGGATACCCATAGTATTGGACTCATTTTTGCGTGGTCCCTGTAATCGCGGATTCAACAACATCGAAAAATGTTGGATTACGATTCACGCTAAGGTTGGATTGAATAAAATTTGTTTTCTTTGTTGCTTTCTCCAACTGGCGTGGTGGCCCTGTTGTTTGTGGGGCCCGTAGTCCGGGGCACCGCTGGCTTTTACCGCGTGCTTGACACGCTGTATCAAAACGTGATCCGACCACGCTGTGCTGGGATGCTGCATGTGTGGTGTTAGTGGTGATATGGCGCATTGGCATGAGGTTTGGTATAGTGGGAGCGTGTCTATACCTAAAAATGCATGTTTATACCTGGTTGGGTACATTTACTGAGGAGACACAAAGTTGGATATAGGCTGGTTCGGTTTTGCCTCCAGGCTTCCGCCTTTTCAACAGCGGTACAGTTATTCATTGCGATGGCACACCCGGAAACCTAAGTCAATGCCGCCTTAATTATTACCCTAACCACTAACATCAATCTAATAATTCTAACTTCAGGCTGTATCTCCGACGTTAACGAGGATTAAAACGCTTGTGCGTGAAAGGTTTTGGCGCAGACAAAACATCCGCAAAAGATCTAAAGCAAATCGTTACCCCCATTCTCTTGACCGCTTGAAAGCAAAGCTGCATCAAGGTACTACAGCTCCAGTTCGAATTATTTTCCCGAAGCCCTGTAGACGAATTCGATAGTAAGAAGTTGATACACGTCCTCGCAACAGGGGCAGGCAATCTGATCAGCTAAAGCACGCCTCGAAAAATTTATACAAGCACCTAAGTCTGCTTACGGGCTTAGGAGGCAGAAGCTTGGCGTAATATTATGAAAGGTAGCTTTTGTATACGCGTACGCTCATCGACACTGCTCCCACGCGTTTTTACCGTCCTTAAGCTGTCTTAATCCATCCTAATCCACCTTATTCGATCTTAATCTACCTTTATCGATCATAATCCGCCTTAAGCCCACTTAATCCACGTTGATACGTTTTGTTCCACCTTAATTCGTCTTAAGCTACCTTAATAACAACATAAGTACGCTAATTTTTTTAATCGACCCTAACGTTACCATAGTGATCGTTACCATCAACCACTTATCAATCACTGGTCCAAATCATGTCATTTTAATATACCTTATTCTATGTTAGTTCACCTTTGTCCAGCCTTAGCCTAACTTATTAATCAGTAATAGCAATCCCTTTATATAAAATCCTAACGATTTTACGACCACACTATCGGCCTTCAGTTCCCAGCAGCTGCATTGCCCCCACCCAAGGCGGCGGAAACACGCTATGCACCAGAAGGGGCTAAGAATCTCTGAGTCCGGGTAGGCCGGCTATTGCAACTATACATTTGAACATTTATTGCTCGAACTCCTTCTAGCGAAGCTAGTTTATCGGTTCTTTTACACGAGTTATCCGATTTTCGATGTGGTATAGTAGAGTTAGGCAAGGTAAGAAGTGTTGGGGAGGGATTTGTAGTGCTTCCTATGGTGATATTTTCTGTTATCGCGGGCGCTCTGAAACACATCACTTAGCTGTTGGGTTTCTGGTTCATAGGGCTAAAGCAGGGAATGCGGTAGGATTTCGTAGTATTAATGAGCGTGTAGCATCTCTCGTTATTAGGCTCAATGAAATGATGATGATGGTTGGATGTTTATGGCACAACGCCAACTAGGGCAAACAGCTCCAAAACAGTAAAGGCTCAATAAAAGGACACATTCCATGTGGTGGAGGTCTAAGCGCCTACACTTAGATACGATGATGAAGCTGTGGAGTTATGTTACGAAGAAACTGAATGAGGGATTAGACAACTAGAATCTCCGTACAGTCATTATGGACGACTTCTACAGGAAAATAGGGGCACAAAAGATAGGGGAGCATTCGGTTGGGAAATTTTGCCTAGGGTCTACAAACAACCGCGGCGACATGTTTTTTTTTTTTTTTGCCGAGAGGAGTCATCTGCGCATTATGAATACGTTCTCGCTGAAAAAGCAGAACATAAAAATTACCTCGGAAAGGTCCGAATGGTGAAGCTAAAAACGACATTTACTTCATTTTAGCTCCAACTCACCGCATGATTCACGATGCTACAGGCGATTGGTCGTATTAAAAACAGAGAGAGAGAGAGCCTTTATTGCAGCAGGAAACAAGTGATCACAGAATGGTCCGTAGTCGTATCCGTCTGAATTTAAGAAGGGAAAGATTAAGGATGCTAAAATGGTAGACGCTTAACCTGACCTCCGTGGGACGAAAATGGACGCATTCCGCTTGTTACTTGAAAACAAATTCTCTGTGTTGTTTAATGACAACAATGATGTGGACTCTGTCAGTTATCATTTCACACATGTGGTCATGGAGTCAGCACTGGCCATAGGAAAAAAACAGCTCGCATTTGAATTCAAGTTTATCACAGAAAACTAATGGACTTATTGATAAGCGCCGGAAAATACTAGTCCGCACTACGCGAGACCAAATAGAAATGGCAGAGCCCTCCAAATTGATCAACAAAAGAAAAACTGCCGACATCCGTGCTTTCAATTTCGCAAAAATTGAAGCGACATTGAAACACGGAGGGGGTTTGAAAGCTACTAGAAGGACGCTCACTATTGGCAAAAATAGAATGTATGCACTCCGAGACGCCAGTGGTCACACAACGAACAATATTGATGACATATACTAAAAATAGCCCGGGAATTCTACAGAAACCTGTTCTCTTCTACCCTGCCTTAGACACACTTTTTCCGTAAATGGTGTGGATCAGGTTTCCGCCGGTTAGGTAGCAACTGCGCTCCAAGAAATGAAGAAAGGCAAAGCTGCAGGAGAGGATGTCATTACGTCTGGTATATTGTGCGTCGGAGGTCACGTTGTGCTAACTAAGCTTGCAGCCCTATTCTCGCCGTGCTTCAGCTCCTTATCGGTGTTAAAGAACTGTAAAAATGCGAATTTAGTTTTCCTTCATGAGAAATGTGGTGCCAAAGAGCTCAAAAATTACAGGTCCATCTGCCTACTCTTTGTTACCTACAAAATATTTACCAAGATAATTCTTAACCCCATCAGTACTCCCTTGGACTTTCAACAGCGACGAGAACAAACCTTTATCAGGAAGGCTTCTCAACTTTAGACAGATTCACGCTATCCATCAGGCAATCGAAAAGTTCTCACAGTATAATCCACCGCTGTATATGGCAATCACAGATTAAAAAAAGGCATTTGACTCAGCGCCCACTTCAGCAGTAATAAATGCGTTACGTGATCACGGCGTCCACGAGTCTTACAGCGCGCTATTCAAAGATATATACCACAGATGTACGGGAATTATGCGGCTCCATCACAGACCGTGCAAATTTCCCTTACAAAATGGTGGTTGGGCAAGGGGCACAATATCGCCCCCATTATTTACAGTCTGTCTGGAAGGTCTGTTCAGACAGCTTAGGTGGAGGCAAAACCGGAGTGCGCATCAATGAGGAATTTCTCAGCCATCTAAGGTTTGCAGACGACATTGCCTTGTTCCGCCAAAGCAGCCTGGATTTGCAGCGCATGCTTTTGCAATTCTGCTCGGCAAGTATGACTGCAGGCGTAAAAATAAGCACGAAAAAATCTAAGGTAATGTCGAATCAGCACGTCAAGGTACATCACTTCCAGGTAGGCACTTGGAAACAGTCACCGAATACGCATATCTTGGGCAAGCCCTAGCTGTTGATTCAAACTATGAACGGGAAATTACCCGCAGAATAAGCATGAGGAGGGCGGCTTTGGTACGAGCTCCGACATCCTGACTGGTAAGCTTCCTATGACACTCAAAAAGCTTGTATTTAATCAATCCGTTCATCCAGTAATGACTTACGGAACAGAAACTTGGGGTCTCACCAAACGTCTTGAAAAGAAACTTAAATCGGCATAGCGGGCCATGGAATTCCGAATGTTGGGGGCCAGATTGAGGGACAGGATAATGACCGCATGGATTGGGGAACAGACCAAGGTGGAGGACATTCTAGTTCAAATTAAGCGAAGGAAATGGGCATGGGCTGGTCACGTAAAGCGAATGAGGGACAACAGGTGGACCATCCGTTTTGACAGAGTGGCTGCCAAAAGACCGCAAACGAAATAGGGGTCGGCCGAGAACTCGTTGGTGAGATGAGCTACTAAAATTTTGGGGAGAAACATGGGCTCAGGTAGCACTCGATAGGCGCGGCTGGAAATCTGTGGAAGAGGCTTTCGTCCTACAGTGGACACAAACAGGCTGATAGTGATGATGATGAATTTTGGCAACCCCTGATAAATATTCATAACTTTGCTAGTAGTTAATGCTCTCTTCTAAGCGGGGAGGAGGAGAGCGTATAAACACCTCTCGTGATCATTGACGTGATCATTCCCGAATGATCACGTCCCGAAGAGTGACGTGATCATTCCCGCCAACTCTTTGAATTACGTCACGCCTTCTCAGTCAATCACACAGAGGACGTGTATTACAAGCAGTATTGTTGTTGAATAGCAAAGACAGGCTTACGTTGTCGTGTTCGGTGCATTTGGTCTAGTTTTTCATTGCCGGCGAAGAATTGTGCACTTCACGTAGAGAGAAATATGGCAAAGTTTAGAACTGTTGGCCGTAAACGTCGCGAAACGTCAAAAAGACGAAAGCACACACAACCGCTTTGTCAACCGGCAGCACGTGACCAAAATTGAAAGCCAATAAGAAAAGACCTCCGGCCAATTCCCCACTTCCCTGGGAATTTGTGCAGTCAAGAATAGGGCCCCAGAAAACCATTGAGGAACTCTGCCTAAAGTAAGCCGCCAAAGTGCGGGAGTACATATAAGTGAAAATCGTGTCCATGCCGTAGTCTAGAGGTTGGCGGTTAGAATGAAAACAAGAGCGAATCAGCTAAAAACATCAAGATAAAAAGACCAAGAACATGAAGAAACTAATCACTGAGGGGCAAATTGAATCGGAAAGAAAACCCAAAATATACTGGGGAAAGAATGGCGGTATCCTCAAAAGTTCTGAGCTAAAAAATCAAGGGTTTGTACTTATTTCGCATCTATTTTAAAGTTCAACCTAAATGTTTTCTCGACTGTAAATTGAACCCAGACCTGACTGCTACTGAAGCGGGAAGTATTCGATCATAGATAAGGATGCAACTGCTAATAAAAAGGTAGGAGTGCTGCATGCTTGTACTCAACATAGGGCACGGCAGTAGCGCTAAAGCCGAGTGCCTATGGTGTAGGGGGATCGGCAAACGCCACTCAGTGGAGCGTAAATCGTGGTATTTTCGTCTGCCAAAGCACCAGTTGCCATGCATGTAGTAAGATGTGCGTGAAAAACGCTTATGCAGGGCTTTTTATGTAACCAACGAATTTATACGCCCGATAACAGCGAAAGAGCTTGTTTACTGATACTGGCACATTCGGTGTAATGCGTAGTTTTGTGCCGATCTGAAATAATAGCACAGGCAAAATAGGAGAGGCGAGAGAAGCGTCAGCTTAAGCCCATTCTACATGGTGCGATTTTCCCTGCGAATTAGCAGATGCGGCGTGTCTCGTGAGGCAAAACGACATTACTTCGTTGCCTGTGGAAAAGTGCTAAATATTTGGAACGGCCGAGCATCCCCCGCGACTGTCGCTAGTGCGTCGTAGAGTGGCCGGAACTGCGGCCATTAGAAACACAGCTAGGTGAACGAACGTTACGGCATCACCATCTGCACGCTTAGCAACCAGATGGCGCTGCTTGGGTGAGCGCGGCATAAGCGCGGGCAGACCAAAAGAGACGCGAGTGCGTTCGCAACATGATGTCGCCCTCCGCGCTCCATTTTCAACGAATGCTTAATCAGTGTCCGCGCAAGTAAGAAATATAGAAGAACACAAGAAGAACCGTCGTATGTATACCGAAGTGTGCTAGGCCGTACAACACACGAGCCAGTGTTGCTTGCGGTGTTTGTCTTCTCTGCTATGTGTGCGTATACTGATATATAATTGGCGATTTTTATATGAAACCGCAAATAAACTCACCTTTGCTGCAAAACAGTCCGAAAGACCTTGCCCAGACAGTACAAAAAAAAACCTATTTTTTTATCAAAACAACCTTTCCTCGTGGCAAAGTTATTCGGACTGCAGACAATGTGCCTATGAAATGCGGAAATCGCGACATCCGCAGGCCATGTAGACGACATTTCCAGGCATTGCGAACTTCGCAAATCTGAATATCCCTTCCACTGAATTCGCAGGTAAGATACACACCATGTAGCACGGGCTTTAGAGCACAAGGTCGCGGGTTCGATTCCCGGCCGCGGCGGCCGCTTTTCTGATGGAGGCGAAAAGCAAAAACGCCCGTGTGTACGAGATTTCGGCGCACGATTAAAGATCCCCAGGTGGTCAAAATTAATCCGGAGCCCTCCACTACGGCGCGCCTCATCGCCTGCGTTGCGTCGGCGCGTTAAACCCCACAATCAATCAACTAGAACGGGCTTTACTTTTGTAATTCAAGCTGCCCTTTTGTATGGAGCATGCCAGGATTTTCAGTTCTCTAGACTGACGTGGTTGTTCTATCCCAGCTTTGCTATTGTCCTTCCTTTCAATAAAAATTGCTGAGGGCATCTTCAGATTGTGTACTCGTATTAGGCAACGCTTTAGAAAAGCGCTGGTGTGTCACTTTTCTGTAGCTAGCTACGCCAAAAATATCACCGCGAACCATGCATTGAGTTTGCTTGTTTGTTTTGTTTTTACTGCCCGGCCCCAAGCCCCATTATCTTTGCCCCAAGCGAAGCGCGTGTTCCATTCTTTATTTTGATGCCGCACGGATTATCTCTTTCTGATAAGGAGAGCGTTTCGCCCTTACGTCACTAGCCTAGAGTAATATTCTTTCATCTACAATGATCTCGATGTGAATCAATGGTTCAAGAAACACTAGCGCCAAAAGATAAAAGCCTGCAGGGCAGGCGCTCGGTATTCGACTCGCCGACGCTCGCCTACGCACGTCACTTTGTTTAGTGCTGCTTCGCCGCCTGTGTATTTTTTTAGTTTTTAGGGGTGCACAAGTTCGCTGCAATAAACGTGTGTTATTTGAAGACAACTGCGTCGTCTTTGGCTTCGTGACAATACGATGCACGCTGTTAGGGGAAGACCATTTCTTTTTTCCTCACTTGTTTCACTTCATACAACAAAAAAAGTAACTGCTCATCGCTATTCTTTGCTGACCAAGCCTTTACTCAAAAACATGGCCAGATATTTTCTTTGAGACATTGGTTGTATAAACGGAATGGAAGCGCTTTTTGAATGGGGTCGAACGCTATTTCGGTTGCGAAAAGAAAGACTTTCAATGCGCAAGAACACCAAAAGTTTACCTTGCCGGGTAAGGTGTGCACTGCACCAAAAATTGCAAACCCTTGATACGCATGGTCCACTTCTAGGACTCTGAGTGTGCAAGTAGGTAGGGGATAATCACAGAGAGCCTCTGTAGCGAAAGGCTCACGGAGTGGTGCTGTGCCTCTGCTCTAAGCGGTAGAACATACGTGTACCCCAAGCTGTTATATACCTATATAGCCGCCCTGGGTGTCCACATTCGTGGGGCGGAGTGGCCTTGAATGTTTCTAGTGCAAAAAAACTCCAACACTTCACGTGCCACAGCCTGCCTCATACGGCCCATCACTTTTGCTTAAGAAATCAAAAGCCAACAGCTACAAACTGCAAAGCCTGCAGGAAGTCGGTATAATCCGAGGGCGATAACGCATGCTCACAGGCCCTGTCCTTGACACGCAGGTGGGTTTATCGAATATAGGTCTCTCCTGTGCTCATTGGCAACTGCTACACCGCAGCAACCACACAAAGCACGTAGTGCCTTGTGTGCTTTTTTCTGCAAGCAACGTTTTTTTGTCGCGTGCAGGATGCGTGCACACAACTGCGACAGCTTGCGCTGCGCAGTAAAGCGAGAGCCACATGCATTGTGCCTACTCACCACTTTCGTTGGGTAACGCGCGGCCTTGTGAATGTACGGTGTAGCTCCAGGCCTTGTGTTGCTGCGATGCTTTTCTTTTATTCATACCCTGCGGTTTACTTTCTGGCGCTCAATGTCCACCGTCGCTGTTGGTGTGCGGGAGCGCGACTTATAAGCCCCCAAATCATTGGAATGGGACTTTCTATAGGTCCCGCCTATACACTGCCAGTGACCTTTGTAAGGAATTTCATGCGTGAAAGACAAGCCTTTCTCCCGCTGGGTAACAGTATCTAAAACCTCACGGGAAACGATAATAAAATCGCTAAAGTTTAGCTTCCTAAAAACAGTTAAACTGTCTACTTACGCACACGCACATTAAGCATTTTGTTATAATAACACGATTGAAGTCACCGTGTACAAACATCCCGAGCTTTCCCGCTCTAAATCTCGACCTCACAGGCACCTAGTACAACCATTGCACGAAAGCCATATTTCGCATATAGCAAAGAGTCGACTAAAAAGATTTTCCAGGACTCGGAATGTTTTGTGTGTAATTCGGTCGTGAAAGTTTTCTCCCCGTACATTTCAATGCGATAGATTCCATTGGTCGGGAGTCTGGTCGCTGTACGTGCTAAATTCGAAACTGCGCTCAGCGCGAGCTTTCGTATTCAATACTATCACTTTGGAAATATTTTTCATTCTATGAAGAACTACAAAATACTTAGTAGTAAAAGAACTGCGATGAGCCGGTGAGCTGCACAATACAAAAAAATATGGCACACGGCTGGTGCCCACAGAGGGTAATGCAGAATCCGCGTTTAGGTCTGCATGTTGAAGAACTTGAAGACTTGAAGAAAGGAATGTGGCTTATTATTTACGTATCGAGTTATCTTCAAATTCTGTCCGCGTTCTTTACTTTATTCATATTTCCGGTATTTATTTCCGTAGTATACTTTATTTTCCCCGCTAATTGATTATCGCATGGTAGTGTAACTGAACAATCACGTAAATGAGCCTTTAATTTGTTCAATTGAACTTGAGATTTTAACCATTCTTTGCTGCAATACCGAAGTTGTGTACGACAAAGGAAATCGTCCAGTGTACTGATGCCGCAACAGTCGGGAAATAATTCTGCGGAAAAAATTTCATTCTGATTAGTAACTTTTGTCCAAGTCTGTGCATTCTACTATCTTTCATTTATCTTGAAAATTTTTAAAATCATTTTTTTTTCATTCGTCTCAGCTGAGCTGAACCCATTGTCCGGCCGACTGACGGTTGAAGGCTGCACGCCCCACGCGAGCTCGAGAGCGATGGCCTGTTTGCAAGAACCGTCGATCAAAATACGCACATTGTCTTCCGTGTATAGTTGCGACGCGTGTATACGGGAAGTCGATTGCAGGTATACAAGGAACGGACGTTTGCAATCTCTGCGGCACTCTGCGGGAGATTGTTCGTGAGACAGGAAACGCTTCGGTGCAGCCATATATTTCTCCTCGCTGTAACAGCTATTTGAACGACGTCTTTTCTCTGTTGCTATTCGCACTTGTGGCAGAGGTTTCCTTTGATGCGACCGTTTAAATTTCCGCGTCGGTGACCCGCATTCACACTTTTTTTATTTACAGTTGTTTTCCCTCTTTGCCTGTAGTTTTTGTTGAGTCTGACGAGTGAAGTTGTATCTGTGTTCTGTGACGTGGTCACTGGTGAGTTGATTTTAAATTCTCTTCGCTATCTACGTGTAGGAGTTCGAAATAATTTCCATAAACGTGCACTGTATTCATTAGTGAGAAGGGAACTACTGGCACTTTGTTTTGTAATTTAGTGAATTGGGCTTAATACAACGAAGGCGCGAGCATTCCCTTGACTCACCAGCAACTAACTTCACTTCCAAACATGAGGGCACTTTCTCCGAAGTTTAGCCCGCCTTCACTCAGGAGCTTTAATGTGAGAATAGTAGCTAGCTGTCTGGCTTTGCCGTGCAAATACAAAGTGTGCATGCAATTTTAAACACCGCTAAAGAGAACAATCATTGTTAGCGTAACTGATTTCAAATCATGCGCTCTTCAGTCTAAGGACAGATGCACTAGTACTTTCCTGTTTGGGCTTTGGGTAGCAACACAATTATCCATCGGTCATGATCTGAGTTTAAACGTCACAATATGTTTCCCCCTGTTGGTTTGTTGGCGATTTCCGGCTGTTAGTTACTTTTTGGTTGTTTGTCGGTTTTAATTGATAACTGCTTCCTTTTTTCCGTCTGGTTGGGATAGTTTGCGTTTTGTCTGTGTCCATGTAATAAAAATAAAATATCTGTATATATTCTCCTCTCTCGGGTTCGATTCTAGCCTTGGGTTGTTCTCGTGTTTTTTTTTTTTTAAACCAAGTGGCGGTTTCTTTTTTTTTGAACGTGGCCACCTGGAATGCCAATTTCACTGGATAACGCGTGTATAAGCACATTCATGGTCAGGGTCTTCAAATGCTCGGCTCAGTTGACTGTGTTGTTTCAGTATATATATTCAGCTTCAACGAACGAAACGTCTTGCGCGCCAAACGGTTTTAGTTGTGCAACAGAATGAGTCAATAAAAACTCGCTCAATGAATAGCAAAGGAAGCTGTGGAATGTTAACAGCCTTAAGCCTTAAGGTTAATCGTTCTAGAATGATTAGGCCGGTAATTTAAAGTAGTTTATTTGTACTAAAGGCACATATTGAGCTACCGCTATTAGAGACAGTGGTATAACAAAAACAGGTAGGGTTTATAAAAGTACCAATGCCGCCGTTACTTGGCTGTGCGGAAGTTGGTTAGCTAATAGATCCTCTTTGAAAGGATATCTTTTGTTTTAAGTTGCGATTGTGCTAAAGCCTTAAAAGCCTCAGGGCACAGCTCTGCTTTCGATCGATTAAGTGCACGACAGGCGTAATTTTTTTCTTTCTTTTCAAACGCCAATTTATACTAAACGCCAATACTCCTCACAGGCTGACATCGTATTGCCCGAAAAACGACGTAATATACGATGCACCACACAGGAAGTACATTGTAATTAACTTTCCGTTCGATACTTCGCAGACACAGATGTCGACCTGCTCCCAGCTGTGCTTCCCTCATACAATGCGGGTCGCTTGCCGGCTGCGGTGACACTACCTTCCGCACGTGCGGTCAACCCGAGGAACAGTCGCCCCCAAAACTTCGGAAACATGGCACACGGAGGAGTTTTGCTGGCGACTGCTTTTGTTATCCTTACCGGCGCTCGTGCTCAAGACGACAAGAACTGCGACTTCGTGTACGGGACTTCCACGCTGGGAAATTTCACACACTGGGCCGTGTCGACGGAGGCCCGGCAATGCGCCACAGTTCCCAGGTGGGTGGTGAGCGTTGATTGTTTTCGAAGGCTTTGGGTACTGGCAATCACAGCTTTGCATAGGGAAGAAGTGAATTGCCTGTATGACGCCCGTGAAAAAAAATCTTGCTAATTAAACAGTCACTGACCTGTTTGGGTAATTCTTAATTCCAAGCAAGGGCTTGCTCTGCCACCTATTCTTAAATGTTAACAAATTAAATTAAAAGCTAATAAGCTGTCTACAGAGACATGCTGCATGAGCATTTAACCTGTTACATTGCTTCCGGCTTCCGAAATTTGGTTTGCAACCCCCAAAAGCTTGCGTAGTACATAATGCGTGAGAATTATGCCGCTTTGATCAGGCCAGTGAAGACAGAGATGCCCAGTGTGTGTTGACGAATGTTAAGCAGTGAAGGCATGCACTAATACCTTCACCTGGCCCACAAGGGTACGGGCCCTCCCACCCTTTTACGTTGAGAGGTTCCATAAGACACCGAGTATTGGTCGGAATCACTAACCCGCTTAAATTTAATACGAACGCCGTGAGAAGGTGATGCCTCTAGCTCCTAAACATTTATTTACATGTTTCACTAAGTTATCGGTAGTCCCGTGTTTGACGCAATGCAGTCAGGTCAGTGAAAAACAAGTTATGAAGAAAATGGTCACTGACCGAGCCACTGAATTGGTCAGTAACCATGTTACTCATTTATTGACTTAAGTTCAGTTCGCTATCAACGGAACGTTTCTGTGCACATTTCATTGTGTATGTTTTTCAGGAACATTTATTTAAAAGGAGGCAACATGGCTGATGCGGCCGTAGCCACTCTGCTGTGTATGGGTGTCGTCCTACCGAAAGGCCATGGGCATCGGTGGGGGATTCGTGGCTACCTTCTACTTAAGGTGAGTAGCATCCTCTGGAAGCTTTCTATAGCATCGGGAGCCCAGTAAGTTGTGCATCGAGTGTCAGAGCGACTTGGATTACAGCATGCATACATACCGTTGAGCACAGCAAAAGAAAGGGGATGATGATTGCTTCCGCTAAGTACTGGCTGTCCTTAGAGGTCCCTCCAGCCGAGTTCGTAAGCATGTGCTTTCTTTTCCTCTCGCGCCGTCTCCTTCTGAAGAGGCAGCATTATGCTGCGTGTTCTAAACGAGGTCTGCCGCGTCCTGTTTGCCTGGTTGGACACGTCTCATTCCGCTACGTTTCGTTTGGCTATGTTTTCTACAAAGAACGAACTCGGTTGCTAGTGTTGCGTCTCGGAAGATAGTGCTCCGGATCACTCACTTGCCGGAATTCTTCCTGGGGTGGACATGGGAAATCTCACGAAAACACAGGGAACTGGGAACGTACAAGGAGGGGTAAGGATCGTTTGTGTGTGCCTGTCATCAATTCTAGATTTAAACAAAACGTCACCTTTGCTTCGAACTACCGTCCTCTACATGCGTCCCGACTTGAGTCCAGATTGCCCTGGCAATCTGACGTCGAACTCCATCTACAAAGTTTTTAAACTCCATCGTAAATTCATACAGTTATGGTATGTGGTTAGATTAGACGCTCGGGCGATAGCAGAGTAGATTGATAACCGTGTTGTATGAGCATTTCCACTTTGTTCAGCAAACGATTCGCAAGCATACTAAAGGTACGACAAAACGCGGGTACAAATATATTGTACAAACACCGCCTTTTTCTTGGCAAAGGACTTCGTTGCGCCCTCATTGACTTGCGGTCCCCTCTATGCCATTACACTATCCATAACTCTTTTTCCAAACTTTGGGGTATCGTGCCATGAGTGGGAAAGGGCATGAAATGAATCGGCCTGGAGAGAGAGAGAGTGAGAGAGAGAATAAATCTTTACTCCAGAGCATAAGTGCTGATGGCAGGGCATTTGTCGTGTGGAAGGAATCCCTAGTCCAGGATACCCAGACTGCGGTCTGCCGTCCAGGCCCCTTTCACCAAGGTTTTGCTGGGATCCAAGGTCTGCGTCGGCCAGACAAGTCATCCACTGCTCATGGGAGGAGGACGGAAATGGGAGGAACAGGATTGGGGTTTGTTGGCACTCCCTATACCTGATGGACAGGGTGCAAGGTGTGGGACAGAGATTACAAAGGGAGGGATATTGAGTCGGGTATATCATGGAGGAGGAGGGTGCTGTGTGAATACAAATTCGTCGGCAGCCTTCCGGTAGCTTCACTTCTGGATATCGCAGGATAAGGTGGCAGGAATGTAACTCTGTATAGTGTGCCAGGATGTCTCTGTACTGAAGAAGCGGTTCTGTGTTCATTGCGGCAGCGTGCGTTGACTGTCCCCGGTAAAGGTTCGGTGTTTGTAAGCGCGGGCTGAAGCGTGAACCACCTGATTACCGTCAACGGATTTATGTACATGCACTCAGACGATGTTGAAGCCGGGTCCTTCGATGGCTTGAAGGATCTTCATTGCTGATGCACTGATGCGTCTTCAGGGATAATTTTGGTGTGACACTTGCCAGTCGGTCAACATTGTGACACCGTCTTTAGCATCCTTGCTGCCCGTCGCGGCCACGGCAATGGCAACCTGTTCTGTGACCCTGTCAAAGTTGTAGACACTGTCAGTCTGTCAGTGCGGTCATTTCTTTCCCGGTTGCGTTAGCAGTACAGCTGATCAAGTGCGCCACCATATCCGTTAATCGTTCTCTGCCATACACAGGGTGAGTCCTGGTCTTACAGGTTGTGAGAAGGGGCAGAGGCGCCAACAATATAACCGTTACTGGCCTCGGAAGCTTTTGGCGAAGGCGGAATCGCGTAGCTACAACTACGTAAGCTGATTTCCCGCTACCGGCCCACTCCTAAATGTAAAACTGGCGGAGGTTTTCCTTCGCTGCTTGCGGTAAAATGGTGAAAAGAAATCACGTCCTCTTTTTGTTGCTGCCATCCTTCTTCCAAGCTTTTCCTGAAGAAGCAATTGAAAATCGGAACACAAAAAATAAAACAGTCAGTCCCAGTTAAAAACAGAAATAACGTGCCAGAAAGCGTAGCACCGACACTAGCAAATTTCGCAATCCGCCAGAAAAGTGAAATTTTGCGGAGAAGCCGCACTGATAATGCTCTGCATCCTACTGAAGCTAAAAAAATAAAAGCAAAATGTGCCGCGCCTTACTTAACCGCTTTGGCGTAATGTTTTATAAAAACCGTGTTCGTTCACTGATAATTACAATACATAATATGAGCGCACATGTTTCGAGGTTTGCCGGAAAGCTCGGCACGGGGGCACACTACCGAGAAAAGAAACGAGGGGGGGGGGATGGGATGGAGAGCAAGTTGAAGGGGAGAGAAGTGGATTGAGCAGGTGGTTCTGCTCAAGTGGCACACAACTTGACTGCGTAATGTCTTTACTTCCGCCATGACAGCGGCGAAGAGGTTCTTGATTGCATTAGGTAAAGAACACCAAATGCTGACAACATGCGGAATCAAAGCGTTTTGAGGCGTAATGTACAGTTGAGTACAATAGTGGTTCCCTGGGCGCTGAAAGATACAGAGTGGGAAGCACTCTGCAAGGAAATGACTTGCACGCAGAAGAAGCAACGCCACATGGTGTAGGGGCAACAGGGGGCTGCAAAGGCGCCCGTTAACGAGGTTTGGCGTGCGGTATTCTAGATAAGGGCACTCAAACCGCCATTTTCCTCTGAGTATGGCAACACCTACACACCTTTGTACGCTTGTGAGTCGTTCCAAGTAGGGTATCCATATAGGCACGCCGTTCTTCAGATCCGGGATACCTAATAGGGGCTTGATACACGCCAACCTATCCCTTCTGCTTAACACTTTCTCTCCCTCTTTACGTATCATGTCCCGACCCCCGTTATCACTTCAGGCACCAATCGAAGGAACTTAGCGTTCTTTGTATGGCTCTTTTTTCCTCTATCAGAGAAAGCAGCCACCAGTAATGTTAAAGCGTTTTCCGCCATTCGGACCCGGACAATCCGCATTTTATGGTCAAGTCACATAATCAGCTATCGTATCACCTTAATAACCATGCTCATAAACGGTAACGTTCCCATCAACATATTTGTCGCAGGAGGGAAAGACATGCCTTGTCCCTCATTTCCCGAGAAGTTGCTCCGGGGGCTGCAAGGAGAGACATGTTCGTCGGAAACGCCACACTCAGCCGCAAAGGTGAGCGTTCGCTGCTACACGTCTTTATTACCATGAACCAAACTAAAATACTCGCGTCTATTGCCTAGGTGTTTGACGGTGTCATTGAAGCTTTAGTGTAAGGCTTTTGTACGCATAACTAATGCGTATCCATGGTGCACAAGTGAACAAGTTATAAGTTATGGATATAGTATTTTTATCGCTAATTTTGTGAATATTTATCTGTGTTCAATAGGTGGATTTTTTTTTCGCGATATCAATTTCAACTGGCCCTGCAAACTTTCGAACATACCCTGCGTGCGCGTGCACGCGCGCACACACACGTACACAGACGCACGTACACGATGAAACATCAAAGTTGACTTGCGTATCGGCAAAAAGCTGACCCAATTCAGAATGAGGAATATACTGAGTAAGCGGACTGCTTGGCTGGGTAGGAAAAGCCTGAAGGGAATGCTGGAGGAAACGGTTTATCTGTACAACCGGAATGGCGATTGCGAAAGAGAAAGGGCAGCAGCCCGTCTGTACATGCAGACAGCCAAAGATAGGAAGGTGTATGTGGAAGCATGGTTACTATGAGAGCGCAAATCCTGCCACGTACAGGTGCCATCAGAAGTAATTGGAGCATGGCAGCTGTGGCCGAACCGCATAAGAGCGCCGTGTAGCTGCACCGGCGGTAAACGAAAGGAGCAGAATACGTATGCGCGCCTGCCGATGGTGATAGCCCATCTATACTTCTCAACCACTTCTTTTAACGAGGCTTCTAGCATTACTCGCAGCATACTGGCCTCAGTGATGGCGCTGATAGCAGAGGTGGTATCTGGCAGCGTTGGTTCCCACACTTTCAGCGCACGCAAGCTGCTGGAGAAACGTCGCAATTGTAGGGATCTGAACGGACAATTTTTCTTTTCTAATATTTTTATGAGGGTCTGCTATTGCGGCCCAAAGTTCTGGTTGACAAGGATTTGAAAGAGGTGACGTAAGAGCAATTTTTCGTATTGGCAAATAATAATCAAAATTCACTTTGTGCTTCACTTTGGCCTACATTACCGCGAAAATATGTTCATGGTTTTGGTGTATGAGGGTGACAGGCTTGTTTTAGTCGCACTTTCACCAAATTTACCCAATAGTACTCTTAACGACTAATAATATAAAAATCACGAAAGATCATTCTTTGTTTTTTGTAGAGTTTAATGAGCCGACGCAACGCAGGCGAAGAGGTGCGCCGTAGTGGGGCGCTGCAAATTAATTTTGACGGCCTGGGGATCTTTAACGTGCGCCGAAATCTCGTACACACGGGCGTTCTTGCTTTTCGCCTCCATCAGAAAAGCGGCCGCCGCTGCCGGGAATAGAACCCCCGTCGTCGTGCTCGCAGCGAAACCCCTTAGCCACTGAGCCACCACGGCGGGTGAAACATCAATGGCGTCTGACAAGGTCGAAGTCAAAACCCAAACCTATATTTTTTTATTTTGTTTTATTTCCAATTTCGTTCAGACATACATTGTCTAGAATGAGAGGGCTAAAGGCAACAAGCTGCCTCACTAGGGCCCTTACACCCAAAGTACATTGGGACAGGAACAATAAGCAGCGAAATGACCTCTTCCCTAGCAAGAAAAGTAACTTAAGCACGATAATTCAAACGTTACAAAGCAAGCTAGCCAGTCATTATACAATAAATAGCGACAAATAACGAGGCGGTAAAACAATGACGCATGCAGATGTGTTTTACACAATGTTTAGCAGATAATTATAACATTTCTACTAATGTTTTCATACATACGCATATACGTTTCACAACACACACAAACATTTATTTGAACAAAAAGAACAGTTACAAGAGCACATAAGTGAACCATATATTTGTTACCGGAAGACGCTTATAACGTTTATAAATCTTTAATCTCATTTCGAACCAACGCCGTATCCTGAGGCTGAGGCCGATATCCTGAAATTGTCCGTCTCGTGCACGATACACGCAGAGACGGAGCACGTAGGATAAATAAAATCGAAGGTTTCGTTTCGAATCATTTTTAACTGGCAAAAAAAGTATGTGATGAACGCAAAATAGTGTTATACCGGCGATGTCACGTTTAGAGAAGCCCTTTGTTGATTACTGTCTTCGGGACCGAAATAAACGCAGACTATCATTAGCCCCTCTATGTTTTGGAAAAAATTATTTTCATCTCTATCGCTTTTTTTTAAGTCTTCATCGCCAAAGACGGGTGTCCTCGTCAACTTTTTATTTCAACACTCGAACAGGTGGGACTGGCCATTGCGGTGCCCGGAGAACTGCGCGGTTATGCGGAGATCCACAAGCGCTTTGAAGGCAGGCTTCCCTGGAGAGCTCTCTTCACGGACGCCATACGACTGGCTAGCGATGGTTTCCCTGTCAGTGACCTACTCGCCCACAGCCTCTGCTACGAGGCACGTGACCTGTTCGGGTGTCCAGACGGACCCTGCGAGCCAACATGGTGCGAAGAGTGTCGCCTTTTATATAGTACTCCTCTTAAGTTCGTCGTTATTGACAAGATGCTTTCTATACAAGCGGCATAAAGTGCCCTGGGAGTGAAAAAAAGCAAACAAGGACACAAAAGGCTAGTCCCGAACGGGACATCGAAAAAGTAGCCTTAACATTGCGTTGAAAGAGCCTGGAACGGACAATTTTACGTGCCAAGCTACGTATAACGTGCTTGTACGGCCCGCGGTATGACCCTGTTTGCTTTAACTTATTTACAAACGGATGATGACGCTTAACTCGTACTTGATGTTGTGTACACAAGTGCCATCTTGCCACACCCCTATTAAAAATTAGATGTTCGTTCCCTGAAGTGAACGTGCATTTCACCTCACCGCACGTTGTTTATAGATTCTGCTGTCATTGTTTATCTAATAATTCCCTTATTGTTTTTGATTTGTATATAGTACTTCATCCTGCAGTGGACATAACCAGGCTTAAGATAAACATAATGATAAAGATAAAGTACTTTTATGATCTCTGTCATATATAGCGCATCTCAATAAAGTACACTATTCCACCATGATAGCTCCGCCACAGACCTCATTCTTGGCGCTTAGCCGACTTTTATCGTCGATCTTCACACACCCGCGACGGACTTTCTTCGTTGTTAGAGTATATGAGACCACGGGTAGAACTCGAAGTCGTTTTACTGATGTGATTCGCAAGCGGGAGCAGCTCCGGCGGAGTAGTTCCTATGCACGGTAGCCGATGACTGCTTTTGAACGCTCTCGCTTGCAGAGTTGAAAACCAACCACCCTGGGTTTGGCTAGAAACTGCATTTTTAAAGCGACGATTCCTTGGTTTCACTGAGGGCGGTGCCGTAACCAAAACGCACTGAAGGAAAGCCAAGTTAACCCAATCGGTAGGCGCTCGATGATGACGAATCAAGAAGAAAGCGCTTCCCGTGATCGGAATAGAACCCGGTTACCTCACATTAAAAAACCGCCGACATCCGACTGCGCCACAATCGCATTCGAGGCTGCTAAGCATTTCCTTTGGGTTCGTTGCGCGGGCGTTGGCTTTGGAGTGTGCCTGAGGTGAAGCGGACTTCGGCTTTGGGCTTTGGCAGATGAGATTTTGGGCTTTGGGGGCGTGTATTTCGGACTTTCATTTGAATCAGTTTGCATAGAAAAAGCTTTGCGTTTAAACATCTTTCCCGTAAAAAAGGGACTGATGTTTTTTTTTTTTTTTTTTTTTTTTTGCTCGAGGGGCATGCTTTCTCTATATGACCTTGATTGCCAGCCTTCACACTTCGCAGAACAACGTTGCCTCGCAGCGCTGTTTCTTCGCGGCAGCCGACGCATGTCGATGGCTTGACAGACCGGTGCATTCATTTCCCGAAGGAACGCGCTCTTCATTGACAGGCTTCGCTCATACGCGACACGAATATTCAAAGTGAGTTAATGCACTGCTCACGCGTCAAAAATGACGCTGAAGTGGTACTTTTGACCGGGCCACATCTCCCCTCTGCGCCACCGAACAACACTGGGCATCCTCGATTAACCAGTCCCTGGACAGTCCGCGGGCAGTCCGGAGACTGCCCTCAGAATGGAGGCTCCGTAGGAATACATCAGAAAATCGAGCGCCGGATTGCTCCCGGGCAATACACGGACGGTTCCGGTACTTGTAATCGAGGAGGCCCACTGTGACAAATGGACAACCGGAGAAGGTTGGATCGAGGAGATCTCCACGCACAAACTGAAGTTCGCACTTTTTAGCCCGTTCGTGGCAATCTGGAAACTTCGAATATATTGGCGTGTTGTTTTCTTTCCGCACATTATAGCGACGGGCCCCGCGAACTCTCTCAACCAAGGCTCATTCAGTGATGTCTATCAAGACACCTCTGTCAATCTCGACCAGGCACAATTAAATTCTAATTGTTAGGGTGGCTGAAACTGTCCATTTACATTACATTATTGATGAGACAGCCCAGGAGTAAAAAAAAATACCGTTCACAACAGAAGACTGGTTGGTCGATAAATAAAAAACAACATGAAGAAAAGCATGCTAACGTTTTATATAAAATGAAACCAATATTGTTAGATTGTTGGCATAGTGCCGACATTTCATCGAGTAGACTTGTTTTGTGATATGTAAACAAGGAACCCGTACGGGCCCCGAAAGCGTAATTGGTTTTTACCTATTGTTCTTTTTTTGGCGGGTGTAAGTTTTTTCTGGCAACATTTGGTGGGACTTTCCATTGTGTTTTCTTTATGTTCGGCATTTCTTAGGTTACGTACTGGTTGTTTAGCTTTGACTTGCAATTGGCGTACCAAGCGTGTGTTTTTTCAAGAATATATATTTTGGTTATGTTATTTCCAAACGTCCTGGTCTAGTTATTGGCACTAGATTTCGGCGCACGTTAAAAATCCCTAGGTGGTCAAAATTAATGCGGAGCCCTCCAATACGGCGCGCCTCATCGCCTGCGTTGCCGTCGGCGCATCTAACCCTACAACTAATCAATCAATAGTTATTGGCACTGAGGAAAGTCCCAGTCGCCACTGAATACCGAAGAAAAGAACCTGCGAGACGTTTCCCTTTCCCTCACAGCTTGTTTTCTGATAATCACAAATCAATTTGTAACGCAGGAGCAAAGCTTGGGCTACTATTTGCTCTATTTCTATAGCTAATCTTTCAGGCTAATCTTTCAGTCTCACTTTCTTCAGTTTTAATTATCTCATCCCAGCCAAAAACTCTCTAGCAGTTGCGAGAATTCAGCTGAAGCGATAACTTTCTTCCACATCCTGTTAGTTGGTTGCATTCTGAAAAACAAGATTAAAACAAAAAAATGAAGGAAGCTTACCCAGCGCGTAAGACTTGAAGGTAGCGAAGCTGTCGCAACCTTCACGGCTACCATGAAGGTTAAAGTCCACGATTGCAGCCGATTTGCTTTGTCTTCGCTGCCGCAACGACCTTTACTCCATCATTGTTGCAATAAGTGTGAGATTTTTCATTTTTTGGAGTGATAATTATTATACATCACCTTTGAGGGCGTACACTATGACATCTCTTTCTCGTTCCGAGCAAGTGCTGACATGATTACAGCCAACGCTGGGTTTTTTCGCCAATCTTGCCAATCTCCCTAAGTGGGTATGCTTCGCTTGACAAACGTGCGCAGGGGACGCTGGGCGGTCGCCGCGAGGCACGCACACACGATCGCTCGGCATTATCATAGTTTCTTAACTGCCGGTCGGTCGCCGCAATCTCGGCCAACATCCTAAGTGGGTATGCTTGGTTTGACCGGCGTGTGGAGGGGACGCTGGACGGTCGTCGCGAGACTCGCACACACGAACCCTAGGAAATGTTTTTTATTTTGTTAGCTGCCGGGCGTTCGTCGTCAGGCCCGCGCTCCTGTGCGCTCGCTCGGCGATGTCTTGGTATCTTAACCACGGACAGAAAATATTACGATGTGCTAAACAGCTGCGCTGTTAGAACAAATAGTTTTTTGATACTAGCCTCCCATAAATGTTTCTCAAGCAGGACAAAAATTCCTGTCCGGAAACCTCTTTGTACAGCTGATGCATGCGATACGTAGCCAACGTTCTCGGCTTTCAGACTTTTTCTCACCGCTCAGGGCCCGCGTTCTTCATTTCTGGTTCGCTTTAGCCGTCTGCCCTTGTTGTGAATGGGTTTAAGGAAGTACCATATGCGGCGCGGTCAGCAACACACCCGTAGCACTGCATGCTACAATAATGCGACATCGACAACTCCCTTTGATTTTCGAACGCAATATACTTACAGTCCCCTGACAAGAAAAGGCGGTGATGTGATGGAAAGATGGTCACGTGACAGAAAGATAGGGCTCCGAAAGGGGAGAAAGGATTGTAGTCCGATGTAAATGGAAGAGGACGCGTTATAGCCGCACTTGTGAAACGAAGGAGTGCAGCTGTGCTATTCCAGCACACCCCCCTTCCGCCTACGCCTCTGCAGCCGGTGCTCCCATAGTTGAGCTTAGTTTTGTTCCGACTTCCTAACTAAAGGCACAGCAGTCACCAATTGGCCAGGGCTCTCTACGCGGCGGATCACCTCATTGCCTGCCGGCGCGGCAGCCGCTTCTGCTCCTCTCGCGGAAACGAAAAATCGCGGCGCCTATAGTACCGACGAAAACAACCTTGATAAATATAAAATTATTGGGCGGAAACATATGTGATACTTGCGCATTTCTCCACGAAAGCAGTATTAATTGTTTTCTTAATGAGACTTTTACTGATTTGATTGATTGTAAGGTTTAACGTGCCGACGCAACGCAGGTGATGAGGCGCGCCGTAATGGAGGGCTCCGGATTAATTTTCACCCCCTGGGGACCTTTAACATGCGCCGAAATCTCGTACACATGGGCTGAGACTATTACTGTACTCATTTTGAGGTCTGTCGCGAAACTAGTCGAAAAAATAGCACCATCTGCGATGGGATGAGGCTTTTAGGGGTGGGGGGAAGTCGAGAAGAGGGCCCGAAACTGTCTGGCATGGGGTGCCGACACCTAATCCGGCCGTGGGGGGTGGGGAAGTGGACGTAAAAGGAGGGGATAGCGGTAAATAATTGGAGGAATAGCACCATCTGCCCGACAAGAGAAACAACTCTGTTAAAATAAAGCTTCTCTAGTCATTCATAACTTCGACACTTATGATTCCCTGCCTGCCGCGGTGTTCGTTCTCCAGGAAGCCTTTCTGGAACTCGGAAGAGAAGCGGCCCTTGATAGCCGGTGAACTACTTGTGCAGAAGGACCTGGCCAGGACGCTGGCAGAAATCGCAAAGTATGGCCCGGACTACTTCTACAAAGGCAGCCTTGCCAGCAACGATGGTGCGGGAGATTGCTGAACATGGTACGACGTGAACATCCGGCACTTGTCTGAAGCCATCTTATTTGAGGCAAAACGATATCGATTTTTTAGGCAAACCTCTTTTTTTAGACAACCTGATAGCCCTTCGGTGATTTATGCTTTCAGTTGCTCCTGGGAAGGGTTTCGAGGGAGGCAAAGAGTGATTAAGATATAATAAACTGGAGAGGCCAGCCTGGCAAATCTGGTAGGTTTGAACGTGAGATGTCGGTGGTAATGCTACAGATAAGGATACGGACACACACTTATATTTGGGAAAAACTAAGGGGGAAATCAATATGACCGTATACCACACAGCAGAACACGTTACTGAGAGTATTGGACATAACAAGCGTTACGATCTCCGGACACAAATATGCGGAAGTTCTTGCAATCCTTATCACATGCAGTTGAATAGGTCTAGCGACAGTGCAAAAAAAATTTCTTGCACTGTATGTCATCAGCAACAGAATGCTAGCGAAAACGCAATAGAACTCTAGTCACGCGCACCACGCATGGGCACATCGGAAAATACATTGGGTCAAAATGGCAGCGGCTATTGGGGGTGGCGGATATGAATTCCCGAAGGTTTCCTGCCACACATGAAGCCACAAACTTAATCTGAAACAATACTGCACAAAACATTTCTGGAGGTTGATTCACCTTCAACTTTCTGTGAATTGATCTGGCCGGTCGTTCATGTTCCCGTATGGCCGTGTTCTGCAGGGTTTCCTCGTAACTGATCAGACACTTGTTTTGGGGGGCCGCTGTTAACACTAGCAGTTGCACACTGACATATAGTTTAATTATTTACAGTGCGCTGACTGTTGATAATATTATCGACAGTCAACTATATCAACACTATATCGACTGTTGATAGTTCCGTGTCCTCATGAATGAGTAACGAAGATTCTGTCGGACGCTACGTGGTGCTACAGGATGGAAATGTGCCCAGACGCCTAATTTATTGCATACGTTAGGAGAAAAGCAAGAACAATTGAAAGATTAGACATTTTAAATCTTACAGTACAAGCGCTTGTACTGACAAGTAACGGGAAACGCAGGTGCTTTCACAATATGCAGGGTGATCAAAGTTAAGTAGACAGATTTTTGAAAAATTAGACGCTTAGATGTACTTGAAGACCAGCGCTACAGCAATGTTATGCGCAAGGGGGACACACAATGAGGTGGTAAGTAGTGATGTCGGTGGCTTAATTACTAAAATTGGATAATCAACTTTTTAGCGGCTACAGTAAGCAGGCATGCTTGTATGAAGAGTTAGACGCAATCTTATTCCTACGCAGTTTCATTTCGCAGAATTCTTCTAGCGCATTCGTACTCCGAGATATCGAACCGCGAATTTTATTTGCCGTTCGCATGATTACGTATGCTAGAAATTGAAGACCGGCCGCAAAGCTCCTCCCTTTTGTGACGTGCCTGCTGTGTACGGTGTTTAGAATGACAACGGGGTGGAGGCATAGACAAAAGTGATAACTGGCACCGTTTCAGTCTTGGCTGGGCTTATTGCAATCTGCACTAGGCGGAACCGCTATCGGAACACAGAACAAAAGGGAGGAGCTTTGCGCCGGTCGTCGCTGTCCTAGCATGAGTAATCATGCTAACGGCAATTAAACTTAGCAGTTCGATATCTCAGAGTACGGATGCGCAAAAAGAATTCTGCCAAATGAAACTGCGTAGAAACACGACTGCGTCCAACTTTTCAATACAAGCATTCCTCTTACTGCAGTCACTAAAAAGTTAATGATTCAATTTTAGGTCATTTACGCCATTGACAACAATAATTACAGCTAATTTTGTGTCCCCCTGGGCGCATAACCTCACTGTAGAGGTCGTCTTCACGTAAAGCTAAGCGCCTAACTTAAAAAAAAACTTGTCGACCTAATTTTGGTCACCCTGTATACGATGTAGAAGGCTTGGCGTCGGTTACCTGTTAAGACGCTTTCAGTCAACCTGCTGTTTTGCTGCATGCGTGTGTAAAGCAGAGTGAAAGTGAGTGCTTAAGAAGTTGTGTACAATCGAATAACTATGGCGTGAAGCCAGAACAACTAAATCAAGCAGGATATCACCAGTTTTCAGTGTCAAAAATAAAATTAATAGGTCAAATGCTTGCGCCTGTTAACAGTAACTGTGTTCATAATCACGTAGCAGGCAAATCGCAGCTATCTCGCAAATTCGTACAGCATCTGCTGCCCGAAAGTTATTCTTAATGTCAATAATGCCACATTCGCTAAAACGTAAATACGCAGCAGGGTGATATGTGATTGCGGCTCTTGTTATTTGCCTACTGCGCACGTCCTTTAGAATAATTCTTTAACTCCGCACAATACCCCAGGATACAGCTTTTTGATTACAGGTGGAATTATGACCCTCAAGGACCTCCGCTCCTACAAGCCTACTTGGACCCAGCCAGTGAGCGTCACCTTTCGAGACGGTCGGGTAGCGTACTCGGCACCACCTCCGGCAGGTGGCGCCATCTACTCGTACATCATGTCCATCATGGACGCCTTTAGAAGCGACGACCATGCCGGTCTCCAAGATGACGTGCTCACGCTGCATAGGTGTGTGTCCTTTCGCGTAGCGTAGACTGGTTCCGGGTACTGCGGTTCTTGTGGAACGAGCTTGTTGGTAGGGTCAGAGTCCTGCAATGCTTTTTAAAGGATTTATGGGCTTCAAAGCATTAAAGGCTCTTGTAGGGCGTTCGTGTTTAGTACAGCAAAGGCTCTGAAGTATGGATGCACTAAATAACAAAATGTTTGCGAAATGCAGTTTTCACTTGAGACTCGGACGGGAGTAACAAGAGTAATTTCACTCGATGAAGCGAAGGACGATAGTACTTGAAATCAGTGTTGCCAGATGGTGAAATTTGAGCGCCAGATATCAAATATACGGGGAAATGTGGGTGCTAATGGCGTTGAGGTAGCAGTACAGCTACACCAAATAACATCAGGTGAAAATTGGGAAAAAAGTTGTCTTACTGCTTTGAACCATGTATTTCTTTCCTGAATCGAAGCTTTTCCAACTCCTAAACACCAACAGTGATTTACATTACTGTGCTGCATGCATATTTTAATGTGCTTCATAAGACGTTTCGGTTTTTATCAACACTTGAAAGTAATTATAACTGTAGTGCCACATTTGTATTTCAAACACACCACAGTGAATAACATGCTTCAAAATTATTTAGGCAAAAACGTTCCACTACAATGTCCACCCAAAGCAATGTCTCCCCAAGTTATTTTGTTTGGTTGGTTGATTGTACAATGACCCGGAAAATATGTTAAATGCTCGCATAATAACTTTAGAGGAATATACGTTGCAACAGGTCTTAGGTTTGGATTTCAAGATAGGCAACAGTGTAACCAGAGCTGTATTAGACGCAGGTTAACTTTTTTTGCGAGCATATATATGCCGATAGAAAATGGAGTAAGGGTTCTTTTGCTGTGACTGCGACAGATGTAAAAACAAATTTCATTTCACTTCGCTGAAACTTATTTTGCTTACCTAATTATAGATATAATCAAGTTACCCGCTCCTTTAAACATGTACAAGAGCAAAAAAAACCACCCAAAGTACTATTTTTTGGCTAATTGAATGTGGAGGAAAGATACAGTAGCCAGAAATAAGTTATAACGACCGTATTTAAGTGGTGGTGAAACTTAGTGAAATTTTGACTAGGGGCTGGTGTTACAGTTAATTTCCAATCTGGACAATGCTGCTTGAAATCCGCAGCGTTCTACCGTTATTTTAATTTAGGGATACATGCAGACTATTCTGCCTTAGTATTAGGCATTTTCGTTTCTGTGTAACCTATACGCGATGTATATTTTCGTTAGCGTTCCAAACTGCAAAACAAAAGCAATACGTGCAAAGACGGTAGACAAAAGTTGAATTTAGTTTGACGCAGCATTGTCAGTAGTGAGATTTAAGTTTGAAGAAATTAGACAGAAGAGTGAATAGAAATTTCGTGAACCTACACGGCAGCTTTAGTACCGCTAATTTCGATAAAAAAGAGTCGCAGTCAATTCTCTTTGCTGCTGGGAAAATAAGCCGCAAGCAACAGGGCACTATTGTGTGGATGACATTAAAAAAATGAAGAAGCTCACACTGTTACAAAATGTGATCTGGTTGGTTGGAAGACGACGACACCGAAGTGAAGACGAGCAGCGACCGCACGAGCAGCGAGGCTCGAGACATCTTCTTCATCAATCGAATACGTTAACCGCTCGACAGTCATCAATAAAGCGGCGTCCTCTAACCCGCGCCTGCTTCCGGGTTTTCAACAATTTGGTGCCGTGACCAGGATGAAAGGATTACACCGTTAGAGACCCCTGTTGCGGAATTATGGAAGACGAGGAGGGCGACCACTATCATTACTATCGGAGAGAGGAGAAAGAAGCGAATAAACCTCGGTCCGGCTCAGCCATGGCTTGGCGTCTGCGTCTCGTGCCATAACATTTCTGGTGCCGTGAAACCCGGGAACGACGGACCAGCGGACTTCACGGCGCAGCGCCGTCAAGGTAGTGCGTGGCCTCAGGTTCGTCGGATTTTCTCATTTCGGAGGCCTCACCCTTGAACGATGCCTGTCATGGCTGCGTGCTGGACACAGACCCCCCACCTAGAACCCGGAGATGATCCCCACCCATCGGACAGTCCCGCCCTTGCTTCGCTGCGCTCTCTGGTTTAGATGACAGGCAGGTCGTGGACCAACTTATCAGTTCGCGGGTCGTCCTCCGGGCGGACATAACGGAACTAGCCAACACCACTATTCGGGTCTTGGAATCGTCACCATCGAATATAAGTATGCTCATCGATTTGCACCGTATGGCAGAACAAAAACAAGACGAGCTTCGAAGGCTGGACGGTCATATCCAGAGCCTTCTCGACTTTGACAGTTTTGTGGCAGACTTAGAAGAAGGCGAAGAGTTTTCATACGTGATAAGTCGCACGAAGGTTTCGTTGAAGGAACGAATCTCTCAGGCAACGTTGAGTACGTCGTTCACCGCGACGAAGACTTTGTCGCCACCTCAACCGACGCAGAATCCTTTCAGAGGGGGCATCTCCCTGAAAAGGGACGCGGCCATTGTAGCACTCCCATTCGCTACAAGGGATGCTTGCGAAACCGCGAGTTCGTCGTGTTCAGCGGAAGAGAACACAGAGCAGCACAGCGCCCCTACATTTGCAAAGTCATCGGTGAACCAGGCCGCTGGACGCAGAATCAATACCGAGTTCGTCGAAGCAGCCGGCGCCGTGCTATTTTGCCCAAATAAGGAAAATACCATCCCAGGCTCGCATGCTCTCGGGGCCATAACCCTAGAAGCGAACCCGTATGTGCAAAACTCAGATGAAGTCAACGGATGACAGGTGTCCCGCGTGCAACGAGAAGACATTCACCCGTGTGCCAGCGTTACGAAACCAGTGGCTCGGCAGTAAGTCTCTGAAGAAGCGAATTCAAGCACCTGAAAGACAAGCGTCCGCTCGACCGCCTGAAAACAGAAAACGCAGATCCATTGCGACGATACAGATGCAAGTGGTTGAAACTCAGCCAGTACACGGAAAGGAACGTCGAAGGCGAACAGGAAAAGAAAAGGGCACCACTGACCAGAAGGTTCTGGCTGCATTCCGAACACGATTTGTACATGCTCACTCGAGGACTAACTTTACTGCATCATTCATAAGACAGCCCTGCCCAAGCAAAACTTGTGGCCCCGTTCTACCCAAGAAAGTATCCAGAAGAAGGCATCGAGCCTCGAAGCATCGGTGGAGGGTAAAGCAGGCGGAAACTGCCACCTGTCGTCTTTAAATGAATGACACTGGACCACCCATCTACGGCAGAACCTCTACTAACCTGTTCTGAAACTTACCCACTAGTGTCACCGTCGGGGGTGGGAGTGTGTTGCGGAATTATGGAAGACGAGGAGGGCGACCACTATCATTACTATCGGAGAGAGGAGAAAGAAGCGAATAAACCTCGGTCCGGCTCAGCCATGGCTTCGCGTCTGCGTCCCGTTCCATAACAACCCCTACCGAAGAAGCAGGCCCATTGAAGAGGACACAACGGTAACGAACGGCGCATCGAATCAGCTCCCGCCAGAGCCATCTCTTCGTACCGAGCCCCATCATGCATCGTCCGAAATGGAAGCGTAATGTGCTTCGCGCCTCGACTACAAGGGTCATCAGCGAGATGAAGTCCATGATGGAGGTGGCTCCACTACCGACCGGTGAGCTGGCTGAGCAACTTAATATGCTTAAACGGAAAGAGGCTGCTTTAACCGAACTAGACAAAGAGATAGAGGACATCATTCCCGATGACCAACTAGACGATGAACTAGCAACTGTAGAAGATTGCAGGGATTCTATTGCACGCATGGTCTTCTGCGCTGAAAGTCATCTTGCCACCGCATTCCCTCTAACGACGACCAGTGCGGCACAAGCTGTAAATTCAGCTGATGGAGGAATTCTCTTTCGACTGCCCAAACTTGAAGTCGAGTCTTTCAATGGAGATTTTATACGATGGCCTACTTTTTGGGACCAGTTCGAGTCAGCGATACATAAACACCCCTTCCTTGCCGACGTTGACAAGTACAAGTACCTACGCAGTTATATAAAGGGAAAAGCGCAAGGCGTCATTAGCGGATTAGCAACGACTAACGAAAGCTACCCCATAGCCATCGAACTGCTCAAGCATAGGTTTGGAGACAAAAGCCTGATAATAAGCGATGACATGAGCAAATTGCTGAACCTCCCGAAATTGACCTCCTGTGAAAACTTGAGCGACCTTCAGACGCTCCATGATTGTGTACACACTCATGTTAGATCACTCGAAAACCTCGGAGTACACATTGAGTCCTACGGAATCATGTTGAAGACTGCGTTGTGGCAGAAGTTGCCCTATGAGCTCGTGCTCCAGTTTAACCAGTTAATGCTAACAACGCCACAAGGACAGAGAAGAGAAGGGCCTTATGAAGTATCAACGTTACTCGAACTTTTGAACCTTGAAGTGCGAAGTCCGGAGATCACTTCAGTAATGACTGGTTCAGATACGCCTACCACAACAGAACCACACCGGAAACACGTCAACGACAAAATAAAAGGTTATTCTGCCACGCTAACGGTGAAGGTATCCCGCCATAAATGTCTTCTCTGTGAATCCAACGACCACCTCACAGATGATTGCCGGGTTGAACTCCCATTAGACTTAAAGAAAGCGAAATTGCGAAAGCAGGGATGTTGCTTTCGCTGCGCCAGGACCTTTCACCGCCCTAAGAATTGCAAGAATGCAAAAAGCCTCTCATGTCGGAATTGCAAAGGACACCACATAACTTCATTGTGCGATCCAAACTGGAAACAACCAACACCAAGAAAACTGACGACTATGTCCACATCGACGGCTATGTCCCAGGAAACGGCTTTTGCGTGGACAGTGCCTGGAGAAGCGAAATTAATCTCATCAAGCATACAATCAAAAGCAGTGACATGATGGCACGTAACAAATGAAGAGCCAGTGTTTGAGCAGGAAAAGGCCTCCTTGGAGGTGGACCTACCACGAGCTACCGCCCAGAAAGAATCCTCCGAAGAAAGTTCACGGGTCTTAAAAGTCCTCGTCGAAACCGAAGCAGAAGCTGATACGGAAGATACCGCCGAATGTTTATTCTCGACTTCAGCGCCTGAAGCTTCATCGGCCGAGACACTTTATGAGCGTTGGAAGCGCGGAGAGCACCTTCTGGAGAGACCATGGAAATTAGGGCGGCGAAACAAATACCTGCACACGTTGCGCCCTGCGCACACGACTCCAAGGAAGTCTCCAGTTTTTCTCGACTACAGACGCACCAATCAATCGCCAATCCATTGCCAGTTCAAGATATTAGCCACCTGAAGCCAACCAGATCCATATTTTTGCGCCGGCCCGAAGCCTGTTGCAAAATGTGATCTGGTTGGTTGGAAGACGACGACACCGAAGTGAAGACGAGCAGCGACCGCACGAGCAGCGAGGCTCGAGACATCTTCTTCATCAATCGAATAACGTTAACCGCTCGACAGTCATCAATAAAGCGGCGTCCTCTAACCCGCGCCTGCTTCCTGGTTTTCAACACACACTAACGCGTAAGACTTGAAAGTAGCGCAGCTGTACGTGACCTTCACTACAATCAAGACAGTTTAAGTCCACGATTGCAGCCTATTTGCTCCTTCTTTGCTACATCGACATTTACTCCATAATTGTTGGTATAAGTGCGAGCTTCCTTCATTTTTGGAAGTGATAATCATTGGACATCACCTTGGATGGGCGTACGCTATGTAGTGTCTTTCTGCTTCTGAGCAAGCGTTGCCACGACTACGGCGGACGCTGGAGTCTTTCACGTTCCGAGCAAGCGTTGCCATGATAACGGTGAACGTTGGAGCTTTTTTTTGGCCACTCTTGGCCAATTTCTGAAGGTGGGTATGCTTGGCTTGAAAAACGTGCGGCGGGGATACTGGGTGGTCGCCGCGAGACACGCTCGCACGAGCGCTCGGCATCTCTTTGGATTTTTTTCACTGCCGGGCGGTCGCCGTGAGGAACAGGATCAGGTGCGCGCACTCGCTATTTTGTTGGTATTTTTATCTGTGGACATGAAAAATTACGTTTTGTTGAACAGCTTCGCTATTAAAACGAAGGAGGGCAATAAGGAAGAAAGGAATGATACCTTAACAACAGTATAGCTCAGATTTTCCTGCACAGTGGAAAATCGTAAGGGGACAACGAAAAGGCCGTTGAAAAAGGAAGAGTTAAGCAACATAGCCGAGGGACGTGTGCCCAGAGCTACGACGTTACATGTTCGAGTTCAGTGATATTGAACATAGCCATTCGTACATGGCCGGTTCAAAAGTGAAAGGTAGCGTAGGAGAGCCTATTCCCCTCGGGTGCTTTGACGTAGCACTGTCAGGCGCACTCAACAACCGCCAATGGTCAGTGAATTCCCATATCCCTGATTGTGAAGTTCGTGCGATGAATTCCTTAACGTGTGTACAGGTTTTGTCATGGAGTACTATTTTAGAATTCAATACACTAACTTGTGTCTTTTTGCAGATTTGTTGAGGCTTGCAAGTTCGCCTACGCCAAGAGAGCCCTCCTTGGCGACCCCCGCTTCGTGAACGTTGCTGACGTAGGTATAGACCCGGCCGCCCACCTTTCGGGGACCAAAGTAGAAAGCTGGCACTGTGATGACATAAAGGCAATGACTGACAGCAAGCTTACCGAGAAAGCGTATTCTTTTGTATGCATTGTACAAAGGTCTGCGATTGTGCCTCGTACGATGATACCGTATACCGTTTCCTTTTAGAACGCATTGTTTAGCCAGAAGTTACACGCTTCTTAGAAGGCTTCAAAGAAGAAATATTCTGTCAACAAGGCAAGTTGGGTGGAAAATTTCAAGTTTACGCACAGGAAGCATATCTAAAGTATTGAACCCTGGATGGCTGCTACGAGTAGTAGTTGTTCAGCATTCCTGTGCGGAATAACTTGCACTTGAAGAACAATTGCTTGTGCAGTGTACTTGAAGATTGGAGTGTTTCTGATGCGAGTAATCTACACTAACACACACCACACGCACACGCACACCCGCACACACATGCACGCACACACACACAGACAACACATGCTACCCTTTAATCTCCATTGTACGCTGAACATCCGGTTTAATTTTGGTGTCACAGTTCTATTAGCGAACGGCTGGTAAGTTTGCTGCAACTCTGCTTGACGTGAGGTAGAAGACAGTGAAACACTCGTAAGGAGCAGTTTAATGAGCACACTACAAACCGCGCGCCGTGGAAACGGAAACGCGCTCCATACCTCTTTGACCAAATTAGGCATTGTACTTTAGTGGGAAGATTACACTTAGTTGCAACATTGGTTCAAGGATAAAAATGGGATCAAGGCACGCAATTTTTTTTACTTGAAATGCAGGTAGTGCGAAACCTCACCTCCCAAGGCTACGCCGAGTCCACGCGGTGGAAAATCAACGATGATCGAACGTACCATGACCCAGCTCACTACGATTTCGCTGGCGAGATTACGCCTCCCAGTAAAGGCACGGCGCACCTCTCGATGTGGGGAGACGGAGACGCGCTAAGCATCACCACCACCATCAACTCATAGTAGGTGTTTATATGTCTCCTGTCCCAGCTTCGGCCATGCTAAGTTCTTCGGCCATGCTTTCTCAGAGCTACAGGCATGGCTACAATGCCATCCGATGTCATTCGAATATCTAGGACATGGCTAGCACCGGCCTTGGCGTCTGAAGCTGTCATGTAGAGGTTCCGTCTTAGCTTGTTTATGCCAGGGACGGTGGTGCGAGACCGGCTAGTGTACCGGTTGTCTTTTTCACCTTTCAATGTAATTACAATATCCATAGCTTACGATAGTGTCTGGTGTTTTAGGTGACTGCTTTTTGTTCGTTAGGTCATGTTATGTTAGTTTAGGTTAGGTCACCTTGCCTTAAGTTATGTAGAGCGAGGTATTGCCACATGTGGCATCTTTTACAAAAAGTTTGTACACTTCGACATAGTGGAGTGCTTATATTACCGTTGGACGGCACTCTAGACACATCGTAATAAGAAACTCACACTAGGCGCATCTAAGTCCACGAGCATTTATCTTGAAACAGGGTCATCTAAGACAGACTTTTACCTCTGTTGCAATGCACACGAACGGGAATACGTGTGATCGTTTGTTTTCTAAAGGAGTGTATCGGTCATCAACAAAGTACCGGATAAAAGGTGGGAATCGCGATCCAAGATGGAGCAGGTTCAGTCTTGCGCGTATCTCGATAACAATGCTGCTGATCGTCGCTCGTCTTTCGCGGATGGGCCTGAAAATTACTTTCGCGGAAACATTTGCACTTAGCACAATTATGCAATTTTCCCAATATATATGCCGCTTTAATTGTAAGATATTATGAGAACGAAGTATACTGTGCTGCAGAGAATAAATTTTCTGTTCTCAGATTTTGGGTTTTACTATAAAACACGTATTTGGTATTTTTTCATTTTTTCTTTTCACGTTGAAAACTACGGTCCGAAGATGTCAAGATGACCGCCACAATGCTGATGTTTTTGTGGCAAATTCAGGATATCGGTACACGAAAGCTTTTACGTAACATGAATATCCCGCCTACATGTGGCTTGCGTGCGCCAAAACACACGGCGTGGTGGAGGTTTTTATTAGGTAGATGTAAATACGGCTGTGGTAAACAGTGCCTCGCGTTCAATAATTTCTATACATGGGGGGGTTACTAAGTTGGCAAGCTGCAAGCATGAACTCTGTATAGGCAAAGACCACATTCGCCCAGAACAAAAACTTTATAGTGCCTTTCTAAAAAGTAAACCCGTATTTAGTGCTCAGCCTACTCTAGTTCACTCCTGCTGTCATGTGTGATCTTTATAATCTCCGTTTAACAAATCGATTGCTTATCTAACTAATATAGCGAAATTATTACTCGCTGCATGAAGCAAGAACTCCGGCATTGTGAGTACCAGATTTCACCACATTTCGTGCTCCTTAAACTAAAAAAAAAAAAACCAAAAGTACGCAATACGAATCTCCAAAGTGATGGCCTAGATGGTCACGCGTACAAAAAAATGAAAGCAGTAGCCTACATCCGATACAAAAAACACCAGAAATCTGTCTCTATTTTGACACTGTCTCCTGTGATTTCAAGTATTACCCCTCTCCCGGTGTTGAAGCTTCGGCAGCCTCGTGCGGAGCTCATCTGGAATAGTGTTTAACAACCACATGGACGACTTCTCGATCCCTGGAGAGAGCAACTACTGGGGTGTGGCGCCATCAAAAGCCAACTTCATCGAGCCGGGCAAACGACCCCAGTCGTCCATGAGTCCTACCATCGTGCTCGACCCCAATGGAGATGCCGAACTCGTCGTTGGCGCATCGGGAGGACCAAAGATTACCACCGCCGTGGCACTGGTAAGACATCGTTAAAATGTCTTCACTTCACATTTATGTCCAGATTATAATCGCTAAAGACTCAAGTTGAAAAAAAGCTGAACTTGAGGAACGTGTTATGTACAAAATAAATAAGAGCGTTAATGTTCAAGTCCAAGACCATGGAGATGGGCTAAAATCAGTTTTGTGGTTTTTTTTTCATCATTAGGCCAATAATTGCTGGTTAGACAGTGTATAGACACAATCTATTTGACGGGAGAGGTGGAGGTACCATGACCAAGGGCATGAAGTTACTACTATACCAGTGCGAATTGGATGCTGTTCAGATATAAGAACGGCTCGGCCGGATGCGGCTGCATATAGCTGCCTGAGCAGATTGTGCTTCTTGTCCAGCGAAAGGAACCTGCAGGTTTACGAAAAAATAAACCGGATCAAGGTCGAATTAAGCCTCGCGTGAGGGCAAAACCCGTAATTGGCTGCTTAGCTGGTTCGTTTATAACAAAAATAAGCTAATTTGTTCGGCGCAACCACTACTAAAATACCACGTTGTGCCTCCCATCCACCAGATCAGTGTTGTGTTAGCATTCCCATAGAAGCGAATTGGCGCCTCATCGCCACGTAGTATAGTGGAACAGAAACAGGCCTGGTGTTAAAACTGATTATCCGGACTCCTATGGTTGCAAGGCTTTATGAAAGTTTGTGCGCTCATAGATTATATCATATTACACTGATCCGCAAAGTAATGTAATCGGGGTTATAATGAGCCCATAAATGTGAGAGCTGCGTCTATTCTTACAACCCTACACTTTCCATTGAACCCAATCTCTTAGGAAGCGCGTATACCGTCAGAAGAACTGCACCATGCAGTGGCCGCGTTTACGCTGAAAGCCAAACTTGTAATGACCTACCCACCGTAATGAGATTTCGCGTCCATATAGGCTTTTCTCGGTTGCGAAGATGCGCGTAATTTATTTGGGAGTGGGCTCGTTGGGAAGAGGGCGTAATTTGCTTTCTGCAAAAGTGTCTCAAGGCGTTCAGGGGAGTGGTAAGCAACAGAAATAAATGCGCTTGCAAAAGGCTTAATTAAGTAACACCAAGCCCAACGGCAATTACGCAAACTGTACGTTGTTAAGGGGTTGCCACAGCGCCAAAAACCGAATGTCCTGTTTTGGAGTACTGGCTTTAAAGTAGTTATTAAACCGCCTTTCCGTACACATTCCTAAAGAGTAAAAATTAATTGGCTGAGTTCAGATTAAGGAAAAAAAACATATCGACACTTAAAAACATTTACCGCGGTATTCCTTCATATTATTGTCGTGGTACTATACTCTAGAAAATTTTGTGTGAAACTGGTTATAGGTAAGTGTACGGATTGCCGGGCGAACTCACATATAAGGCAGCTGGGCATGCTGGATATATCGGCAATACGGAGAGGAGAGGTGGGAAAAACAGCGTGAAGAACTTTTTTTTTCTTTTTGAAAGAATCCCCAGGAGGCGGTGCCACCTGGGAGCAGGTATAGAAAATGCATGTGCAGACGGTTAATTAAATAGACGGCCGTCTCGTCTCAAGTCGATTGCGCAAATACAGCGAAAAGATGATTTAAAGAAACCCGATTTTACAATTGATCCCGATTTAGCCAATATATCCTGATCCCCCTCACACGCCCATAGGGCACAACGTTTTGACTTGCTCAAAATAACGAAACCAATATCATGACGTGTCCCCGTTTAACGAAGCTTTTCTAAAAAAATGCAGCGCAAAAAATCTGGCGAAGCTTGTACTAGGTCGCGCAGGGGTTGAACCATAGCGAAACTGCACGATTTCTTTCTAATTGAGCACGAAAAGACACAACACCACCCCCTGGTACAGCCTTGAAATTGTTTACTTACATGTTCCGTCGTCGCCTTGCGCTGTGGTAGTAGTAGTCATCGTAAGATGCATCGATATTGTTGTGTTTCTCATGCCACATAGAGTTTAATACTAATATACAGTAGAGGGAAATCTGGCGCCACTGTCTACGCGAGCCGCGATTTGGCGGGCGTTCCGTCATGTACCGAGCAGGCACGTTCCACTTGTCCTAGGCATGGCTCATAAAGAGGCTGAAAAGTTGGCTGTGGCTGCAAAAAGCAACAATATTACTATAGAAGGTTCGTCAAATGTGTTTTGTTATTATAAAATTAAACCCCCAGAAAGATTAATTTGTGAATAATTATATAGAACCTTGATGCACGATGATCAAGAAAGAAATGTTACCCGTTTTGTTAATTTTGGGTTCGAGACAAAAAGAACCCACGGCTATCTAAGCCAAGTAGACGAGGAACGTCGAGGAGCGTGAGGCGGTCCTCGGGGTTTCCGCCATTTTTTTTTTTGCTAAAGCCCTTGCGCGTACCGGGGATGTTCGACGGTCACCGCGGGGCACGCGCTCACCAGCGCTCGGCATTTTCTTGGTATTAAAGGAGCCATGAAGAGAAAACACAAGTTTGGTTCGTTCAAAAGATTGCCACACTAGAATCATACTGACACCACTTTTAACGTAAATTTCGCTTAAATAAGCTACATATCTAGGAAAAAAGGGAATGCCATGCGTCCCACCAGCTCATTTTCCGCAACAGAACCTATGATGTCATTCGAACCAGCTCTGCGATTGGCGGAGGCCGGCACAAGCAGACGCTAATTCGGTAGAGCTTAGAAGCTAGCCGAACGAGCGATTTGCGCTTAATTTAGGGCACATTTTTTACAAAGCAATAAGAATGATGGGACAAACAGTGGAAGTTACTAAAGCACATGTAAACATAAGAGTACTGATGCGTACTGCTGTTCGTACTGCGCACACCATGCTTGGTTTAGCTGCACAGCACTACGGGCTTGGGGTGGTCTCAAACGACACTGGCAGATTGACGCAAGCAACGGTGTCTTACGTGTCCATATTTGTCGAGCGAGCACTGTTTCAGGGAACGATTATTTTCTCCCAGAACAGAAACAAGCCAGGTTTAAATACGGTCAAAAACAAACCAAAGGCTTGTCGCGGTATGGTGGCGCCATCTAGGTTCGGGTAACGTAAAGAAACGCGGGAAAACACCAGCACCGCTGTACAGGGTGGAGACACCCTTTGGACGGTCACGTGCAATCGCAGTTGGGCCAACGTGCTCAACGCGTTGTTCTTTTCGTTTCCCACGAGACCTAGCAACGCGAAACAGATAATATGATTCAAACTTCGCCAGTACACTGCGTTGCGGCGATAATTTTAGCGCGGTTTTGACACAGTGACTTGCTTTGGCGGCGAGCAAACGACCCAAAATGGCGGCGCCAGCGTATACGTGTCTCTACCCTGTACGGCGGATGCGTGAATGAAGGTACTCTAGGCTGCAGAGCGGTCGGTTCCTGTGATGTCATTGCAGACCCCGAAAACAAACGATTTAGCGGGAAAATCAAAATTTTAACCTAAACTGAATAATTTTTCAGTGAAGAAAGCAACGTTTGTATCTGGACAAGCGCTGGGGGCACTATAAAACACGAAATCTTTCGATTAAAACGAACTTGCATTTTCTCTTCATGGCTCCTTTAACGTGTTACGCTTACACATTGGGCGCCATTCATTACGGACAAATACAACAGCTCCGCTGTTAAAAGTAAATTAATGGCGCGCCAAACATAACATCGCGCATCAACTTTGTTCCGATTTTACGAAATTGCGCGGAGCAGAACTGCAGTTTCAATTTTGAGCTGATCGCCAAACGCCGCCAGCGGAATAAAAAAGTTTCTTTCGCCCGTCATAGATGGCACTGGCGCTGTTCCAATTCGGTCTTTGGCGGTAGGATTCTTTTAGGGCGTGCTTTGTCTTGTTTGTTTACCATCGTTCTGGGGGTAATTCTCGCACTTTCGCGCCTGTTTTACATCGGCGTCTGTTAGAAATCATGTAGGTTTTGTGAAGTTCAAGTTGTTAGGCCTACAGTCCGTCCAGCATTGCAACTCATGTGCGGGGATGTGGTGTGTACAAGCCAGCGGACTACTAAAACTTGTGAGGAGTTTGTCGGACTTCAAGCACGGCAAGAAAAAAAATACTTACTTTAAACTAGAATACGGACACAATTCGTGAAGTAACAAGTGGGCAAAAGAAAGGCGACATTGCTGCAGCACATGGTATTTCAGCCACTAGTCTTTCTACTACAATAGGAGGGAAAGACGACATCCTCCGCGCCAATTGGAAACCCGAATCGTAAGGAAGTGTTGATGCCTAAGTGGCGGCTGAAGACGCTCACGCAGACGTTGAAGATATCTAAGCTGCTTTGACGAGAACTGGTTATGTGATGGATACCGTGAATATGCTGCCAGAGTTTGCGGGAAATGCATGAGGATACGGAAGACGCAATGGGTGCACTACAAACTTGCGAGGAATCCTCACGGCCGTTGCTTACAAAGCGCGCGCAAGGAAACAATGCCGTCTTCTTCGGTGGAAAATAAATTTGTAGTCCCCCGGGGGTTGTTCCTGTTCAGGTAACAATTTTCGTAGTCTCTTTTATTTATTATAGCAGAATATTATATATATTATAGCAGAATATTACAAAATCAATAGCAGAATATTACAAAATCAAACAAAATTTATAGCAGCATATTACAAAATCGACTAATCAGAAGAATAGTAGGTATGGTAAGTTCTGTTCACCCGCGTGCACGAATCGTTTGGCTGTGCATGCATGCAAGACCAACATTTCAAGGAAATTGAAGCTAAAAGAGAGCTGGGCCGATGCATAACATATCATCATGTTGTCAGGACGAGGTTCCTGTCTTCTGAAAAGCGCATGACCTAGAAACGTTCCTTCTTACATTGATTTTACGTTTACGCGTCTCTGTTGCCTGTTTGTTTTGTTTGTGTTTGTTTCATAAAAGCGATTATACAAGCTCCACAAATTGTGCTTCACAGCGCGTTGGTGTGTGACGACCCGGATTGTAGTGCAGGTAAGGGTACGGGGCGTCCACGCCTGTTTCACGCTTGGTGGAAAAATTTTTTTAATTTTCACCGGCACTCTAATCTACCGATGTAGGCCAACTTGCGTTTACACTTAATCAGTGACGAGTGTTAAGAGGGAAGAGGGGGGTGGGGCAGAAACGGCCGCTTTTCCTAGGCGACCTATAATAACCTAAGAAATTAGTGTTTCACCCGCCAATATGTGTCAATGGGCAGTCCCCTGGGTGCATAAATAACGATATTGGATATAAGTGCTGTTACTTTTCTATGATTAATAACATTGTATGAAGTACAATGAAGATTATTATTATGGTATTATTACTATTATTCTTACCACAGCTCAACCCCCCCGCGAAGGCACACCCACAAATCCGTCCCTGCACTTGAGTGCACCTTTAGTGTGATAATTCTAATTAAAAAACAATGGAGGGCGCCTTAATGGAGGGCGCCTTAATTATTTACTTGGAGGCCGCTTTAAAAAGAAGAAGAAAAGTAACCAGCGGAAACAATTAACCATGAAAAATAAGTGTCTCGTAGTGACCTGCCAAATAATGCTTTTTAGTACTAGGAAAAAGCGCAGCCCTGGCGCATGAATGTGTGAGATTACCAGGCAACACCTGAAGGACTGGTGCGAATCACTACTATGCGAATTCACTGTTGCAAAGCTCGCTTATCCTGGCTGTTGTAACGCTCTCGCACTCTGTCCTCTCCTGTGTAGGTAAGCATGCGTACCCTTTGGATGGACAACAACATCAAGGATGCCATCGACTACCCTCGGGTGCACGACCAGTTGATTCCCGACTACATCATGGCTGAGCCAACGTTTCCAGAGGTGAGAGCGTGTGCGGAGAACTATCCACCTTAATTCAGCTATTACTGCTCATAACCTGGTTGCATTCATACTTACGGGGGCTGTCGGCTAAGGAGGAGGAGGTATTCAAATGTTATTTGAATTGGGGTGTCGTCCCTTTGTGCGACGCAGCCTTATCCCACGAAGCCTTTCTCCTTCGCTGCTCGGCAAGAACTGTCCACCACTCGTTGCTGATCTTGAGGGAGTTAGGGTGTCGACTGGTCCTCTCACGACTCTAAGAAAAAAGCGCATGGTAGTTTCTCATTTTAGGAAGAACCAGGTATGCATCCTATATTTCTCCCCGGGAATGGGGAAATTACCTGCTTTTAAATATGAGGAACGTGTTTACCCCTTGTAAATGACGGAAGGTTTCCTCCTATCGTGAGCCAACAAAGAAACATTCCACCCCTAACCCAGCATGGCGGCGCTACCCGAGCAAGACTTGTTTTGCGAGAAAGGCCTAGCGAGCTCACCAGTCTTACGATCGAATTAGTAGATACAGGTGGGTTACTGTGGTTCTGCGCACTTAATATGCGCTTACACAAACAAAATAATATCTACCGAGCTCCACAATTGCGGTTAGCAAACTATGACGGCATCCGAATGCACGTTCATCCCGCGGGGCAACGCGAACACGCTGCTGGAAACAGTGCAGAAGTTATAAGATTTCATTAAAAATCCTTCCTTTATTTCTAACCCCGCCTTTCCACGACACACGAGACCACAAATCCCCATTGCGGCCGTTTGAAAACAAGCAGTTGTTGTTCAGAAAACCAATGGTATTCACGTATAACTTCCACCAAAGCATCGGTCAAGCAGCTCATGTCACTCGTTGTGAATGCTCACACTCTGCGACCGATACAACAACATGCAGGTCGTCTGCAACCGTCAAAATCGACACAAAAATGCCGTGAATACCTGATCGATCGGAACGAGACATACGTCGTATGTATTGAACAGTTTAGCTGTCAATTTCTTCTCTTGGTAACACTGGAAACGGTCACAGACATTGTCGAAGCGCCACGGACATGGAGCGGCTTGTGCCAGCCGAAGAAAAACAAAACACCGTCGTGCGTCGTCTGCTCCGTTCCAACCCGATTCTCAACGTTGGTGTCAACAGAGATGCTATTAATCGCAGTCACATTGGAGTCAAGGCATTACTTGGCGTTCCGTGGGGTAGAGTTTGTAACGTCTAACACAGCACGTGCTTAGCACGGACAAGTACCGTCATCCCGCATGCGTGCTTCGCCAGTGAATGCAAACTATACAATAAAATGCGCAGATGACACTGCCCGCAATCTAGGGAGCTCGAAGTAAAGCAATCGCAATTGTGGGCAACCCAGCGTCAAATAAACGCTCTTCACGGCAGCCATGGCGGTTGTCGTTGCCCAAACGCTCCCCCTGGTTAAACATAACAAGGGCAGACCGACGCAGGCTTTACGGATTATCAACCGCTGCTTGAGGCGAACGGGTGGATCGGTTAGCTAACTACTCGCAGTCAGTTCATTTCACGGGCGATTATGTTCGAACCTGGCGCGCTTTCCCGATAGCAACATTTTAAACAAAGGGTTACTACTCCTTCCACTCTTCCTCCGCGTGCAGAGAACGGGAGACTGGAACGTCGGGAAATATCGCTGATCCGATTCGGCATAATGCGTATTTTCGGCTTGTAAACAGACACTCAACAGAAGCGTATATTTTCTCGATAATACTTCTCTCGGACAATGGGTTTAATTTTTCCCGTTCTTGTGAAAAAACGAATCGATAAAAGTTTGTTTACAAATAAACGGCCTGAGGGGTGAACTTCGCATATGCCGCATAGCGCAAACTTGGAATTGGGTGTTTTGTTCCTGCAGATGTACGCTCTGCTGCTGAAAGCCAAAGGCCACAACATCGAGACGGTTGGAGGGGAGTTCAGCAATGTCCACGGCGTGCACCGGAAACACGGTCGCCTGTTCGCGAACGCCGACTACAGAAGTGGTGGTGACGTGTACGGTGGCTGACAACGTTGACTCTGGGACGCGTTCACTACTGACCTCCCTTTCCAAGCGCAGCGCCCTATCATCATGAGCATCCACAAAACGGGAATCACCGCACTTCACGTTACGAATAAAATTGTTGTTAACGTATGCTTCCTCCAACTGTTGCGTTAATCTATTAGTTGTATGAAAGTATCTCAAGTACACCCATCGATTCTCGTGAATATATCAACGGATGGAGGATTGACTTTATGTCAGCCATTAGACGGAGACAAAAGCATCAAAGAAATGCTTCCTAGGATGGAGCCGCACCTCCGAAAGAAGGTATAATATGATTGCCCAGCATACTTAACCCACAGCGATAGTTTCTGCATGCCCCATGGTAATATCACCGCACTAATGAATAAAAGCGAGGCTCAATTTTCCCGTCGAAAAACTAGTAATAACAATTATTATTATTAGTTTATAATCGTCGTAATCATCGCTGCCCCGTACATCACCACATTTCAGCTGTATTACGTCTCGCCTTTTTAAAGGAACTGAATTGGGTAGGCTCCTACTCCAGATGTTGCAGAAGGTTATGCGGTTAGACAAGCTGGTGCTGAGCACTGGAACACATTACAGCTTGAGGACAGACAAACACAGACTGAGGGAAGCGCTTGTCCCGTGTTCTCTCTTAGTTTTCGTCTACCTAAACACTATCATGCGTTCCAGTGTTTCACTCCCCCCTTTCCGTGTCTTCTTTGCGTGGCAAGTCACATGGTGTAAAATCAAGCCTCAAGCTCACGGCCTCCGAATGAGTCCATAAGTGCTTGAAGCTCCAATTTCTGCAGGTATGTAGGCACTGCTGCTTGTCTACATAGGGCGCCGCGCAACCGGCGCCAGTGCTCCCGCGCATGTCGTTATTAATTACGAAACATTATTTACGAAATCACCTGCCACAAACGTGCAGTAGCACCTAATTCGCGATTACAAGTTCATAGGTGGCTGCTATGTGTTCTGCCCGCGCAATGAGGCGCTATTTCCATTCATTCTAGCACCCGCCCGCAAATTCGAACTCCACCTAATTCAAACAATTCTTTGCTCCCATTCGAGTTCCAATTAACGAGCTTTTACTGTACCAATATCTCCACCTCCCCTAGAAGCGTGAAACGTTAGATTGGGCTGAAGTAGTCATATTCTAGCCGGTTTTGTATTTCAAAGTATCAAAGGAACGTATGGCTTCGCCTGTTAGGCAATGGTTAACCTCCCGTTTCCCTTAGATACATTTTATTATAAAATCTACTCCGCATATCAAATAACCAATACGGAAGAAGATGGACACGGGTAGCATTGACATCAAGTTGCGTGGTCTGCGCATTTGCACAGCTATCAACACCGGAATATATTGGCATGGAATCCGAGCTAGGGCTATTCATTCTTAAGGCGCAACCACAAATTTAAGTAAATGCCGCCCCAATTTCTACGTGGGCCTCTAACGTCATTCTGATTGCCCGGATAAGATTCCGCCGGTCATTGCAACGTCTTTTTTTTACGTTAGCAAGAAATAAAACAGCGGTGCGTGAAATATTTTGTCGCACGTAAAACATCCTCAAATGATCCAAAGCCATCTGTTGCCTTTGTACTACAGACCGTCTCATAGCCTAGATGGAAATGCAGTACTAAAGCTTTCCTTTGAAATTGTTTCCGTCGCCCTGGAGGCGTCGTCTCTGCGGGACGCCAGTGAGCGTGCTAGTAACACGGGCATGCACGCTGATCACCTAAACACGCGTCAAAACAATTCTCGGGACACTTAAATCTTGTTCTATGCTTTGGACGCCAAAGCCCGACGTCTCTTCTGAAAGTACCTTTTATATGCATGTCCACCCACTGAAACTGCAGCCATGGCATTTCACCGTTCTTAATCTATCCTAATTCATTTTATTCCATCGTAATCAACCTTAAAACGTCTTAATCGAACTTTATCCATTTTTGCTCCACTTCAATGCCCCTTTACCTCACCCTTATCCCTTCGAATCATCTGAACTCATTTTATAAATCTCCTTAATCTACCTTAATCCCACCTTAGTCATCGTCACTAGCTTTCACTCATCGATCACTATTTCAGCTCAATTCCACTTATCTACCTCATTATGTGTTATACCCATTGGTATATGGCCCACTCGGTGATCGTAGAGCACTATCGCTAGTTTCTTTCTGTGCACGGTAGCAGGCCTCAGTTCTCTTTGGCCTTTCTTGCCTTTTTGTACCGTTTGTGACGATCCCGCAGTCACTGAGGGTCATCTTCCAATGAGATATGCAAGATTCTCGCTTAATAAATGACCTTATTTATTTAATCGACGTATCTACAAATGACTTACAATCATAGCATGAATTCAATTTCCTTGGTACCATGGTAAGCGGCGCGTCAGTCTCATTATACTGAGGTCGTGAGTTCAAGCCTCACCAGGGGGAAGGGTATGGTTTTGTTTTCTTGGTGCGTTTGCGCAAGTTCAGCTTTTAGGTATGCAGTGTTCACATCGTGCATATGTGTTTGCGGTTATTTTGGGTGTTCATTGCATCAGCTTACCAACCAATTAAAACAACCTTACTTTGAGCATGCATGTTTTTAGCAGTGTTGGAAAGCTGACTTTCTCAAGAGGCACGTTACTAAAGTCGGAGACGACCCTTTTTAATACACCCATGGAGAAGCACGTATTTAGTATAAAAAAAACAAATACATCAATATAGCAGTGATAACAGAAAAGCGGAGTACACTGTAAAGCACCTATTTATTAAAAATGTATGGCCCGCAAGTTAGTTTTGTTGCAGTAGTTATTAACCTAAACACACCATAGACAGACATAAAAGTATTATGCCAGATAAACAGCGCGCCCTGTGAGCAGATGGGTGTACTGCTTTCTTTTTTGATTCCTGAGCCATAGAGTTTCTTACAGTATACACTAGAGAGGAATCTGGCGCTAGCGTCTATGCGGCTCACATCAAGGTCGTCTGTGTCATCATGGGCCGCCATTATACACCGCGCTCGCCTTAGTTCATCATTGGCTGGGATTGAAACTTTTAGTGACCGCAAATTTAATCAAAGTGCCACAAAAACGCGAAGAAAGTGTGCAATTATGTAGTGGAAAATAAAAACAGGCTGTTTTAAAACTAAGAAAAAGAAGTACAGCGTTTTTTGCCGAACGGTTGTGCCTGCTATTCCGCAGGCCAAGGTTGTAGTTAGGAAAAATGTTAATATTTGGGGGGTAACTCATTAGAGACGTGATTTTTATTAATTTTGCCATTATTTCAAAAAATAAGTTGTTTGAAGAGTTCCGAAAGTTTTTTGAGCGTGCCTATGAAAACGTTGCCTTCGTGGTGAACCGGTGCACCGCGACCGCCAGCTAATTTAACAGAAAAATGAAAACGTGGCGTTAAACAGTCGTGGACGATGACAAGATAAGACAGTTTCAGGCGCCCGTATCTGCGTATCTTGTCTTCGTCGAAGTACGTTTTGTTTTTCTTTTCTTGGCTACAAATTTAGCGGCGGCATATTCCCCGCTCCGTCATACGTCCTTCGACTGCGGCATGAGCAACGCCAAGTGCGATCACGCATTGCCTGCTGTTTTACTGAACACGGCTACCACAGAAAGGGAGGATTTCGGCTTCCTTGTAGCTCGTAAACGTGTTAATGCATAGTGAAGAAAGCAAATCCCAAAAACCGCTTAAGAATCCAGTTGTCATGCTAAGCCCAAGCCAAAAAGGGAGTCTTCCCATGAACTCCCACGACGAGATGGCTTACGAGGCGCAGTTTCCTCTCTAGTATACTTACTAAGAAACTCTATGTTCTGAGCAAACACGTCTGGTATGTGGGAAGTCTTTTCGCTTCATTTTGTGAACAGAGCCATGTCTATGTGCCATGAAGTACCGTACTTACCCGATTCTAACGCGCACTTTTTTTTCCGGAAAATAGGTTGAAAATCGCATGCGCGTTAGAATCAGATCGAAACCGAAACAGCGGAATTTCGTCCCACCCATCGCCATCGCCATCTCAAGATGGCGCCAAAGCTTTTAGCCGATTTTTCGGACGCAGGAAGCATAGCGCCTAGGCTTTTCTATCGGCGTTCACACAAATCGTCAAATCGTTCCACTTGCGCTCTTGATAACAGCAATGGCAGCAGCGGCTCTCACGCGTTCAAAACGAGCGGTCGGCTGAAGCGTGCGCCTCTGGAGAAGCCCGCGGGATGGCGTGCGAGGCGTGGGCCACGATCCCATCGACCATGGTTGAACGTTCGTTCAGAAGTGTGGCATCGCGAACGCGCTTGACGGCACCAAGGACGAGATGTTGTGGTCAGCGGAGAGCGACGAGGAGTGAGATGAGTGAGATTACTTCGAGAAATAAATCGCCGGTTTCTCTCGCATTCGTTTTCTTGCTCACTGAGTTCCGTGCGCGTTACAATCGGAGGTGCAAGTTTTTTTTTGTTTTTTTGCCAGGAAAATCAGGTGCGCGTTAGAATCGGGGGCGCGTTAGAATGGAGTAATTACGGTAGGTGGAGGACGAGGAGGAAAAAAACTTTATTGCTGGGAAGAGATATATTTTAGTTTTCCCAAGTGCGAGGAGCCCCTATCCCAGTCCCCCTGTAGCTTTGGCTGCTCCCCAGCTCGTCTTGACCAGGCTGCGGTGATCTTTCCTGGCAGAGCTGGACAACACGGCTTCTCAGGGTTCGGTCACTGGATTGGCGTTTACGGCTGTTGTTTCAGTCTGAGAGAGTACAATATGATGTGAAAAATAGCCTTTTCTCAACCTCATGGTGGGAATTTACTTGAAGGGTAGATTGCAGGTCATATGGCGTGCGGGTCACTGAAATGTGGGTGTACATGTTTGCCCGCAGTAGGCGTTGTCTTACGGTCCCCCCTTTAGTTAGGAAGAATTCGAAAACACCCGGTGCATCCAGCTAATTAGGGAGCCATGATCATCAGCGTTATTGATGAGGACATGCGAGAACGAAGAACCGCGACGCTGAACACACGACGCCTTCTATTGAAGCAGATGAAACAGCAATAGCGCTAGCCATCACGCCAACCGCCAAAGCCACACGCCTAGCAATGATTGATTTGTTATGAGGATTAACGCACCGACGCTACAAGGGCGGTGAGGCGCGCCGTAGTAGAAAGATTCGCATTAATTTTGACCACCTGGGGATCTTTAACGGGCTCCGAAATCTCAAATAAATGGGCGTTTTCACTGTTAGCCTCGATCAGAAACGCGGGGGCCGCGGCCGGTAATCAATGCCCCGCCCTCGGGCTCAGCAAACATTTAACAGTATCTGACTCACAAAAATACATGAGCGTCACTGCGGAAACGAACGAGGGGCGACAAGAAGAGGGACTACAAACAAGGGCTGTCCCTCTTCTTGTCCCTGGTCTGTTTTCGCACTGTGAAGCTCATGGACTACCAACTAGATGGTACCCTCGCGCTCACAAGCTTCCTTTCTTGGCTTCAGGAAAAGCCGAATATCCAAAATCGCCCGTCTAATAACGACCAAACATTCACCCAGTCAGAGCGCAGCTCTTTGGACAGGAATGAACGAGCGCATCCGTCAGGCCGAGCTATAATTGTGAGGATTCCGCCACCATAGGGTGACCAATCCACAGATACTGCCCCAATCCCTCTGACCTACGATGACATTCAACACGAGCCATTAAAGCCACCGCTCTATCCTCGCCGCGCAGAGCGGACGGCCCAGGAGGAATGTAGAGTGGAGTGAGGTCGCCGAGCCAGCTGCATCGGTGAGCGGAGAAGGCGAACGTCGCCAAGGAGACGTGTCCCCCGTTTCTCATCAGCGCCCTTTTTACCGGATTTTAGCTAGCTTCAAAGTGTTGCTGAGAGGTCAAGGTTATACCACAGTATTTAGCACCGAAAGTAAGAATTGGCTGCATACAATATTTTTTACGAAGAAAAGTGATCCATTGTTGCATCAGAGGGCTTCCCGAATGCACCCCATCCGAAGCAACACTTCTATAGGATTTACTTTTTGAGGTTCGCATCAGCCCTCACAGCCTACCCAAGACACGCATATTCAGCCGGCAAGTCTGCATCCTTCCTTCCCAGGCTGGCGACGGGGCTTTGCTCCTTTCGGTCCTGGTCACCTCCCAAACATTACTGCGTCCCTAGACAATAGCTCCGGCTCCTCATTCCTAATTGCCGAAACACACTGAAATTACGCTCCGTAGGATCCTTAATCTCCCCTGGCTGCACCGCCTGTGTTCAACCAAATAACCTGCAGAATGCTAGGTTTGCTTGCCACCAAGAGCGCTAACAACTACTAAAAATAGGGTAGAATTAATGAGAAGGAACTGCAAAAAACAAGTAAACATCTACGACTCAGTTGGACGCAAAAGTTTGCCGCAAAGGAACAGCAGCACTTCGGGAATAGCTTAAAAAATGGACAAATCTTGAAATTAAAAAATCTTTAGCGCACTACTCGAATATGTACACCAGAATTCAGTCAGACCAGTTATAGTTGTCTTAGAAAGGCTACAACTGAAGCAGTCAGTAAATTCTTGTGGCTAAGAAGGGAAGCACTAGTGACACTTTGGTTCCTAAATTTGTGAGCTCACGGCCGAATCTGAACAAAGCATCAAGTTCAACGCAAATCCGTGCACGTGAAGTAAAAAGAGAAACTGTTCACGACTGCGCTTATCACTAATCCACATTTGTAGAGCGCCATTTCCGGCGCACTGAAGACGCAAAAGGGAGAGAGTGAGAGAAATAACGCGCAGTGTTGCAGACTTGAAGCTCCTGTACGACACTGATGCAGGTCTCACGATGCACACATCATACTTCCGGCATGGAACGAGCTACGAAGCCCATGACTCCATGACGATCTTAACCGCCCTTCGGTTGATCAGGAGAGGAAGAAGGTGTGGTGGTTGAAGTGGTAATTTAAAAAGCCGTCGGAGCCGCAGAGACCAGTGACGAGTTTTCGGGCAATCCAGTAAATAATTGAAAGTGAAGTTGCAGGCACACCACAAAAGCACTGAAATCTCTCGATGAGTTCTAGGCGAAAAAAAAAACGCTGGAATCGGCTATATCCAGTCAAAAAATGTGTAATTTGTTTTGGTGGCGGGAAGATGAAATGAATATCTAGCACACTTGGAGCCCATTGATAAAGTTCTGTGTCGGCATTTTTCAAACGCGATTCTTCCTGTCGTGCCAAACGACCAGCCTACATCAGCGAGGATCGCGCCATATGCTAGGACACTTGGCCGTGCAAAACTTCTCCCGCATATTGGAGTGAACTGGTACGTGAGATAAAAACACAGGCAGTGAGCTAGAAATGATTTTTTCCAGTTGATGCATGGACGCAGACTGATTCAAAGGGTAACTGACATGCAATAAAATGGATAGAGTGTGAGAATATATATTTAATGAACAAGAAGGCTTCTTGTCAAGAGGACATTTGTAAGTTTTTATGGCTATTGCTTCTGAATTAAAGGAAGTAGTCTATGACGCCAGCCAACACGCCTGCACAGCGTATATGCGATCCGGTCTGTTGAGTATTACAAAAGCTACTCCGGCCACTGTATATGTGTGGCATCAGCCGTGCAAATATCTAGAGCCGGGATACGGAGGTTTCAGTCGGTTTCCACACTAGTGCTACTGGCATATTCAAAGCAAAATCGTCGAGAAGGATGGGTGGCAATGCTAATAGGGAGATCTACGTCAGACTTAATAAATGGGGTCGAATGAAATGTGCTTGGTTGCCGGTATCGGAACAACAAAAATATCTTTACTCAGATGTGAAGGTGGATTTTCAGCGGGAGCGTGGTGGCAATAAATTCAAGGATGGCTGGGACGTTTTGTAAGCTTCGGTGAACTGAAACAATGGTGATCTCAGTAAGTATAGCACTCTAGTTTTCAACGTATATCGCTATATAATGTGCCGCCATAGAGGCGCAGCGTACATTTTTGCTTGGAGGTCGACTAGATTATGTTTTTCACGGTGGTGGGATCAATTCACTCATGTGTGCACCCTTGCAAAAGTAGCCAGGGAAACTGGCATTTTTCTGCTATTGTTTTCAAGGGATTTGCCTGGACATCAAAGGTAACGTGAATTGAGAAAAGCCAAACCAAGGAGTTTCAGTTCTGTCACCCGCTTGACCACAGTACCGTAAATTTTTCTCGTTGGATTTCTCACCCCAACTTAGAACCCTTAGATAACAGGAGGCACGAACCCTTAGCTGGGTTACAACAGAAGCTTCGCAGCCAGCCGCAGCCCAAGTAATAATCTTAAAGGGAGGCCTCAGCAGTAGTGTATTCCAAGTGCCGTCGTGTGCGAACTCGGATGATGGGGACATTTTCATCTGCTAATGCTTATATGAAGGCATCTGGAGGCGTTAATAAACGTAGCGTTTTAATCGCGTAGGTGTTCCATAAAAGCGGGCTGATGGGAGAGCCCTGAGGAGATCCCTTTGTCGTCACTTTGGAGACGCTTGAAAAAATATGTAAACATAGACGCGGCGATCTACCGAAAATGATTTTAGGAGGTAATGAATGTATCCCGGGCAATTGTGACAGCGTACAAAGTAGAGTATGTGAGGGCCCCACATTTTATTGAACGACCGGGGTAAAAATGTGATGTCTGTTTCCCCGTAGACCGGTACCAATCAGGAACCCAATCGCCCGGGGTCCTGTTGATTCGGCAGGAAGCTCATCTGGGCGATGGGGTTAAAGTTCCCTGAAATTGTGGCTGAATTAACAAACTCGAAGCGTTTCGATTCGACGAAGGGAATTATTTATTTATTTATTTATTTATTTATTTATTTATTTATTTATTTATTTATTTATTTATTTATTTCGGTACCATCAATACCCATGGGGCGTTACAGAAAGGAGTGGGGTTTGGTACAAAATAGTGGGAAAAATAACTACATAAAAGGAAAGTTTGCATTGGAAAAATGCGTAGCCATAATTACAAAAACAAGAACAACTCACTAAAAATGTATGTAAATATATGCAAATATACAGGATATATAAAAATAATACTGTAAAGTAAGGGCCAGAGTGCCATAAGCTAGGGGAACACAGAACTGCACTTGTGAAAAATAGCAAAAGAAATTTTCAATGCCATAAGACGACAAGATTTACAAACACAAAAGCAATAAACACATGAGAGGACACTACTATAGCACAGATAAATGTCGTTCAATTGCTGAACGAAACGCGTGCATCGGTGACTGTAGCTATCGCGCTTGGCAGGTGGTTCCAAGCGTCTGATGTTTTAGGTATGAAGGAATGGCAACGCAGATTAGTACGACAATGAGGGATGTTCACTTTGAAAGGGTGATCTATGCGCGATGATATGTATGCTGGACTGGAAAGAAGTTCATTTTTTAGCTGTGGATTGAAGTCGTGAATTTTATGAAAGAGGTTAAGCCATGACAGCTTTCTACAAAGGGAAAGAGGAGGCAGGTTTAGCGTTCGTTTCATTGATGACATACTGGCCTTGCGAGCATAATTACAAAAGAGAAAGCGTACACTGCGGTTTGTACGGATTCTAGGGCGTTAATAAGGTAGTCATGCGCTGTGTCTCACACTGAACACGCGCACTCGAGTTTAGGGCGGAATAGTGTCTGGTAAAGAACTAGTTTTAAGTTAGATGGAGCCATAAAAAATTACGTCCCAGATCAGCGGCCAGGCGCCCGGGCTGCACGTGAGAACCCGCCACTCTGTCTGGGGGCTCAGCACAGTGGACTCTACGCTGCAGCCATCGCCAATTCGTCACGGCGCACACGGGAGACGGATTGTCTGGCCCACCGAATACCACGGGGATAATCCCCCATTGAGAGCGCGACGGCACCGGTTTCCGAGAACGTCGACGTGACGCCGAGTGTGGTTACCACGTCGACCGCGCCGCCGCGATGTACGGCCCCCGCCCCCCCCCGCCCGGCACAGTGCACTGTCGCCGCCTTTCGCCATCACCCCGCGGGGTCGCGCGCACGTGCTCGCCCGCGGGCGTGCCGTTGACCCAAAGATGGCGGCGCCTCATTGAATATTCCGTAGCGACGCTGAGTGACAGCTGTCTACGTGAATTTGGGCACTCCCTTACGCGTGTGCGAACGCTACAGGGGCGTTCCCGAGAGAGTGTGATCTCGAGGTGTTATAAGGCCGAACTTGGCCGTTAGAAATCGTTCTTGTCTGAGCACTGAGCTGGGCAGTTCCCGGCGGGACAAGGAGTCTCGACCGTTAAAGCTAGGTTGGGATTTGTGAGCCCCCTAGGCTAGAGGTTAAGATCGCGTCGGAGGTTTAGGGTACAGCGCCGTACCGGGCAACTAGACGGATATTGCGGCGAGATAGGAGTCTCGGCCGTCGTTTCTCGAGCGGTTTGTGTACGCTCCGAGGATAGGAGAGTTAAACGAAGTTGAGGAGCTCGAGTGATTTGTGCGCACTCGGAGCTAGCGTCTAGCTGAAGTTTGAAGTTTTCCTTTATTACTCATGTGCCCAGTTTTCCCATTGTAAATAGCTGTATATAAATTCTTCGTTTCATTTAATCAACCCCAACGCCTTGAGTTCGTCAATTCGACCGCCGTCTCCAAGAACTTCAACACCATCGCCCCTGCCAAATCAACCGGAGCCCGGGCGATTGGGTTCCTGATCGACACCGGACTTCGGGGAAACGAACCACAACCATCTTTACTCCAGTATTCGGTTAACATTGTTGATAATATAATTAACATGTGTTTCCCAGGATAAGTTATTAGATATGTGTTCTCCTAAGTACTTGTAAGTAGTATATTTTTAAGTTGTTGTCCCTGAATCGTGTATAGTGTCGGTAATGTTTCAGCAAGATTAGTTCGTCGCGAAATTCTCATCATTTCACATTTGGTAGTATTTAGGCGCATTGGCCAGTTGTCAGACAAATTTGTTACTTCATTAAGGTCAGATTGCAGTGTAATGAGTCAGCCGTAGAAGAAATCACCCTGTATAAAACGCAGTCATCAGCAAATAATGTAATGTGAGATGAAATGGTATTAGGAAGGTCATTGATGTAAATGGGAAACAAGAGGGGGCCGAGCACGGAACCTTGGGATACGCCGGAGGTGACTGGACAGAAATATGAATCGTAATCATTGGCTGTAACAAACTGTGATCTCTCGGTTAAGAAGTTTTTAATCCAGGCTAGAATACAGGGATCGATGTTTAAATTTACGTAGTTTTTGACATAGCAGGTGATGGGAGACGAGGTTAAATGCTTTGGAAAAGTCTAAAATAATGCAATCAATGAAATGCCCATCATCAAGAGCGCAGAAAAGGTCATTTGTGAAAGAAATTAGCTGAGTTTCACAAGAAAAAGATTTTCGAAATCCGTGCTGACATGGTGAAATAAAGGAGTTATTTTCAAGAAATGTAACCAGGCTTGAGTAAATGATATGTTCAAACAGCTTGCAAGGGACACTAGTCAATGATATGGGGCGATAATTAAGGGGGTTATGTGCATCACTAGACTTGAAGAATGGTACCACTTTGCCAATTTTCCAATCGTCAGGTAAACACAAGAATTAAGTGATTGAATAAAAATTTCCGCAATAATTATGGAACAATATATGTCAATGTTTTTCAGAAATTTTGAGTTTATTCCATCAACCCGTGACGATGAGGAAAGCTTTAACTTGGCGATTAGTGGTATTATTCCAACCCAGTCTACTACTAGTGCTCGTATTGGAGTAAGTATTGCGGTACCGCAGGGACATGAATCAGGATGTGGCTGACACGGTAGGAAAACTTTTTTGAATGCTTCATTAAGCAGAACGCAGCTTTCAGAATGGGCTACAACTGCGCCCTTTTCGTCAACTAGAGATATTAAATTTGTTTTTGTGCCACGAATGATGTTCCAGAACTTTTTGGTGTTCTGTTTAAGCAAAGAGGGAAGGGTATCATTGAAAAAGACACGTTTTGCGCTTCGTATAGCGTTTCGAAATTCTAAGTTGCAGCTACGATACGCGGACCACGTGGTGTTGTTAGTGCTCTGTCTTGCTTTGCGGAACATCCTTGTCGTTTTATTTAAGAGTCGTTTAAGGGCAATGTTGAACCACGGGGACCGGTGATTGCAAGAAATGACTCGTAAAGGTATATACTTATTGATTAAGGAATGCACTTTGTCTTTGAACAGAGCCTAATTTGTTGTGAGAGTTCGTTCATAAAATGTGGCCATATAATCACTAAAAAATACATCTAAGTCTTTGCTACTCGACAAGAAGACAGCTTTTCGGTAATCACGGACGTACTTTGGCATACCACGTGTTTTGTTTGTGCTCGCTTTAATAGAAAAATGGGTGAAACAGTGATCACTGAGCCCTGGCGTGCAAGCGAGTGAGCAAACAAGATCTGGGGAAGTGCTAAGGACTAGGTCAAGCACATTAGCACTCGTTATTGACATCCGGGTCGGTTGGGTCACAAGGTGTGAAAAATTAAAGGTTAAAGAAATAATGGCTTTATATACAACTATTTACATTACAGTAACCAAATACATGAGTAGCAAGAAGGAAAAACTGCGAACTGCAGTTAGACGCTAGCTCTAAGTGCGTACAAATCACTCGAGTGACTCAGACTCAGGGTAACTCTCCTATGCTCGGAGTGTACACAAACCGCTCGAGTGACGACGGCCGAAACCCTGTTCCCGCCGCAGGACCCGTCTAGTTGTCCGGTACACAGCTGTACCCTTAACTTCCGACGCGATCCTCAAGTCTACCTCTCAGTTAGGGGGCTCCTAAATCCCAATTTATCTTCAATGGTCGAGACTCCTTGTCTCACCAGGAACTGCCTAGCTGAGAGCTCCGACAAGAACGCCCTTTTACGGCCTAGTTCGGCCTTATAACACCTCTGTCTTACTCTCTCTCTTGGGCACACCCCTCCAGCTGCCGTACATGCATGCGTAGGGGAGGGCCGAAATTCACGTGGACAGCTGTCACTCAGCCATCTCCCGAATAATCAGTTAAGGGTCACAGCTTACGGGTCAAAAGACTGTACTACACACGCAGGCAAGCAAGCACGCGGCGGCGAGAACGCATACCGACTCGAACGTTTCAGAGCAGAGGGTATGGTTCACACGCAAGGAAGGAGTGTCTAGTCGCTCCCCTCGCGAGTGGACATTACTCCCGGCAAATTCCAGGGATGTGACGATGGAAAGTCCACCACCATCACGATATCGTTGCAATCACATTCGCAAGGTCAGTAATGCTGATGTTTTTTGTTCAAGGGTAAAACCTCATTGCTTGAGGGGGAAGGAGATGACATCTTTGTGAATAATCGTATAAGAAGGCAATTAAGAAGTGTTCAAAAAGCCTTCCAATCATAGACATTGATTTGGCCGGCAGGAGAAAGGGGGCAGGAGGAAGGGAGAAAAGGCATGCTGGTTTCAGCAAAAAAAGTAACACGGATTTGTTTCCAATTGATGAAAAAGTAACATGTCGGCAGGCAAGAGTTATACAAGCGAAGTAAGATGGAGGGAACATAATGTACGAGGGGATGAACCATGGGAGTCATGATGTCGTCAAGACCAGGACCAGATTTTCCATATAAATTTCTTGAGGCCAATTGTAATTCTTGCATCCTCATGTTGCCGTGGGTAGTTGGTCGCTGCACCGAAATAACCTGTATAATGCCAAGTTTAGTTGCAACCAGGGACCTAACCTATATTGTCGCGTATGCTTCGGCGCATTGGCCATATAGCCGCTATTCCCTCTGGGTGTGTGCATGGACTGTGGTGGGTGTACAAAACGGACCGCCGAAGTTGATGGCAAAAAAGTGTGCGTGCCTATGCTTTGATCGTCATATTGGATACCTTCGATTCTTGCTTGTGCTGACCTCACAATTTATACGTGTCGCCTAATAAAGTCCCCCTTTCTGTGTGTCGCCAACTTGCGTCTCCATCTGTAAGGACGCAACGCTGGTGGAGGGGCTTTCGAGGCCCAGGGTAATTATTATTGAGTGTGCTTACAATCTAACCCTCCAATTTTTCTCTTACCGTCTTCGTATTCGCCATTTTTGGATGAACGTCACGGGAAAAGATGACCGGGGCGCCCTGTAACTAAAGGTCTCCTGGGCCGATACCGCCAAGTCGGAACTTAAGCTGCAGGACTTAAGAACCACATCCGCTTCGATGCCAGCTAAAGTTTCTAATATTGCATCAAGAATCTGTTGCAGCATAATACAAACATCACAGTCGGTCGTTGTAATGTCAGCCACCGCTATCAACTGCATCAGAGCTCAGCTTCATTTATAATCATCATCACAAACTCATCACCTGTAATCATCATTCACTGGCTACCGGAAAAAGACGAGACGTAGTTGCTCGGACTCGGAAAGCGCGAAGATGTTCTTCTTAGCCCTACTGCCAGTTCATGGCAATAAATTAAGCCACTACGACCTCTAGAATACGGAGATCCATCGTCTTAAGATGTGACATTTTGTGGTAGAGGGGCGGGATAGGTTCACCTGATGTCCAGTGGCGCTCGGTGACCCCGCCAAGCTAGTCCAGTACTGAGCCCAGATCACGTGCCTTCTCAGAGGCTGAAGCACGCGTGGGCAGACGACTGCAAGGGCGCTCACCAGAGTTCGGTCCTCTACCAGACGATCTGAGGAGCACCACGAGTCAAGGATTGCGTCGCGGGCACAGAAAACCAAAGAAGCCCGTTATCGTATGATGTGCCCGCCCATCATCCCGAATACATCTCCTCCATTCTATGAGGATGCCTTCATGAATATAGATGACTGGATCTACTACTACAAACCACTGGCTCGATACAGCGAATGCACCACAAGCCACTGAAAGCAATTTTTTACTTTTCATTGGAAGGTACGGACCACCACTGGTTAGAGAAGCACGAGGCTTCACTGGCCTCATAGGAAATGTCCAAGGAGAGTCTGAGGTGAGCCTTCGCTGACCACTACAGGTGCCGACGGACTAAAAATCTGTTTCATTGCCGATACCAGGACTGTAACAAAGCTGTTACAAGCTTCTTGAAGACGTGCTGTGGCGGAGTATGCGCGCCGACCCGCACGCCCCCGAAGAAAAGAAGCAGCGCGCACTGACGAGGGGTGTGAGAATTCAGCGAGATATTCGGTGGTATTGTCCTCAATCCACCCACAACAGTATAGGGGTTCGTTTCCAAGGCGACAAACATCGAGCGAGCCTCGGCCGCCAAGAGTGATCGCTATCGCAGACTCACCACTTCCACGGCGATCTCACATTTAGAGACACAGTCGTCTACACACCATGCTGGCAGGAATCAATCCGGGAGACCATCCGTAATGTTGTGTGAGATCAGCTGCCGAAGATGACGACTTTATAATTACCGGCTTCTATCCATCGTGCAGAGTATCCACGAAGGAGTGCAATGACTACTTGGCTCAGGCCGTCCAGTCTATGTCACACGTAAGCGCCCTGCCGGAAACTACGCCACCGTTACTAGCCAACCGCTCCTTTGTGCAGAGTATCCACGAATAAGTGCAATGACTACTTGGCTCAGGCCGTCCAGTCTATGTCACACCTAAGCGCCCTGCCGGAACCTACGCCACCGCTACTAGCCAACCGCAGTTGCTGGCTGCTGGACAAGGCGTTCGCACGCCACGATGAGCAAGCTTCTCCCCTTCGCGATACCAGCTATCCAGGCGCAGCAGCGGTTCCCCTTGAAGATTTATCTACGTAAGACGGCTTACGATCGCCCACTTTGCTTCCACTGTGCTCAAGCCATACAGCTGTACCTCCGGTGTCCTTACCAACATCTCAGACCTCGTGGATTCCGCTCCAATGATCCACGTTCAAGCTATGGCCAGAAGCCTCCAGATATCGTGAGGACTACCCATGACGCCAGTACGCGACGCACCCCCCTGCAGTTCGCGGACCCCGCTCGCCGTCTCCAGGCCGCGCCGCTTCACCTAACTATTCGACGATCGCGTCGTGAAAGTCTGTCTTCCTTCCTCACCAGGAAAACTAAGCCCACCTACATGTGGAGGTGGTGTTGCCGACGTTAAAAACAACGAAGAGCCTCCACGAACGCCGCAATAGAACAACTATAACACCCACCAGCGTCATGATGACCATGCCGTATCAAATAACCTTGACGTCCGGTCGACGGCCACAACGTGAGGGTTCTTGTGGACCCAAGGGTGGATTGTTTTGTTTTGGTGGCGACGTTATCTTGTCCGTGGCGAGAAGCCATAATGAAGTGCATGGTGCCAGTATATGCATGACCGGGGGTATACGCACGCCCCGTGGCGAAATCAACGATGAAGTCCGCCCCGTAAATTACTCCGTCTGGAGAATTGCTGGAGCGATGTCCTCCTCGGCATTAACGTTCTGACCAACTGCTTACCGATGATGAAGAAAAGGGGATGTTTCCTGACCTCCGTTTTTTAACAGCTAAGCTGTTGTTAATTGTCCGTAAGTTCACCGTTGCAGAAAACATATGCCAAGAAACTGCCTAACGCTCGTGAGTGCGTTCCCCGCGGCCACCAACGAGTCTCCAGCTCGCGCAGTGGCTTTAGCAAAAAAAAAAAAAAAATGAAACTCCGGCACTGTCATGCAGCGCAACCGAGCATGCTAAAATAATCTGCATCGCTAATGCCTAAAGATGACAACACACCGTGCTTGGGAGAGGTCACCGCGGCCGCTGCATTCCCTGGAAGCCATTCTGGATAATTGGAGACGTAGCTGCGAGTGGGCCACACCTTCCTGAGACGACTCGCAGTTCCCGCCACCGCTGCCTCGATTCGAAGAGAATAGGCGGTGGAAGTCTTCAATGCTGAGGATGACTTTGCATTCTCAACTCGCCCCGGCGAAGACGACGACCTCTTCGATGCATATGATGACAATCACTAGCACCGCAACTATGCAAATAAACAATGATACTGAAACTTTACTATGCGTCCGGCAATGCTCACTTACAGCAGCTTATCTATTCAAATCGTGCGCGTGAGTGCAAGCTTCCTTGAATTATTACTCGTTTTCGGCGATTCCTAGCCAAGTTCGGCACGTCCCTTCTGTGCGGCGGTCGTGAAGATCTCCGGAATCGCGGTGAGAAGGACACCAGTCCGTTAAGCGAACGTTCGTGTTTCTGGCGGCAAGATTTTACACTTAGGGTAATTTACACCCAGACGCCATTGCGCCTGCTTCCGGATTTTAGTCCCTAGCAGGTGGTGATGAGTTAACACTCGCAGGATATATGTATCCCGTAAGAATATTTAAAAAGTAGTTTTACGGTTCTGCCCTAACGAACATTCGTGGCGCGAATTTCGATTTCGGAGCAAATTGAGTGTTTTCAAATATTCCTAATATATGCTTCATATACATCCAATTGGTTTCTGCTAATAATTGCTACTGACTCCACTGCACCAAAAAGCCAAATATAAAAATTTTGCCCGGCGCCACAGCTGAAATGACGACAATGATTTTTAAACTACACAAATTAGGGGCGGAAAGGCCAGGCAGGTGATGTCAACGCACACCCAAACTGTTTGTTCTTGATGCTTCAAATTTTAGGAGCACATTCCTACTAAGGTGTAAGGGCACAATATATCGGTATATCTTAAAATTACACTCCTTAGGAAAAGCGGTAAATATTTTTTCGCAAATTTTTTTTTTCGCAGGTTCGTTGAGATATGGAACAGGTTTTTGCAGATATAAGTAACCCATGAAAAGTCTAAAGACTATATTTTACAGATTTTTTCGTAAAGCCACCTGTTAGTGAGAATGAGACTTTTTGAAAATTTACGCGTTTTTACAAATTCCTGTATAGCTATTGATCCAGTTTGTTGATTGAATCCATTTTTGCTTACAAATGCTGCCCCTACTAATCTCCAAAAAAATGTCTCGCTTTTGTCCGAACAAACATACAATGAGGCGAGCGAAATTTTTGTACGATTACACACCACAGGAGGGTCAGTTATGTTTAATTTTCGTGCGCTTAAATAGCGCGCGCCATCACTTACGATTTTCTGTATCCACGCGACTGCTGTAGGAGCCGATGTTATTTATTATAAAACTGTGAGCGATGGTTACCCATCCCTCCAAATACATAACAGCCCCCGTAAGTAGAGAAACAGAAGAGAGAGAGAGAGAGAGAGAGAGAGAGCTTTTATTGACATAAATGAATAGGGCGCGGTCCTAAAAGTCGTGGTCCGAAGGGTCGCGCGGTTCTTAAAGCAGCGCCCCTAAACAACGACTTCAGCTCCTCAGCTAACAAGCTCCTTCTTGTGGTGGGGTGTGAACGGCCCAGCCCGTTCATTCACTGATCAGGGTAATTAATCTGAACGAAAGGGACTTCTGCACTAGTCCCACGTTTGGTGTTGCACCGTAGCTTTTCACCGCAGCGGCACGGGTAAGCAGACCTTCGAGCACACTATCTTGGTACAATTTGTTTCAGGATAGTTCAAAGACAGCCCCAGTTCCACTCGTTTCCCATAACCACACGCCTCCGATAGAAGCCCATCTATTGACCCCAACAGGGAGTTTCAAATTGTGTGCACCTACACGGTGACCTAGTTATGACAAGTAAAAAATACCTCGACACTTGTTATGTCCTTGAGTGTCATTAGTATAGTCGCCCACCCGGGCGTCACTAGGTACTATCGCTAGTTATCTATATATATATATATATATATATATATATATAATATATATATATATATATTAAATATATATATATATATATATATTATATATATATATTAAAACGCACTTTAAGAGAAAACAACCATGAATTGCTAAGGAGAATTTGATGAAAAATGTACACATAAATATGTTTTGGAACTAACTGGTACCGCGATAAAGCGTGCTTCATGCTGGTTTATTGTCATGCCACCCAGCATTTTATAGTTTGTATCGCGTTGACTACGTAGTCTTCCAATCCTGCACCCTCTCCTTGCTTAACGGTAGCGTTCGTAGGTGGGGCTCTAGGCAGTATTGGTCAAATACGTCTTCGGTTTTCCCCCCATTAGCGGATTATTTGACTGCTTTCGCTTCTTAACTGACCCAACAATCTGCACTGTGAATTGTAGCTACTTAAAAGAAACCAAGCTTACAAAACACGATGACGCAAGGGACACTACCACCTTATTTTCCCGAGTTAACTGAGTTATGCATCTCCGTGAATTGACAGTGTGTTTCCTTTTAGGGGAACCCGATGCCACTTGCAGCTGGGCTTCGCGAACGATGTGTGTAATTACATACAAAATGTTCGATCGGCGTCCGTAAACGAAATTGGGCACAAGCTTGACAACAATCTCTTCGGATACAGAAAAAAGGGCAATGAATACGCCAAGCATCGCCTATGTACGGCCTCAGTTTAAAAAAAAGACATTTTGATATCACTGGTGTCCTTGAAAAAAAGTGTAGGATTAATTTTATACTGTGGATGTGAATGCCCTGCCGACCGTGTTTTGTTTTGTGGTTTTTGTCTATCCTACAGAAAGAAGCTATTTGGTTATAGAAACGTCGGTCATACGGGTTGGAAGCGTTATGCAGTTCCATCACTCATAAATCCATCAATCCACAGAAAGCGAATTAGTCCCCGCCTTCAAATAAGCCTACAGGACAGGCTGCCTGACGTTATTCGGAAATATATATTCAAGCAGCTTTGAGTTTTAGCATGACCCCTACGATGACGCTCCAAATGGCTGAAGATATGGAGCGACTTGGTTCGTCGTACTGCCGCCTATTTCTGGGTCATTCTACTTGTGATGTTTTCTTATCTTCATACATCAAAAAGTTACATTATCATATTCATATTAATTTCCATTTGATGAAAATACAAACCCAACACATAAGTAAAACCCCACAATTTCTACGTTGGCAGCTTTCGAAATTCCGTCAGAAAATTACCTGCGGAATTATTGAAGTTACAAAACTGAGAAAGGGGGTTTCCATCCAAAAAAATTAACTAAAGTGAAAGTGGTCGTTCCGGAATATTGAACATTCGAGAGAGAGAGAGAGAGAGAGAGAGAGAGAGAGAGAGAGAGAGAGAGAGAGAGAGAGAGAGAGAGGAGAGATGTTATTTTGTCCGTCGAGATCAGGTATTGGGGGTGGAGGAGGGCCAGAAGGCCGCCGTGACCGCCAGGGCCCAGGAGGTGGTTCGAATCTTCGGGAGCGCGAATATTCGGGAAGGAGGGGGGAGCGAATATTCGCACACCTCTTACTTGGAAACCCATGCGCTGTAGAAAGTTTACGCTCGCTCAAAATTCGTGAACACTCTGCCCTGTTCAATTACCACCCACGCATAACAATTTCTAGTGCAACCTTCACGAGTACAGCTGTTCCATTTTTCGTCATCTTTCTTTTTGCCCGTCAAAGCACGTGTCAGTTGCCGAGAGCGTTTCAAATGGCAGCAAAAGAAGCAAGAAAATAAACTTTAATTAGTCGAAACAGAAAACTGAAACTCAATGAAACACACTCCCCTTATCCGGTACCCCGGTGTAATGTACGCCGACTCGTTCGCAGGTGTTTGTTACCCGTTGGCATGCGGGCTCGTTGCCGGCCGACCTTATTTTGTCTTCTGCCCTTGCAGTGCTCGCACGGGGGGCTGTTACCACAACTGTAGGATAAATATGCCACAGCGAGCTTGGCTGCTGGCAGCCGGCTTCCTTGCATTTCTCTGTGCCCGTGTTCGAGGTGACTGTGCCTTGAAGCGCGAGCCTTCCACGTTGGGAAATTTTACCCGATGGGCCGTGTCGACGGAGGTAGGAATGTGCGCCACGGTGCCGGGGTGAGTATTGAACCTATTGCGTGTTTCACAGACTTTTCGAACACAATTGCAGCGATTTTAAACGAGAAGACAGACATTGCTGGTGGTTCATTCCGCGTTATGGTTATCTTTTAAATGCGTTCGTATAATGTATAGCAACCATTAATGTATTGCGTCGTTCGCGCAAGCTGGCAGTCTTTAACCAAATCGGACGTTCCGGGCAGCAGACCCTCGAGATGTAAATGGGCAAGCATACGAAAATGAAGTTTCCTTTTATATGGCCCGAAGACAATCAGCTAAGACCACGTCGTACAAAGGTTATGATTATAGTTATATTTAGTGGAAATTCAACATGTGTATTAGGAAATGACATGAAGTGTGTCCTTCAGGGAAGATATGTGCGATCGATGGAAATAACAATGCTCTTTGACGGTAACATAGTGCTGTTGAGTGTAACAATGACTTCACAAAGACATATTGCAAAAGGTTGCAGACACGACAGTACAACCAAAATTACGATAGTCATGATTTGTTGCAGTGCTTATCAAATTGAGAACAATGTTTGGGCGTCAGTCTTCGGGGGAAGGCAAAAAAGCTCCCCTTATATTTAATTATAATGCCTAGTGGTTGGGTAGCTGGTGGATCTTTGCTAAAATTAACTACCGTAGTATTTAAAAGAGAATGGAACTAACCTTTATCGAAAGCTTCGCTCAGACCACGCGGGCAAGGTTTGCGGCATGTTCCCAATTGGCGGTGCAAGTTTCAAAATCAAATAGCTTACAAGGATGGAGGAGGTTGTACTACGAATGATCCGACTGGGCGTGGCTCTACTCCTGCCCGCACGAGTGGATGGAAAGGGGATTACCGAGGGCATGTGAAATGTCCAACCTGCTCTGAGGAAACGGTTAGCGGCAGACCTTCACCACCTAATATGGACATGTCCTGAAACTAAGGACATTCGAAGGACATGTTTGATGGCAGCAGGCCTAAATTTGCGGCAAGACACGCATTACCATCGGTGGCTTCATGGTCCTGCCTACCCTTTCTTGATGGACTATATCTGGGAGGTCAACCTAGTTTCCTCGATATGATCGGACCCGTTTAGTGTCTACTAAGCTTTGATGCTATTAAATAAACTAAAAACAACAACAACAAGTGTCAAAAGCAAATGATGCATCCGACAGGAGCGGCCGCTTTTGAGTGAGACTTCACGATAGTTTCCGTTACATGACGGATCCTTGCTATTTCTTTTTTTATATTTTGAGAGCGCACAGTGCCTTCGGCTCTGGCGCTATTAGCGAGACGCCTTATTCGGAGTTTTGCGCGCTTTCTTTATTTCCTAGAAGATTACAACTTTGCAAAAATTATTTTGCAAACCAGGCCCTGAAAAGACGTCATAAATGGGCACACGCTGTCTAATACTCTCTGTTCGTGCTTTCTTAAATATATTACAGTGAACCTTTATATAAGTAAGATTCCGTGAATTTGTCTTTGGGCTGGGCAAAACGCCTTGCGGCAAAGCGAAGACTTTCGGGAATACTCAGAAGAATACGGCTGTATTTTTGTTTTGTCGAACATTTCTCAAAAATAATTATATGACAATTGGCCGCTAAGACGACAGACAACTCTATCATTACTTTGAGCGTCATTTACGTCTCGCGATTAGTTAGTTTACAGCGAAGTTGTAAACGGTTCAGAATTCCCGTCTGGTGTCATCTACGGAAGGAGAGTGTTTACGGAAGACGGGTGCTACTCTTGTTTCATCAAACTTTACCAACTAAAATTCCATATCCTTATACCGAGTTCATCGTTTTCATTTTCAATTATTCACAATAAATGATTTCGTAGTTTTCATCAAGATTCTATGTCACCTTCGGGTTGAGGGCTAAACAGCTTCACTGGTCATCTACATTCACAGATTAGAATAGCTAGTTCTCTTTACCTCTGAAATTTGCGTCACTGTAGTCTAAGTAACAACTGTAGTCCACTGCAACAAAAGGAAAAAAAAGTACGTGATTGAATCATCTGTCCTGAGGCCTATTTGTTACCTCTATGTGAACGACGTTGCAGTCGTTGGCTGGAGCCTGAACTTGCAACTGAAGTACATGCAAGTGTTCTTTTTCAGCGCTTCGCCTCTCCACTCGTCTATTGTTTCATCAATTCGGTACTTCTACATTAAATATAGGAGGTGCTCCCTTGTCGTTTTTATGTTTGCGAAAAAAATAATTAACCGCGCAAAGAAACTTCTCTCGAGGCAGCGTTCGCTTTGCTTGATAACAGCAAGTCATGATGATGAGTCCAGCCGGAACAGATGAGTATGTTTTTACTGAGCTTTAACCAACGTCGACGCATTCTTGACCCAAGAGAATGAGGACGCATGGGGGAGTGGAATAAACTCAAACAGGGCCACGCCCACAGCTGCCTAAACCGCCGAACAGTGAGACATAGCCAGCAGCGACATAGCCAGTAGCCGCAGCGGATTGTGCCCCTATTCTGGGGCGAATCAAAGTAGCCAATGCGGTCCACTGGAGCACCGGACAGTTTTTCATTCGTTATTTTTCCTCAATTAAAACTAGACCACAACCGCATCTGCGCGATTTCAACGTCCCGTACAGAGTTGTATTCGGCGGTCGGGTGGAGAGTGGGAGCCGGCATCCTTATTCAATGCGAAAGCATTACGCAGCTATGTTGGCCGAAAATCCGGCGGCTGTGGCACACAAAATGGCCGCCGCACAACACGCCAAATGGCCGACTGCTCAACGGATAAGAAGCACTTCAATGAATGCTCGAAATGACGCCGCAATTCGTAGAACAGCTCCAATAAAGAAGGCAAGCAATTGAGTTGAAAGAAAAATGGGGTAAATTTTGGCTCCGGGTGGGATTCGAAACAGGCCGTTCCGGAATACGAGACGAGCACGGAACCCCTGGACAGACCCAGCTCCATAACTCCACCTGACAAAAGGTGAACTTAGTGGAAAGGTGGTGGACTTTGACTCAGAAACGTTTCTAAGAGATGTGCACTCAGTACTAGAGGAGAAATTTAAAGCACGCTAATTATGCAAGAGGAGCAATTAGGTAAGAAGCAATACACGTTCGCGCTAACAGATTATATGTACGGATAATAAGGTAAGTGGCACGGGAACAAAGTCGTATTAACCGAAGGAGGACGAAAACTTCGCGACAAAACTGAAGGTAATTATTAAAAGGAGAGATTGAGAGATAAAGTATTACCGTTTTGTGAGAGTGTAAGTACGTACCACTGGACACGCGCCACTGTAAGCCCCAAATCCTCACAGTGCATAACATGAAAGGGCTGTCTTTCACGCGACATTTGTTCTGCAAATACTATTGGATGCGGCATACGCAGCGATGGACTCTTAACCGTCTACGCCAACACCAGCTGTAAAACGAGGCGGCGCACACAATACCGGCACATCCGTTCCACAATTTAGCCAAAACGCTTTCACATTCTCCACATAATAGGGGAGGGGTCAGGTGTCCAAAAATGGCCTTTATATTTTGTTTTTGTTATGCTAAACGGCTCTTGTTCCAGCGACAGGCCGTCATTTTCTGCGTCTTTTCTTTCTGTTCTGTTTCAGTCTCACCACCTCTTCTCTACACAGCTTTTTATATCGGCTGTTTTGTTTCAGTAAAAACCAATATACAAGGAGTTTTTCATTGGAAGGACTCTGTATTTTTGTTTTTGTACATATGACCCGCCTCAAATATGCTGAAGCTTTTGCGAGGAGCCAAAAAGCGTTGCCATGCCATACCACCAGTCGTAGTCATCTGAGAAGGCCTTGTGTATATGGATTTATTGTTTACCCCCTTTGTACCTTTGCAATGGGCGCTGAAAACTTTTTAAATAAAGAGGCGACATCAAATGCGACGCCAGGAATTGCCGCAAGAACCAGTCGAGGTTTGCCAGAATAAGCTTCGCCAGTGAAATTTGCAACTTTTTCAGGAACATCTATTCGAAAGGGGGCAACATGGCCGACGCAGCCGTGGCCACTCTGCTGTGCATGGGTGTCGTCCAACCCAAGGCGATGGGCATTGGCGGAGGATTCGTGGCTACCTCCTATCTGCGGTGAGTAGAAACATTGTGCTACCAGTGCGGCCGTTCAATCCGAGCATATGCTTGGCACGCGGGGAGATCATGTACGGTGGTGTGCGTACACAAAGATGCAGCGAAGACGAAGGCCGGGGGAAAATTGTAAAGTCTAAAACTACAAATTAATCCTACTTTCTGTAACTTCGAAACTGACCCCCCCCCCCCTAGACACCTGGTACTCGATATTCTGTACTCACAGCTGCGGCGCAGTTTATGGTTACGCGGTTACCCACACGGGGGTTCGTGGGTGCGTTCTAGGGGATTTGCCGTAATGATGATGACAATGTTATTACAGTAGACAATATTAATAGTAGCAATAATAATAATAATAATATTGTCCTTGCAATAAATATGACACAGAACACACACTACATAAAAAAAAGAGGACCGCCTAAGCTATCAAGGTCTAGCGGGCACTACCCAGCAGTGGTAAGCAACATTAAGCTGAGGAGTAAAGCGCAAAAAATGACACAAGATACGAAGAAGGACAACATCTACAAACGCTACTTCCAACTGACATTAAAAAAAAATTAGCAATGGCTTAGGTCGGCTATGCCAGCATATAGCAGCATGAGCTAAGGTTCAGCTGGTTATTCTTAGCTTTCCTGGTTGTCTAGGATACGCTTGATTATCATGCTTACTGCTGCTTCAATGACACACACACGGTATACGCATTGTGTGACACATGTATATCAGGCGGCTCCGGCGCAGCGTCACCAATTGCCCCAGAGCAAAGCTGATTCCACAGGCACACGCCGGTGTTTATATATATATATACACGCCGGTGTTGCTATATATATATATGTATATATATATATATATTATATATATATATATATATATATATATATATATATATATATATATATATATATATATATATATATATATATATATATATAGCGAATCAGAATCAGAATAGGAAATGAGGGACTCGTAGAAATAACACAGAAATAAGGATTGGCAGTCAAGAAGACCTCGGAAAGCAAAGGGGGGGTTGTGGTAGGACATTGAAACAGATCAAGAATTTGGAAAGAAAGAAAGAAAGCGAAGAAAAAATGCCGCCAGGTGGGATCCGAACCCACGATCTCCAGAATACCGGTCTGGTGAGATCTGGTCGTGGGTTCGGATCCCACCTGGCGGGCATTTTTCTTCGCCTTCTTTCTTTCTTTCCAAATTCTTGATCTGTTTCAATGTCCTACCACAACCTCCCCTTTGCTTTCCGAGGTCTTCTTGATTGCCAATCCTTATTTCTGTGTTATATATATATATATATAACCGAACCCACGCCTTTCGATATATATATATATATATATATATAGCGAATCAGAATCAGAATAGGAAATGAGGGACTCGTAGAAATAACACAGAAATAAGGATTGGCAGTCAAGAAGACCTCGGAAAGCAAAGGGGGGTTGTGGTAGGACATTGAAACAGATCAAGAATTTGGAAAGAAAGAAAGAAAGCGAAGAAAAAATGCCCGCCAGGTGGGATCCGAACCCACGATCTCCAGAATACCGGTCTGGTGCGATCTGGTCGTGGGTTCGGATCCCACCTGGCGGGCATTTTTCTTCGCCTTCTTTCTTTCTTTCCAAATTCTTGATCTGTTTCAATGTCCTACCACAACCTCCCCTTTGCTTTCCGAGGTTTCTTGATTGCCAATCCTTATTTCTGTGTTATATATATATATATATATAACCGAACCCACGCCTTTCGATATATATATATATATATATATATATATATATATATATATATATATATATATATATATATATATATATATATATATAGCGAATCAGAATCAGAATAGGAAATGAGGGACTCGTAGAAATAACACAGAAATAAGGATTGGCAGTCAAGAAGACCTCGGAAAGCAAAGGGGGGGTTGTGTAGGACATTGAAACAGATCAAGAATTTGGAAAGAAAGAAAGAAAGCGAAGAAAAAATGCCCGCCAGGTGGGATCCGAACCCACGATCTCCAGAATACCGGTCTGGTGCGATCTGGTCGTGGGTTCGGATCCCACCTGGCGGGCATTTTTCTTCGCCTTCTTTCTTTCTTTCCAAATTCTTGATCTGTTTCAATGTCCTACCACAACCTCCCCTTTGCTTTCCGAGGTCTTCTTGATTGCCAATCCTTATTTCTGTGTTATATATATATATATATAACCGAACCCACGCCTTTCGATATATATATATATATATATATATATATATATATATATATATATATATATATATATATATATATATATATATATATCGAAAGGCGTGGGTTCGGTCCCCACTCTGGGCGCGTGTTTTTCTTTCTTTCTCACATAATTAACAAAAAAATTAATAATAATGTAACGTCACTAACGGTAAAAAAGATAGTCTAACCTTCCCCTATGCCTTCTTTGGCGTTGTAGACTGCCGGCATGTCTTTCTGTATATATATATATATATATATATAAAATATATATATATATATATATATATATATATATATATATATATATATATATATATATACCGCACAACTGAAATGGTACGTGTCGCCAACAGCAAAATTTCTGCAACAGGCCTTTCCTGAAACGCCCTTCCTAACGCAAACAATATCCTGCGGAAATACCAACCCATTTTAGCCAGTAACGACCGAATTAAACAGACGTTCCTGGAAGAACCAAGGGCTACCTACCGGAGAAACAGGAATCTAAAGGATATTTTAGTGCATGCTAAAACAGGACATTCAAAGCAACCTGTCATAGCCAGTTCTTCCCGTCCCAGATGCAAGACTTGCAGGCACCTGCAGACGGACTGCATTGTAAAAATTTTAGCACAGCCAGTAATTATGTTCACAAGATTAATTAAAGTTTTACTTGCACTTTATCCAACATTGTGTATATGTTGTGCTCAATGTGTCACAAACAGTATATAGGCGAAAAGAGTCAACCTATGAGCCTACGCCTTAATGGTCACCGAGCAGATACGCTTAGAAAATCCTCCATAGCAGAACCCCAGCATTCTAACCAACCAGGCCACAATACTGATCACCTTAGGTTGTATATACTTCAGTCAACCTTTAAGTCTCCTAGGGGCAGAAAATACCGAGAATCCTATTTAATTCACAAATTCAACTCCATGGAACCAGCTTGAATTAATTCGTCTAGGGGCAACCTGGAAACCTTGCGATACTCACAGGGAATACAGCATTAGGCACTGTCTTGCTTGACCCTTTTGCAAAGAATATGATCCCTCCTTCTGCTTCTTATGTGGCCACCTAATTCCTTTTGTTTTCATTCTTTTGCCTCCAGTTTAGTACGCGCAGACATCCCTGCAAACGTTTCTCCGGAATTCCATTTTATTTTTATTTTCCTGTCGTTTTTGCTCAGCTTTGTTTTGTGCCCTGTACGTCCCCCTGACTTTATCTCTTCGTTTTTGAGTTTCAGGAAAAGCCTGTTCCAGGAATGTTGCTGTTGGCGACACGTGTAATTTCAGTTGTGCGCTTATTGTTTTTTTTTGTGTGTTTTTTTCTTTATGTTTTCCTTGACCTAGTTTTTTTTTGTCCTTCCATACATTTACTTTTGACCTCGGGATTGCAGATAGCTTACGATAAGGACTCCTCGCATCGCCTGTTCTGCTTCCCGCGTTTCTGAGAACCTTTCCGTAGTCCACGCGCTGGGGCAAGAAACCCCTGTGATCCTTTCTCTCCAAGAATTTCCCCGAGTATCAACCCCCCCGCTGACTCCCCTCTGACCGTCTTCGCGGCTCTAACTATACAACCTTCTTTCCCCCTCAATATCTGCGCCTACATAGTCCCAGACCAATCCGCTTTCTCAATTCCACTTCCCCTATATAAACCCTGCCAGCCAGGCGAGGATTTGCCCTGACGAAGGCGAGTCTCTTCTCTTAGCTGAAACGTTGGCAGCAATCGTGGTTTCTTCCTTGTTCGCAGTTGTTTTGCCCGATATATATATATATATATATATATATATATATATATATATATATATATATATATATATATATATATATATATATATATATATATATATATATATATAAGACAGGATATAAGGGTTGGCAGTCAAGAAAGCCTCGGAAAGCAAAGACGAGGTTGTGGTGGGATATAGAACAGATGAATTTTTTGAGTCACAAAGAAAGTGGTGAAAAAATGCCCGCCTGGCACTTTTTTCACCACTTTCTTTCTGACTAAAAAATTCTTCATCTCTTTCTATGACTTAACGCATTCCCCCTTTGCGTTCCCTGGTTTTCTTGACTGCCCTTATTCTACACATATATATATATATATATATATATATATATATATATATATATATATATATATATATATATATAATAAGGAAATGAGGGGCTCGTTGAGGAAAATACAGAAAGATAGGGCAGCAGTCTACAACGCCAAAGGAGGCATAGGGGTGTGGTTAGGCTCTTTTCTTTTTCAGTAGGGTTAATGAAATAAACATTTCTTTTTTTTTATATACAGAAGAAAGAAAGAAAAACACGCGCCCAGAGTGGGGACCGAACCCACGCCTTTCGATTACATGTCGAATGCCTTACCAATTACCAATTACCCCTATGCCTCCTTTGGCGTTGTAGACTGCTGCCCTATCTTTCTGTATATATATATATTGAGAGAGTCCAGGATTTGCGAAGGAGAGCGGTTTATTTCGAGAGCCGAGGACCCAGAAAGACCCGGTCAGGAAGCGGTGATGATGATGCCGGAAAACCGAGATGAAGATGAAGCGATGACGATAGGGTGTCCTATCGGAGCACGGCGATTGTCCCAGCACAATAGATTGTCCCAGGATTGTAGATTCTGCTGGTACTCACAATATATATATATATATATATATATATATATATATATATATATATATATATAGGGTTTGTATATATAGGGCTACCACCCTTAAGCGTCAGATACAGTTGTAGTATATATAAATACCCCAGAAAGTGAAGCTGAACACAGTCGCCCAGATAGCCGAATTGGTAAGGCATTCGAGATCTAATCGAAAGGCGTGGGTTCGGTCCCCACTCTGGGCGCGTGTTTTTCTTTCTTTCTTTCTCACGTAATTAATAATAATAAATAATAATGTAACGTCACTAACAGTAAAAATATTCTAACCATTCCCCTATGGCTTCTTTGGCGTTGTAGACTGCCGGCATTTCTTCCTGTATATATATATATATATATATATATATATATATATATATATATATATATATATATATATATATATATATATATATATACAGAGATGCAGCGATGGTGTAGAGGTAGAGCATCCGCCTCGCGTGCAGAAGGACTGTGGTTCGAATCCCGGTGCCGGAATATGAATTCCCACCGAATTAAAAAAAAGAATTGATGGAATTGATGGAATCGCATTGATGGAATTGCACAAAGGGGTTTGGGGTGCGGCCTGACCCCGGCGACCATTGCCGGCAATGCACTCCCTCATCAGAGCCGGATTGGCCACCCGGGTGTAGTAACGGCCACAACCTCCCATGAATACTCCAATTAACCCATGGCCCTCAGTCCCCAGCGGCTGCGAAGCAATTGACCACGGCGGCGGTCAGACCTGTGACGCAGCAGAGGGTGCTAAGAATCCCTGGATCCGGACAGGTTGCCAATGGAATCTGAACATGGCAACGCTTAACGCGCGAACGTTATCTAGCGAAGCGAGTCTGGAGGTGTTGTTCGAGGAATTAGAGGGGATTAAATGGGATGCAATAGGGCTTAGCGAGCTTAGGAGAGCAGGCGAAGCCCTTACGGTGCTGAAAAATGGACACGTCTAGGCCCCCTAGAGGACAGAAGATAACTGGGAGTGGGATCTCTAGTCAATAAAAACATACCTGGCAACATAGAAGAACACTATAGCATTAACGAAAGGGCAGCAGGTCTTGTAACTAGGCTCAATAAGAGGTACAAGCTCAAGGTGGTGCAGGGCTACGCGCCCACATCCAGCCACGACGACCAAGTAGTGGAACTCCTCTTGGAAGATGTGGAATCGGCAATGGCTAAAGTAAAAACACAGTATACCGTAGGGTTTTGGGGGCTTCAACGCTAAAGTAGGCAAGAATCAGTCTGGAGACAAGACAGTTGGGAACTATGGTCTGGGCTGTAGAAATAGCAGGGGGGACCTACTAGTTGAGCCTGCAGAACGGAATAACCTACGCATAATGAATACCTTCTTCTGTAAACGGGAGAGTCGGAAGTAGTGGACCTGGAGAAGGCCGAATGGGGAGCATAAAAATGAAATAGAGTTCATATTATGCGATAACCCTGGCGTCGTGCAGGATGTGGAAGTACTCGGAAGGGTAAGGTGCAGTGACCACCGTATGGTAAGATCTCGAATTAGGCTAGATTTGAGGAGGGACCGCAACAAGCTAGTACGAAAGAAGCCGACAAATGAGCTAACAGTGAGACGTAAAGTAGAAGAATTCAGGATAGCGCTGCAGAACCGATATTCAGCTCTTAACGAAGAAGCCGAGCTTACGACACAGGAAGCCAGCGACAGTCGGGGGCACTATGGCTAGACAGGATACTGGCAAACCCTCACAGGAGACGAAAGATCTAATTAGGAAACGGCAAACCATGACAATCTCTACCGCAGCTGACAGAAATGAACTAGCGAAGCCTTCGAAGTTAATCAATAAGCGTAAGACAACTGACATACGGAAGTTTAATATGGAGAGCATCAAATACGCTGTAAAGAACGGAGGTAGGCTGAAAGCTGCGAAGAGGCGTCTTGGCGTGGGGAAAAATCAGATGTATGACCTTAAGATAAGCAAGGCAATCTCATCACAAATAGGGACAAAATAGTTCCAGTGGCCGAGGAGCCCGACAGGGATCTGTAGAGCAGCCGGGACACCCAGGATAATACCGAACGAGAAAGCAGCTCAGAGGAGATAGACATCCCGCCAGCAACGACCGAAGAAGTAAAGGAGGCTTTGAAAGAAAGGAAAGGGGGCAAAGCACCTGGTGAGGATCAGATAACAGCAGATCTCATGAAGGATGGCGGAGAACTTGTACCTGAAAAACTGGCAAACCTGTATACGCAATGCCCAATGACCGCTATGGTACCGGAATCTTGGAAGAACGCGAACATTATCATAATCCATAAGGAAGGCGACATGAAGCACTTGAAAAATTACAGGTCGATCAGCTTACTGTCAGTCGTCTACAAGGCACTTACCAAGGTAATCGCTAACAGAATTTCTGCAACCTTAGAATTCATTCAACCTAAAGAACAGGCAGGGTTCCGTAAAGGTTATTCAACAATGAACCATATTCACACGATAAATCAGGTGATAGAGAAGTGCGCTGAGTATACTGAACCCCTATATATAGCCCTCATAGATTATGAGTAAGCATTTGACTCGGTCGAAATCCTAGCAGTCATTCAGGCATTACGGAACCAGGGGGTAGATGAGCATTATGTAAGAATACTAGAGGATATCTACAATGGGTCCACAGCCACCATCATCCTCCATAAGGAGAGCCGTAAAATACCTATAAGGAAGGGTGTCAGACAAGGAGACACAATCTCTCCAATGTTATTCACAGCATGTTTACAAGAAGTATTCAGAACGTTCGATTGGGAACAGGTGGGAGTAAGGGCTAATGGAGAATACCTCAGTAACCTCAGATTTGCTGATGACGTTGCCCTGCTAAGTAACTCGGGGGACGAATTGCAAAGCATGCTTTCCGCACTGGACGAACAGAGTAGAACCGTGGGCCTGAAAATTAATATGCAGAAAACTAAAGTAATGATCAATAACCTCGGGACAGCACAGCGGTTTGAGATAGGTGGCGAGGCAGTGGAAGTGGTAAGCGAATATATCCCCTTAGGCCAAGTTGTGACCCCAGATCCCAACCATGAGGCAGAGATAATTAGAAGGATCAGAATGGGGTGGGGTGCATATGGCAGGCATTCTCAGATAATGACTAGCAGCCTACCATTGTCGCTGAAGAAAAAAGTGTATGACAGCTGCATCTTACCGGTACGGGGCAGAAACTGCTCGCTAAGAGGGTTCAACTTAAATTGAGAACGACTCAGCGTGCAATGGAGCTAGAAATGATAGGTGTAACATTAAGGGACAAGAAGAGAGCGGAGTGGGTCAGGGAACAAAGACGTGTTAAGGACATATTAGTAGAGATTAAGAAGAAGAAAGTGACGTGGGCAGGGCATGTAATGCGAAGGCAAGATAACCGCTGGTCATTAAGGGTAACAGAGTGGGTCCCTAGAGGAGGCAAGCGTTGCAGGGGGGGCAGAAAGTTAGATGGGCAGATGAGATTAAGAAGTTTGCGGGGATAAATTGGTCACAGTTGGCACAGGACCAAGGTAATTGAAGAATAATGGGTGAGGCCTTTGCCCTGCAGTGGGCGTAGATAGGCTGATGATGATGATGATGATGATGATATACAGAAAGGTAGGTCGGCCGTCTACAACGCCAAAGGAGGCATAGGGGTGTGGTTAGACTCTTTTTTGACTATGGTTAGTGAAGTTAACATTTTTTTTAAATATACGGAAGAAAGGAAGAAAAACACGCGCCCACAGTGAGGACCGAACCCACGCCTTTCGATTAGATCTTGAATGCCTTACCAATTCGGCTATCTGGGCGACTGTGTACTCCTTCCCTTTCCGGGCTATTTATATTTACTCGAAGTGTATCTGACGATTGATAGTGGTAGCCGGCGCCACTATGACTACATGGGGAGAAGGGGACCTTTTTTTCAACCCCCGTGGCGTGACTCGAACGTCTATAGCCTGTCATGAGCGGATAACTGGCGGGAAGCCCTCTTATGCTACCTAGGCTTCAAGGCTGCCAGAACCAAGACCCTCGCTAGGCTTTAGGCTTTCGCAGAATAATATAACAACGAAATGAGGGGCTCGTTGAGGAAATACAGAAAGATAGGTCGGCAGTCTACAACGCCAAAGGAGGCATAGGGGTGTGGTTAGACTCTTTTTTTACTATGGTTATTGAAGTTAACATTTTTTTAAATATACGGAAGAAAGGAAGAAAAACACGCACCCAGAGTGGGGACCGAACCCACGCCTTTCGATTAGATCTCGAATGCCTTACCAATTCGGCTATGTGGGCGACTGTGTTCTCCTTCACTTTGTGGGCTATTTACATTTACTAGAAGTGTATCTGACGCTTGAGGATGGTAGCCAGCGCCACTATGACTAGACGGAGAGAAGGGGGCCTTCTTTTCAACCCCCATGGCGTGACTCGAACGTCTAAAGCCTGTCATGAGCGGGTAACTGGCGGAAGCCCTCTTATGCTACCTAGGCATCAAGGCTGCCAGAATCGAGACCCTCGCTAGGCTTTCGCAGAATAATATAGTAAGGAAATGAGGGGCTCGTTGAGGAAATACAGAAAGATAGGTCGGCAGTCTACAACACCAAAGGAGGCATAGGGGTGTGGTTAGACTCTCTTTTTACTATGGTTAATGAAGTTACTCTGAGGGGGACTCTGAGGACATTTTAGCCCAGCTACAGGTTCCATCTGATCTTGCAAAAATATTTTTCTTTGTCTATCCTAACCGCTTGGTGGATTGAAGTGACAATATATACAGGGATGAAGCCATGTCCACAAAATTTGGCGAAAGGAAACATGCACAAACCCGGACAGCGTCACTGCCATGGAGGTATACTTCGTGTAGCAGAATGGCGGGGTGGGCTAGTTGGTATATATGCATAACTAAACCTTCAAAAAGCACATCACTGAAACATTCGTCATGTTATCCTGTTCGCTTGTCCTGCTAGGCCTACATTTTTAGTTGAAGTATACGTTTTACAGCGGGAAGCATCAAATAGTGCAGGACATTTTTACAGCACATCCACATTCACACATAGTCTAAGTTTCACCAGTCAGCATCTTGCAACAATTAAGTTATTAGCAAACGACAGGCCAGACGCCAGGATCATACTCTGCCTTAAAACTGCGAAATCCCAAATGTTGTGCTAGTCTGATCACCAAGGTGTGTTACACACTAAATTCATTAGGCTGAAAATTCTATAAGTGACAGAAATTTAACAGCCATTTTTTAATATTTTTACTAGGTTCTGAAAGGTTAATTTACGTTTGCGATGCTGCAGTAAGAGTACGAAGCACAACCAGCGCTGCTCATACTACTGTACCAGTTACGACATGCGTGTAATTCTGACGTTACAAATAAATTCGGGTTGCATACAGGTTGTTCATTCCAACATTTTACGGCCAAACTGAGGTTTCGAAAATATTGTACACTCAATCGAAACGCGAAAAAAGCATCCATATGGCATTTTAATCTAATGCTGTAATCTCGAAATTCACTGGATTAATTTTTATATTTTAATGCTACACGAACGGCAATCGTTCAATATATTGTGCACGTTTTTTAAACCGAAAACTATTATGACGAAAAAAACAGGCATCTGCAGAAACGAAACAAAAACCAATATCATGCTAAAAGTACACAATGTGCGTGTAACGCATACACGCTTATATTCGCACACGCACTTACATTCGTACTCTCCAGCTTCGCTTATTTCATTTCATATCAAAACATTCGCCTAGCAAAACAGGACAGAACACCAACAGTTCACCAAACATAGGGCTAGAAATTGCGCGCGAATTGATTCTGTTTACAAACGCAGCAGCCAGGTACAAAGGTCTACCGACAAATCTCCGCAACGCACAAAGCGAGTCCCTCAAATCGTTAGGGCTAACCGCTTACGCGTACCGAAGTTCGAGAGCAACTCTGCTACGTTAAATACATACGACAAGAAAACAAGGTTCACTAGTACTCACTTACCTCTAGTACTTGGCAGTATTTCTTCGTCCGCTAGATAAATCCATGGTAGTAAATTCACCGAAATAACGAAAGTTGAAGGCGTGCACACCCGTGCCGTCACCGGCCTGTTGCACGCGTATCGATACGGAGTGCAGTTAATACAACTGTCGGACCATCGGACTCACCGCGCAGCGACTTCCTGTCTCGTGTTCGGCCGAGGGAAAAACTAGTTCCTGAAAGACACCCACCTTGATAAAAACGCGTTGCGAAATAGATTCCCAAGTTATTGGTAAATACATATATTAGTTGCCAATTATATAGAAGAAAGGCTTGAGCGTGGGTATTTCTTAAAGGAAACACTAATTGTCCCGACAATCTAGATTACGGCATTTAGGGCAATTTCAGGGTCTGCGGTGGAAATACAGCTGCCGGGGGGTTGTGGGTGCCGTAATTTTAGATGCAGAGCATCTGATTCACTCGCCTTGTCCCTCCGGCGTCGTCGTCGTCGTCATCGTCGTCGGCGTTGTCCACCCCTCCCCCATTCTCCTCTCCGCGCCAGCTGCGCTCTCCGCCGCTCACCGCCTCTCCTCTCCGATAGCGGACACTCTCTCGGGAGGGGCATTGGATTGGATTCGATTGAATTGGCTTGGCTTGGCTTGGATTGGACTGGACTGGACTGGATTGGCTTGGCTTGGCTTGGCTTGGATTGGATTTGGATTTGGATTGGATTGGATTAAAGTGGATTGTGTTGGATTGTGCTGCGTCATAGCCGCGGCACGTTGCGTCATAGCCACGGCAGACGCGCTGGGGCCGGCGCATGTGCAGTACTGTATCTTCCGCGGTTTCCTCTCCCTCGGGCGCGCTGCGCATATAACCGGTGTGCCGTTCTCCAGCGAAGCAACATCCACGCTTGGCTCAAACACCTAGAATCCACGCCGCTTTACAAGTACGCCAACGTCGTCATCGACTGGGACCGGATTACGCAGTCCCCTCAACGTTATGCGCGCTAGAAAACGCGGTCCTTTCGTCGCTCCGCCTATGCGTCGCATCTACACAGGGGTTCCCGCGAGGGGAGGTGGGAGTTTTTACGGTTTGTTCTGAGGCCGCAACCACTTGCAGCGTATTTTCCGCGCTTTCGCGCGTCGACATCGCCCCCCGTTGACGGCGTCGGCAGAATGCACGACGACGTGAGGTGACGCGGGATCAGGAGGAGGCGGAGAAAATTTTATTGAACAGGTAGATCGAGCTTAGAAGTTGGAGGGTCCTCAGTCCAGGACTCTGTTGGTGCGGCCTGCCGTCTTAGCCCTTTCAGCGAGCCAAAGCTGCTTACTTAGGTCCCAGCTGGCAAGTTCACTCTCCCACTGCTCCTGTGTAGTTACGCCGATGTCTATGCTGCTCGCCAGATATCAGCGTCGACGCAGCGCCAGAAATCATCCGAAAGCAGGCGACATCGTCCGGATTCCATGGCCATCTCCTGGTTGGGGGTCATTACGTTCGCAGAAAACAATCATTTTTTAAGGTAGTGTCTATTATCCCAGCAACCGGGAGAATTACCGTCAGAAATTTCTCACGGCAGTCGCTTATTGGCTCTGCACGCTACGCGGAGATTCAATCTGATAAATATCCCCCTAAAAGCAGCTGCCCCTATAGCCCTGTGGTATAGTGCTGGGTTTTAAACGAGAAGGCGCAGGTTCGAGTCCGAAGTTGGCATGTGTTTTTTCAGCTTTCGGAATTTTTTGGCCATCGTGGTTTCGTTATGCTTTTTTTACTCTGGTTTTTACTATATCAAGATATCGACGCACAGGACTTCTCGAATTGGTTGAATTACATTTAATACAGGTTCTGTTCTGTGTCGTTGCGCTGGGTTAGATTAGGCTTGTTGCACTGTGACAGGATGTGGGTACGTTATGACGCGTTCGGTTAGGTTACGTTAGGTTCGGTCAGGTTATGTTACGTTAGGTTGCGTCGGGACGTAATATTATTCACCAAATTTTCGGCCAGCCAGGTTTTATGGACACTGCCGCGAGAATTTTCCTGAGGTAATTCTCACGGCTGCCGTGAGATCAGACGCAGTCTTTTTTTAACGTGCGGTAATTTCGTTCCTTGCGGCAAATTACAAGCTATTTCTATTCGAAAGTGCGCATTCCTCCGTGGCTAGCTTGGCTTTCATCGGGGATTTTCATCCAAAAATTTTCATTAAAATATTGCACGTTGTACGAGTGTCTAATAGAGATGCTGCTGGGACATAGACGTTCGGATCTTATTGGGACGTCGCAGAGATGTTAGTGGTATGCTGGGGTTGTAAATACGAATAGAAGATAGCGTAAATGGGCCAACTCGCCAGTACACCTTGCATATTCGAGAAAATCACATAATTCACGAAGTAAAGGCACTTCATTTCTATAAGAATACACATTTACATCGTTGGCGATAAGAAACAAATGAAAATTTATAAAGAATGTAAAGGTCGCACGTGTTTTGCTACTCATAGTAATATCTGACTGCAAAGAACTCACACTGAAACAGGCGGCATGAGAATGCTACGGATTAATAGACAATTCACTGAATTTCTGGAGATTTTTGTGATACTTTGCCGTCCTGCTTCGCTGCAGCTTTCGGTCTGGCATGGCAACACCTGCCGCTCCGCAGCTAGCACAAATTCTGTGACCATGCCAAAAATTGAGAGCAAAGGCGCGCGTGCGGAATAATGGAGCCATTTCCTGGAGCCAAAGCTGCAGTTTGCAGACCCGGGCAGAGATATCATTGAACGGTAAAGCATATAATCAGTGAAAACAACCGCACGTGCCTGCTGATGTATGTCGTCGCCCTGCCATTTTGCTGTGTACTGTTTTTTTTTTCGCGCCGTTTTGTCTGTTGTATTGCTGTATTGTCAGTGCTGATGTGATGCGTACTGTTTTGGCATGATGCTGAAAGTTACAGGAAAGGTGAAAGTCTGAGATTATTCGCGCAGGCGAGAAGGCCACCAATCGGGCCACTAGATGACACAAATGCAAAGCCAATGGTTAAAAAAACTGCGGAAATAATAAAAGCTAACCACTAGACGGTGCTAGGTGTAACAAAAATTACCCGCTCAGCAGTGTCTTTAAACAGAATACCGCTCTGGTGGCAGCTGTGATTGTCATTGGCCAATCCCCTTCAGTTGACATGTGGCCACACCAAAGACTATTCGGAACTCCGCACTGAGAAGCTACAAATGTGTAATATGGTAGCTTGATAGGACGAGCGCGGCACCCGTGCAATATAGCAATAAATTAACGACAACGGGAGCCGAATTTCTTTCTCTTTTAAAGCTCGTAAGCACACCTAACTGCCTTCGACATGTTTGCTCAGTGCCATAGGCGCAAACTTCTTAATACGTCACCTGTTTGTCACTGCGCATGCCTGGGTTCGATTCCCTCTCCTAGAAATAGTTTTTAAATCGAAGCGTTATATGTCTATGCGAAAGGAGAATCCGGCGCGACCACATACGCAAGCCAAAAAAAAAAACAGATTATAGAGGAGTTAGAAGTAACGGGAGAGAGATTGGCTAGGTTCATCTCTCTGGAAGCAGAGCTTTCCCGCAACGAGCTGCTTCGTGAAGCTCAGATAAAGCGGAGATAACGGCGGCCAGATTTGGGCGGCGCTGCGGGCGGAGCAGAGTAATCGGAGCAACGGCAAGCGCCAGCCGGACGTTACTTGGAAATGGGAAGGCCACGCGTCAAACGTAGTTCCGTGCATAGGTCGCTGTACTCACTTGAGAGTACACTACTTTGTGCTCATTTGTACTCAAACCCACAAATGCGTACGATGATGAGTGAGTACAGACCCAGCAAAAAGTGAGTATGATTAGAATGACGACCGAGTACATACGTGAGTAAATACACTCCAGCGTACAGTACTCGTGGTCACAGTACTCTTGAGTGCATATACTCGCGAGTGCAGTACTCACAAGTACAGCACGTGTGAGTACAGTAATCACGAGTGCAGGTAAGCGTGGATGTAACGAACGTCTATGTAACGAATTCGTGGATCTAATAAAGGTTTTCAATTCTCCATTGCCAGCCCGTTGAAGCCCATGTGTTAGGGGCCTCTATGTAACGAAGGTTTTGCGACGGTTAACCTTGATGTAACTAACTCGCTGAGCTTATCAGTCATTGTTTTCTACACTTTTATGTAGATACTTGATTAGTCAGTGTTTCTTGCATCTTTTTTGCAAAGGGGCTTGATGAATGCACTAATTTAGATTATTTCATTTTAACCGCAGACTACCGCGCATTTCCCCGTGTGAGCGCAGTGTTGGGTAGGTGCTAGGCCACCTGTCGGCGTGTAGTCCGGCATCTCCACTGCTATCTGTGGTGTCCCTTTAGTCAATGATCCGTTCTGCTGCTACAAAACGAAGTTTTACCTTTTCGAGACTAGCTCACAATTTTAAAAGCCGCCTCCGCCAGCGAGAAAGAAAAACTTCGCCACACGGTACAGTATCCCAGCTAGCACCGTCTCGCCAATTTTGAGTGAAGAAAAGGGCCTCAAGTACATCAAATTGATAAAAAGGCGCCCTTTGAGCACAAGTGCGGTTCTTGAAACGCGTTAAGGTACCGAAAAGTGTCAAAGGGCAAAAGTGTTACCATAAGTTATGTCTTTGAGGATGGGGGTAAGTGACCTTGCTTTTTTGTAGTGCCGTCTAGTGACTAAGCTATTGGAAGAACAGCTGGCGCAAATCACGCAGCTTTTTATTGTGAGATAAAGCCTTGAAGCGTGAGTACAGCCCCACGAATGTCCATAATTTTGGTTTCGTTTCTGCTTCACTCAAGCGAACCTGAACTGGAAACCTGCATGTAACGAAAACCTGGATGTAACGAAAAATTGGGAAATTTTGTTAACTTCATTATATCCAGCTTTAACTGTACTATACTGGTTAGTACCCGCCGCGGTGGCTCAGTGGGTAAGGCGTTGTGTTGCTGAGCCCAAGGACGAGGGTGCGAACCCCGGCCGAGGGGCCGCATTTCTTCATGAGGCGAGAAGCGGAAACACCCGTGTGTTCAAAATTTCGGGGTACGTTAAAAATTCCCAGGTGGTCAAAATCCGGAGCCCTTCCCTACGGAGATCACAACGTGTAGCGTCGGCGCTTTGAACCTCATAACCAATCAATGTACTCTTGAGTACTGTACTCGCAAGTACAAACTTGTGAGTTTGATCACGCACTCGAGTCGTGGCTTGCGTGCACGAGTCTCACTCATTCCGCGGCACCCTTTAAACGAAGGTAAAATGAGGGTTTAAGGCGGAAAACTGCGGATCTCTCCATTGCCTTTTTTACGCTGTTGCCACTCTCGGCAACCGCTCGCCACGGGGTTGCCATAGTGAAAGCTAGGGCAAACATGGGTGGCTTTGCAGGACTTTATTCGCTCCCATTGTGCGAAGGAGGGTCCCGGGAGGCTGCTAGTTGCACAACGCACGCTGAATCCACTCTTTCGCGGTGTTCAGAATCGGCAACCAGAAAAGCTTAGTTATAAACAAAATGGGGGAAAGGACCAGGGTAACCAACTGGTACTGGGTGGAAGCGTTTTCTGGCTCGCTGGCTCTGGCTTAGTCGAGTCCATAGATGTAGTAAAGCGCGCAAATGAAAGTAGTTGATTGCAAAAATCAAAATATTAGGAACACTTTTGAACATGAGTAAATGTCAGCACAGATTGGGCGCAAGTGAGTGCACACGATTACGAGTGAACGCAGATTGAGTACAAGTGCAATTGAGTACAAATTGATTAATCGTACAACTGAATAAAAAGGAGTAGATGACGATTGAGTACAGATTGTGTACGAGTACTCAGGAGTAAAGATTTAGTACGAGTACATATTGACCGCAAATGGGTATAAAGTGAGTACGAGTACTCGTGAGGGCTAGAGAGTTTGTGTACAAGTGAGTACAATTAGAAATTAGCATGTGATGAGTGAGTATAAGTGATGTTGAGCCCAGAACAACTGTTTGAGTTTGAGTTCGAATGAGTACAGCGTGGAGGGAAAAAATGGAATTGAGTTTGAGTGAGTTCCTTGTTTTCCCGACCTATGCTTCCGTGCAGCAGTCAGCTTAAGACCAGCGACGTCGCGAGCAGGAACGCGTACAAAAGAATACACCACAACCATGCAACGTTTAATGAAACTGACTTCAGTGAACCATTTAAGGAGTAACGCAGTACTTAAAAAGCTACAGCTTCGCTGGATAACCATCTGGAATGGGCGCATTTTTAAAAATGAATAAGCGTGTGGAATATCTAGGCCATCCCTTGTTCAAGGGAAGGGTTGTTGCCTCATGCTGTTCGTAATGATTTCGCGTTGAAAGCGAAGCGGTGAACGGTGAACCTTTAAGACATTTATCTTAGCGTGATTTGATTGGCCGTCCGGGATATAGTTACGATGTTGGCTGTGTCACCGCGCATTAGGGGGCGGTTTTCCCAAGGCTATAAAAAGCGCCCCAGTTTTCTATGGTGAGTGAGACGTAATTTTCCCTTTCCGTTTCCTTTGTGCCAAAAATATTGCTAATTACAAGGATCTCTTCTAGCGCACTCTGGTGCCCTTACCCTTCATTGGTGAACAGTTGAACATGTGGTCCTCTGCAGCATTGCAATGAACCGGCATCGTAAGTATGAACTTTTTATCGTCTCCATCATTGTAATCGCAGGAGGGGAAAACGAGCCGAGTCTCTTATTGCCCGCGAAGTTGCCCCGGCGGCTGCGACGAAAAACATGTACAGCCAGAACGCCTCACTTAGCGTTCACGGTGAGACTTCGCTTCTTATCAACCTAAACCCCATTGAAAAGGGAAAACACATTAGCAGACAAAATAGACAGACACCTGTTGCGCTCAAGAAATAAGAAGATGATGGTTTAACGCAGCAAAGTACTCATAATATTTTTTGCCACCAAGCCACAGCATGAAGTGCTGTAGGAATAAAAAACTGCTCATAGCTGACCAAACCTAGCACTAAGCAGCAGGCATTACAAGCATCATAGCAGCACCATGTGCGCCTCCAAGTGGATATGAATCAATATGACTACAGAGTACCGTTGTAGTCTTTGTAATTAATTAGTTCAGGTGATGAATGAATGAATGCCAATTGGAACGTGCATGGCCTCTGGATGCCAGACAAGCCGAAGCGAGGTCGACAATTTTATGATGTGATTGGTTGGTAGGACGTATTACAAGACAAGGCTCTAAGGACTCCCTTTTCGTTCGAATCTTTTTGTGGAAATGGTTATATTGCAGGAAGCCTAATCACCCTTCCAAACTCGTGCAGGGGGACTAGCCATTGCCATCCCTGGGGAACTACGCGGATATGCGGAGCTGCATAGACACCTAAAAGGCAGGCTGCCTTGGAGAGCCCTCTTCACGGACGCCATACGCCTCGCCAGTGAGGGCTTCCCAGTGTCTAACGGACTTGCCTACAGCCTCTGCCACGTATCGCCCGGCCTGTTCCCATGTCCAGATGGGCCCTGCGACCCTAGCTGGTGCGAAACGATCCTAAGGCTAACGAATGTCGCGCTTTCGCCGGCTTTCTTTTAAACTTATCTTGGCAGCACCCAAAGCATATAGGTAGCCTTAAAAAGACACCGAAGTCAAGTTGAGAGATTTTTTTTATGGGTGCACTTTGATGTTTAACTCCAAAAATATATATTTGAGTATTTAGCAGAGGACTAGAGCATTCGTACGGGTTTAATGCGTTGTAGGTGAGATGATGCAGTGCCTCGTCTGCGTACGCCGCACCAAGTACCGCAAATAACATGCCGTCGGTTGGTTTGGGATGTGCTTACATGCTAACTCAGGGTTCAAACTTACCCTTTTCTGCCGTTTTATGGTTAATATTGACTTTTCATTTGCTGAAGAAGGGTCGTACGGGGTAAACATACCAAGAGTGGGCTGAATTTATTCCTGCCATACGCCGGTATGTCGTCACAGCTGACGTGAGCACATGGGCGGGAAAGACGGTTCACTTATTGAAACGGCATCTTTGAGCGCACACGTCTCTTTAAAAATGCACGTAAAGGAATCTCCGAGTGTCGCTTACGTGGAGAAGGCTTTAATATGCAAGCTGATTAGAAGATGTATAAAGCTGAGTTCAGAGTCCTCCAAAACGGCTGACAACAGATTGATTGAAATAGAAACAAGAAATCCGCCCGTTAGAAGTTGTCTACGGGACAAACGGCTATAAATGCCGGAAATTGGGATGGGGGAGATTATGAAGTAATGCATTTTATACAGCTTTGACTAGTGGTCTCTTACGTCATCTGATGTAAATAGAAGTTATTATTATTACTAATATTATTCTATGCTGCAGCTGCGCGGTTATTCGTAACTCAGAGGAAGTACCCGGATTAAGATTCATTGAAGTCAATGCCATTCACATGTATAGTGGCAGGAAGCGCTTTCAGGATGTATAGGGCTATGTAATTCCCCGGATGTACTTACTGAATTTATTCTCCATTGTAGTCATTGACGTTATGGGAGTACTTTACCAGATGCCAGAACGGATAGTTATCGAGCTGTGTAGGACAAAAACCTAAAATTCTATACACCACAAAAATGTAGTCGTTTTTTCTGAACGCTACTCAGGAACAGTAATCAATATTTTTTCGGTTTCTCTAATGCGGGACAAAAATGTAAGAGAAAATATCTAAATTCATTTAGGGCTTGAGAAGTACTTAGTCATCAAAATGATAACGTCCCCTTCATTAAAAACTCTACTTTGGATTCTGGCTACGCGTTATAAGGAGCCAGCGGCTTTGTCCCTTCGACACTTGTCGTACTCCAGGGCGCCCTTCTGGAACGCGGAGGAAAAGCGGCCCCTGATAGAAGGGGAGCTGCTTGTGCAGAAGGACTTGGCCAGAACGTTGGCGGAGATCGCGCACTACGGACCTGACTACTTCTACGAAGGCAGGTTTGCCGAAGAAATGGTGCGGGAGATAGCGGAACAAGGTATGCGGCCCAAACTTCATCGTAGCAAATGCTAATAGAGCTTTGAGTGTCCAATTCTGCCCTCCAAAAGGTAAGACAAGAGTTGGAAGTTTCAAAGATTTTTTTCACGAACGTTTTATGTCCTAGCCTTGCTTTATTTCAATTTTTTATGCGATTCATATCTCGGTCAGAAAGTTTATTACACGAAATATTTATATGTCTAATCCCTAGCTCTTGCGCCCGTGTGGAACGAAAACTAGGAATCTTGGTTCATCCTTTGGTGGGCATGCATAGCGATATACTATTGCAAGCGGCCCACGCTGCTCGTCGTTACGGGCAGCTCCGTCTCGTGGGCGTGTCGGGTGCCTCGAGCAAGCGGGCATCAAGGCACCCCAGTTCGCGCCCCAGTTCTACCCACTGGCGTGTGTTCAGCGTACGAAAGAACTACTAAAAAATAAGAAAATGTCTTGGGTCCTCTATATTTTCGTTTAATATGCCTTAAATAGCTCGTAAAAAAGGTCTTACAAGCAATTCTGTTTTATTTGGAGGTGATGCCAAGTTGAATAGCATCGGTCTAAACTTGGTATTTTTTATGTTGGCTTTCCAACATTGCGTGTTGCGCAGTAAAGCATGAGGGAGGATGATTACAGCCCGACTTTATACTCTTCTTGCCACCGCCACCTCTCTCCCAAGTCGGGCACTCTGATCACCACGCGCGGTGTCTATTTCCCCCTGTCATTCCGCAATGCCGCGCGCTCCTCGACAGCCACCTGTGCGGCGCACTGCAGCCTGCGCTGTTATTGGCGTAGCAGCGCTATAATAAGACGTCATTGGCTCTACCCAACTGTCGTTTGAATCCTTAGTCTGTGATGTAGATATCGGAACACTTGCCTTGTAATTCAATATTTCAAATCCCCCATATAGCTAAGCCTATACTAACAGGACCGCCAGTCTCGCCCCTTCTCAGGGTGGGAGGACTCTGATTTTTTACGCATAAGTGTTGTGGCTTCGCTTTTGAAGCTTATTTAATTATGAGGTAACGTTGCAGTTATAAAAGAATAAAAACACCACTTCCCCCCCTACTGGTAGACGGCGTCGCGTCCATCGCACATCAATTATATCCCGGTGGCTGAGCAGCCGACGGCTGCATGCACTTTCTGTACAGATGAATGAACAATGATGTATGGATTACAGCGCAGCTCGGTGAACCTGCGACGGATGAAACTTTTCCGCTCTTCCATGTCTCTTGTATTCGTTATAACCCTGTCGAGTAATCGAGCTTTTCGCGTAAAGCCACCGACCCCGGCTTCGATGCGACCCAAGCTCCTTGCGGCTAGTGGGTTAAAAATAGACGCCTCGAGAAACCGACGAGAGTCACTGCTCGTCCATTGTTCAACAATCGTTTTCAGTATAAAAACTAAACATACGAAAAGTAAAAAAAAAAAAATTACGCGGTGGCTCAGTGGCTAAGGTGTTGCGCTGCTGAGCACGAGGTCGCGGGTTCGATTCCCGGCCGCGGCGGCCGCTTTTCTGATGGAGGCGAAAAGCAAAAGCGCCCGTGTGTACGAGATTTCGGCGCACGTTAAAGATCCCCAGGTGGTCAAAATTAATCCGGAGCCCTCCACTACGGCGCGCCTCATCGCCTGCGCTGCGTCGGCGCATTAACCCCTACAATCATCAATCAACTAAAAAAAAAATTACGCCACGTGTAATGCAAATAAAATGCACAACAATTATTAAATCCTCATTTACTTTGGTTTTTTTTTTCGCTCGTATCTATTTCAAAAATTGTGACTACGAACGCAACCATAATGCAGAAGCATACTTCCTTATCGCATCCTAATACAGGAGGCATTCTGACTCTCGAAGACCTCCGCTCTTACAAGCCAACTTGGACACGCCCAGTCAACGTCACCTTTCGGGACGGCCGAGTCGCGTACTCCGCACCACCTCCGGCAGGTGGCGCCATCTACTCCTACATCATGGCCATCATGGACGCCTTTAGGACCGACGACCACGCCGAACTCCAGGATGACGTGCTCACGCTCCACAGGTGATAGTCCTTTCACATTTTTAGCGAAACTATACGCATAGGAAAATCCGGAGTACCCTTGCACCTAATACACTCCATCGCGATCCCATGCGCATGCGCAAAAAAAAAAACAGGTTGGCGAGGAGTTAGAAGGTGAAAGTAATTGTCTGGGTATATAGATGACGCAGCTACAGCCTCGCGTCTGTAGTAATAGCTCATTCGAGGCAGGGAAGAAGTACCTCTCATTACATCACATCACATCACTTTATTACTTTAAAGAACCCCTAGAGGGGGTATCACATAAGGGGTGGGAAACAGATACAACAAATGCAATACATATGCAGGATGGGTATAATACGAACACGGGTAACACTACAGAAACGAAAGTAATACATATGCAGGATCGGTATCAATATTAACAGCCGTAACACTATGCAGAACGAAAAACAGAAAAAAAGACAAAGCGAGAACCAGGGTACAAAAAAGAACACGCTTAAGCTTTCAAATTGAAAAAGAAGCGAGTGACATTTTGTGTAAATGTTGAGTGGCGCATTATGGTGGCAAGATCAGCAGAAAGGCCATTCCAGTTGGAGGCTGCGCGAAAAAAAAGGAGGCGGCAAATGTCGTGGTACGGGCACGGGGCCGGGCGACATTAAATGAGTGAGTGGTGCGGTAAGGTATGCGGCAGGAGGCAAGTGGACCGAGTGACCGAGTGGACTGTGATAGAACTTGTGGAACAAAATGAGGCTGGCAACTCGGTGACGAATGTTAAGGTTTAAAACACCAGATTCTTGTTTAAGAGATGAAACACTCACGTTGGGTGAATATGAGAAATGAATGAATCTAGCTCCTTCGATTCCGGACTGATTCTAGTGCGTCAGTTAAGTATATGCAGCAGAACGCGCACGCAGCGATCTACCGCGTCAAGCCCAGGTCAAGTTACAGCGGCGGCAAGAGGTAACAGCAGTGAGGAACAAGTAACGTCAACGTCCTTGGATTGCACCCAGCTTCGCTGGTTATGCTTCTTCTCATAGTGGAAGGGCACTGATTTTTTTATTCTAATTGAGCCAGCACTGCGTTTGAGCCAGCACTGAACGAAGGAAGGAAGTAAACTTCATGTTTCACAGAATCCTTAGCCTAAAGTGCCTTCTGTGGGAGCTGGGGTTAACCAGCCTCGCCTTCAAAGGTGAGAGTGTTGGGTTGGGGATGCTGGTCAGCGTTAAGTGCCTATCACTGGCCCGTAACGTTTGGAATACGCTCTTGTAACCTCGGCAGAACGGATAAGTGGTTGTACCGGGCAAGTTTCAGAAGCGATGTGTGAGATGTTTGAAAGTGAATGGAGATGACTTCTTCCTGCAGTGAACATGCTGAGCCTTTTGACGGTGATTTTATTAGTATTGTGATGATGGCTACTGCCTTCGGTCGGAAGGGGGAAGGGAACGGCGATTTAGATTTTCACAACCTGGATCTTGTGGAGGATTTACTCGGCAGCAAGGCTACTCTCCTTTTCGCTGACGCCATGCACTCCTTGAGCTTGTTGAACAGCTTGTTGAACAGCTTGTTGAACAGCTGAACGCTGTTATGTCTGCTTGGCAGATAAACATTGAAAGCAAGATTGAGTGCGGCTGGTATTAAAAACCCGCTTCGAGGCGTTCCGTTTGGTGTCCTCCTTAACTAGTTAATATGAAAGATATTTCAGAAGGAAAAGGCGCATAACGATAATAAACGATATTCTATAATGACGCCACAGTGCTGTGAATAGGCGCCACGGCTCTAAATAACATATAAGGAGTCTTATACCTTAAAAGGTGCGCCTTGGAGAATGCTTCGTGATTCAGCAGTGCCTTGTACGACGCCTGTCTTTGTGTAATGAACAGTGGCTTGGTCGTAGGCAGTGCACCAGGCAAAAATCGGTCCCCTACACTCATCGCTACCATCGTGGGCAGCCATGTTGCTGCTAGCGAGTTCCAGTTGGACCATAGGCAACGCGTGTTCACCTAACTGCAGCCTGGCTGTACAATTACAGTTTTCATCGAGCCGTCCACTTGCTAACGGGGCATGACTTGCCAGTTATGAACGAAAAAAATATTCTGCGCAGCATCTGTTTCATTGCTAGAAGTTTTCTGCAGCTAACTAGGGCAGGAGTTTTAAGGTTTCGCCTGTACAAAGACATAGCCCTTGGCTGCCATGAAGTAAACAAAGGCCCATAGAAGTGGGCGAAATATGAACCTTTATTTGTACGGGCGAAATGACAACGCCCTACACCCATTATTAGAAGCCCTCAAGTGGGTTTGGCCAGCTCAGTCTTTCACCTTCGCCAAATGGTCCTCTTCTCTCCGGATGTTCAGACACTGCCTCGTTTCAAAACCGGCCTTGAAACTGGCGCTGTAGGGAACCCACGGCGCACTACCAGAAGTTGCGTTTCTAGCTCTGCCGTAAACTGAAATCGCTCTTACTCTTAAGAGCGCTACTTAGTTATTTAGTTCAGGCATCACTTCTCTCAGAAACCATGCCCCATGGCGGGGTAGCGAATTGGTCGAGTTCGTTCACTTGCATTTTGGAAAGCAGGCTGAAATATCAGTAACGAGTGAAGAAGGCGGAAACAAGCAAGATGAGCAAGATGAGCGCTGCTTCCCCTTCTTGCCCCTGTCATTTCTCGCTGATTTCAAAAATGCACCCCGGCGTCATTGAGAGTGTGTAGACCGCATCTCTGTTGGACTGCACTACCGAAGGCAGCTCTCAGAAGGTCAAAATGACCACCTCACCACACTCCATTTCGTTCTGGGCGCCGCTGTTTGCCTGTCGAGCGTGCAGTGAAAGGGAATTTTTCGCCTCAGCGTCAACGCGGAAGTGGAAAAGGGGCTTCTACGCCATCGTCCCCCCTTACATCGTCACCTCGAGTACATAGTAGCTACCGCTGCGAATAATAGGGAGCGCATTGCTTGCGCTCATGAATAAGTCGCTCTCCAGAAGGCAGGGGTCGATTTACCTCAATTTCAATTTGAGACGTCTGCCTGGTACGGCTAGCGGAATGTCAAGAGTTAGCACGCCAGTTTCAACGCCAGCCCGACCTTGCTTTTCAGGACACATGCTTTTGAGAACGCAGATCCAATACTACACAGAGGTGATTGTTCGCACCAACACCCATCCTACACGGATAATAAAACGAGCCATTGCGGGGGGTCGCGCAGCCTTAAAGTGTGTGTTTTTCGCTTACTCGCGCGGCGCACATAAAGTAGGTGCGTATACTTCTGACATGTATACATTTACTACGTGTCATACCACAGGCATGTGTTCGGCGTACGGTTTGATAAGGCATGTTATTTTATATTGCAGGTTTGTCGAGGCTAGCAAGTTCGCCTACGCCAAGAGAGCCCGGCTTGGAGACCCCCGCTTCGTTGCCGTTGCAGACGTACGTGTAAAACGGCCTTGCGTAAATAACAAGCATAGAAAAAGCTTGTTTTGATACCGTTACAGAGCGCGGAGACGACAACTTGTAGGCTCAAGACAAGCTCAAACGTTTTTGTATTCTCGCGACAGAAATATCATTTGGTCCATTATCGGTGCGCAAATATACCTAAGGGAATAAGTATGTCTGTAAAGAGTACAGCTGACTTCCGCACCGTTGTTCTGAGAGGGCATCTGCGGAAGTTTAGCGGCCAAACAACAAAAGAATTCCGTAGAAATCTCTTCGAGATTACGAAAGCGATGAGGAGCATTATTTCGCGAGTCATGCAGATCGGGGGAGGCGTGGGGGAAGGGGGGGAGATGTCGTTAGGCAGGTGTAACTTGATCTAACAAAGTTACTGATACGGGCAATTTGTCTTGTTAAACCGGCAACCTTGAAAAATATCGTAGATATTAAGTCTATCGGAACGCGCGAGGAAATTTCAATTTGCTCGTTAAAACGAGAGTCATCTTCAATCGGGTACAGCAAAATTGAGCTTAAACTGTAAGTTTAGTGTTCTGAAATAAATTGAGCCACTATAACATTCCAAGATATCCCTTTTGCTGAACTCGCCTGCCACCCCTCCTTTGCATAGAAACTTCCGGACAATATCTACGCTCTGAACGTAAAAGACGCCGGTCTCAAACGGCCCCTAAACGCATTTGAATGCATAATTATATATATCTGCTAGCTGGCAAGAAGCATTGTGTTGTGCTTTAGAGTGGCGGCATTCAGAAGAGTGCGTCGGATATGTTCTACAAACACATGCATCTTTACTTGCATTTTATATCTCCAGGACCGCCGAAGAATACAGAGTATTCCAAAATGGAACCCATTTCAAAGTACGCTCTTCGTTCTCGTTGTCTGAAACTACCGTTACAAAAAAAAATTGAATCAATCAACGGGCGGAATTGTCAGTTTTGTTCATTTGATGTCCGTTTTAAAGGGTCCATGGTGAAAAACAGCGCAAGGAACACAGGGACAAAAAAAGAAGAGTGGACGACGCACAGCGCTGTGCGTCATCCACTCTTTTTTTTTGTCCCTGTGTTCCTTGCGCTGTTTTTCACCATGAATCTTAATATGCACCAACTAGCCCAACTTGCCATCTTAAAGGGTCCAGTTTGAGCGAGCCCTGATCGGCTGAAAGTAGACGACTGGATGTGGAGCCACACATTCATTGGTCAGAGGCGTTGAAACAGTGACTACGTCACGACTGGAAGGGACGCGAAATGGACATTGTCAAACCAGACACACCCCACAATTCCACCCCAGGTTCGGTGATAGTAACGTTTTCCGTCAAAACCAGCGCAATGAGGTTTTCCAGTAAACAAATATTTTCCCTCTTACACTGAGCACACAGGTTTTCAGCCAAATGGGATAAAGGTTCCGTTCAAAATATTACGAGCACCTCTCACCTTTCCTTATGAGGTGAATCGAAAGCGCTAGTCTCCGATTCCAAAACTTTCCCCCCTTTTTACCACCATCCTCTTACCTTTGTGCCTTTAACTCGCACATACCCGCGTTCGCATCGCCAAGCAAGGACGATCATTATCAGGAACATACCGTGCAATTCAATTGCTGCGTCTGTAATTAGCATAATGGAATTGCTCATGCAAGCCTCAGTGTAGGTCTTTCACACACGTTTCTCTGTCGAAGGCCACAACGCATTCAGAAAATCCAGGTCAGCTAGACTAATTGAGCTGTGGGGTGGTAGGAATCTGTTCTGGTATCCCATTCCGGTGGGTCTCGACTCGATTTTCAAACGCAAATTGAGCTAGTTTGAACTTATTAATTGAACTTAACTACCCTGCTTTGCTTCTGTGAGCTCCTCAGAAAAATTCGGTTTTTCTCCGAGCTCCGGTTGTTATTTTGGTGTGCGGCATTGAAGCGTCCGCTACTGTGGTTTCGCTGCTTCGTCGGCATCATAACCGAACGAACGAAGGAAACACAGAAGGTAGAAGTAAACCAGAGGAGGAAAGTGTGGCAAAAGAGAGAGGGGAAGGGCGGTATGCCGAGGCGGCGCTACAGAACCCAGCAAACGCTGCGTGATGCGCGTACATAAGTACTTCAACGTCTTCCTCGTTGCTCCTTTCCCTTTCGATAAACTAGCTCTTTTCACGTCACGTCGCTCGGATCGTGATATTGGCGCGGAAGGTTCAAACACGACTTACAACAACATGCTCGGCGGCGGCGACGCGTTGCGATATGACGCGCCGCCGTGCGTTCGCTGACCACGCGATCATTTCCAGAGACGCATCAGCTATGCGCCGTGATTGAGGAGACTACAGTTCGCGCTAAGCCCAAATTTAGCAACAGGGAGTATAGTAATCAGCAGCCTTTTTTTTGTTATCGTCGTCAGTAATTTCGCGGGCCCTTTATTTGGTCTGTAGGCGCTGAATTTTCTACACACGGAGTTAACAAATGGTTTCGCATTAGCAATAGCGAGTAATGACACCGAAGCAGCGATTCAGTCCCGGGCTACACCCTTGAAACCACACAGAAAGACTAAATACGCCACTGGTGATCTTGCTCATTGCACGGGAAACACAGACGATCAACCAATAAACTATTATTACCAGTCGCCCTAAAGAACACGCAGTACCCTTCCCCTAGCAAAATTTCTGCACATTGAATTTACACAAAAGTAATGCATACTTTGCATTTTATTTTTTTCGGGTGGGATTTTTTGCCTAGAGCATGAAAATAATGTAGTATATGGGCCGAATTTAACGGTCAAATTGCAGATAGTGAAGGAGCTGGTGTCGCCAGACTACGCCCAGCTCACGCGGTGGCAAATCGACGACGACCGAACGTTCCACGACCCTGAGCACTACGGTTTACTGGAGAAGAATTTGCCTGCCAGTAAAGGAACGGCGCACCTTTCGCTGTGGGACGACGAAGGTGCTCTAAGCATCACCAGCACCATCAATTCATAGTAGGTCTTATAGGTTGCCTCCTGCAGCTTGCATGGTGGTTTTACCAATAGTGTTTGGCAGCTTCACAGTAGGTTCACCCTAGCACACGTGTCAGCCAGGGGCACTGAAAAGGAAAGTGTAGCTGTTCTTAAGAACTGCGATTGTCTACGGAGCAGTTAAAATCCGTGTAAAAGCAGGGGGTAGCTTGGTTGCACACATTCATTTCAAAAATCCGCACCAATATAGTTAGAATAGGAGACGGTGTCCACGTGTGACCATGCTGAAATCCTCCATAGTAACTAATACTAAATAATTACAGGTTTGACGTCACAATTTACGGAAAACAATAACTAACGAAGGCACGCAAGCCTCTCTCTCTCGCCTCTTGAGAATTTCGCCAAGCCTTTTGTTTCAAAATAACAATTGTTTCAAATGATAAACTAGTTACTCAAATTAAAATTATTATAAGTAGAGGCCAGAACTTTTGGAAAAATGCCTATTCTTTCTTAAGTTCGTATCAATCCTAATTGGCGTATAAGCCTGAACTAAACGAAAGAAAACACTTTAAGCAATTCGTTATTGTGACTATAATAGCCTATTCTGAGGTTGGGGCCTATATGGACTATTTCGGGCCTAAAAATGCCTTTCTCGTTTATATACAGGTTGTTTCACCAAACTTAAGCCAGGGTTTTAAAAAGTGTTTTGATGCACTCCAAGATGACGCAACCAAGTGCATGTTACCCACTTTTGTATGTAGTTTGCCTCATGCCGTTCGCGGGGAGAATCTACGCACTGCGCCAAACCCAGCCAGACACGGGAACCCATGCACTAGGCGCCGCCACTTCGTCCTTAGGTTACTCCGAGCAACTAAACTGGGTCGCCAGAGTCTGAAACACAGCGGCACTGCAGACAAAGTCGCTGACGGGTGTTAGCAGTAGATGTTTGTTCTATGTTATTGTGTCGCCGTGTGTCCGGGTATCTTTTTTCCCGAAAACGATTGTCGGCATGCGTTGTCCATCCCTAACGCACTAAAACATCCAACGAAGGGAAAAAAGGTGACACAACAACGCATGTAATGCCTAGGTCAAAGATGCCGACCAAAGAAAACCACGTAAACTTCCGACACACGAAAGTTTCAAGGTGACGCCACAAACACGCGCACGAACCAGCAGCCGATCACAGGTACACCGCCAGCCCGCAAGATGAAGCACGTGCAGAACGAATGAGGAACGGGAGAAAGAGGTTATAGGGCGAGAATCTCCCCACTTCTTCAGTCTGGTCCCAACAACCATCATCCCGCGACGGGTAAATTTCAGGGGCGTTTACAATCGATACTATAAGGGTTAGTGGAAAATACTCTTGCGTTCTGTCTAATGTTGTTTATCTGTATAAAGGGCATAGCCACTGAGTGGTGCTATTCCCGGCAGCTTTGCTAGGCATCCAGTTCTCGAGGACAGGATGACTCAATATTTTACCCGGAGTTGTTGCACTTTACTGCGCTCTTCATGCAATTCATCCGTTTTGAAGGACTGTGTCCCCGGTATTCTTGCGAGTTGTCGTCAAAAACCTGTTACCGATTGTGATTTCCCTACCAAAGCCTGTTGCTACCCCCTGGGAACACGGCTAGGGCGCGAGGCTTTTACAACAAACACTTCTGGGTTATTCACAGCTTTGCGGCATACAAGACGTCGCATCCAACACTATTCTATACCAGGCTACACTTGTGCGTAATATCACATATTCGTGCGCCTTGTTTCACATTCTAAGCAGAAAGCATTTAGCAACCTAAAACTTGGGCACCACTCTATTTCAGAATTCTGAGCTCATTTCGAAGTTACGGGACAGGCCCGCCGCCATGCCTGATGTACGGGTAGCTGACAGAGCCATTCCGAATGTTAAATCTGTCCCAGGACATATCCCATGAAGTTCCTGGACACTCTGTGCTCAAATAACTTACAATGGTTCTGAGCGGAAAGCATCGATAGTCGAGACGGAATTAGATCATACAGCGTTCCAAAGTTTGTTCAGTCAGCGTTCTCATCAACTTCAGTGGACGTTGACTCATCTTTTTATTGCGCAGAAATGTCGACTGAAAGGAGGTACAACTGCATGCCGTAAAATATTGTCAATGGTGGATTTGAGTGGCTGTTAAGCCATTATTTTAGTTCCAAATCGCCGAAATTTTACGCAAATCTCTCAAAATGGCTGCCCTTGTATGGTGCTTTTCATGAAGGAAATAATTACTTTCCCATAGAATAAGATTTGTCCGCTGTTTTCATTGCCAGTAAAGATTTTTTTTTCTAAAATACGCTGCTGACGTAAATATGAATTGCGCCTATCTATGCCTAGAGTGGAGTTTTTGACGCCTATATATGCCTAAATGACACTTTTCAGGGCCAATATAGACACCTAAAACCCATATTTTTTGTGCCTAAAGATCCAGTCCCTAATTATAACATCACCATCAACTCTGCTGGTAAATGATCTGATCTCTAGTTATTCTTAGTAAGTGGCACACCATATCTTTATCGTCCTATAGCCAACTATCCCTAGAAGTGAACGTTTGAACAGGAGGGCTGTACATATTTGTCACAATGTAAACGGTTGCGCTTTTCTTTTCCGCTGATCGCCTGGAAGCTTCGGCAGCTACGTGCGGACCTCGTCCGGTGTGGTTCTTAACAACGAAATGGACGACTTCTCGTCTCCGGGCCAGAGCAACTATTGGGACCTAGCGGCCACAGAGGCGAATGTCATCGAGCCAGGGAAGCGACCTCTATCGTCCATGAGTCCTGCCATCGTGCTAGACCCGAATGGAAATGTCGAGCTGGTCGTTGGTGGCTCAGGCGGTTCAAAGATAACCACGGCCGTGGCTCTGGTATGTTCAGCCCTTACAATGCGCCCGTCTTACTTCTGTATATGAATTACGAGCTCGAGCTATAACGCTACACTATCAAGTTTCGTCAGCTTCCAAATTGTTCAGAGAAGTCTACGTAACCCGATATAATTTACATATGCGGATACGACAGGCTTTCCCATGGTAAGATACACATACTTTCGCAGTCTGCGTTATCGTGCTTCTTGGTCTAAAATTCTTTAACTCACTAATTAACAACAAACGTTGGGCTAGACCCATCACATTACGTTACCCTAGTTTCGACTAGGCGAACTCGTCATTCCCATGTCCTATCTTGAACTCCGTATTTTGCACGAATAAATTTATTTAATTTTTTCTTTTTACCGAGAACAGTAACAGCAATGGAACAACTCTGAATACTTCCAAACCTTAGATCTTGATGAACCAAATGTTCAATTCCTATGAATCTTGACCCCCCACTTTGAATATGTCTTGATTACATTGATTTCATGTTTTTATTCTACTCTCTATCCTCTTATGCAGATATATGTTAGTCAAGCTCTGTCGCTCATGTACTAATTTTGTGGTTGTGTTTGTGCCCCTCCTGCTTGGGCCTTTTTGGCTTGCAGTATTCCACAAATAATAAAATAAGTAAATAAAATACCATAGAGTTAAAAATGAATCAAGTTCACCACTTCAAAACCGAGTTGCTATGAGCGAAAGAAGACTGTGCGCAGTGTTTCGTGAAAGTTTGCCTTTGCTTCAAATCTGGCAGCCTGCCAACTAGCTGTACCTACTGGATGATTGGATTCATAGTTTCGCGTAGGCTGAAAATTACGCACAGTCTAGCCAGTGCTCAATCGACGGCAAGACTTAGCGACCAAGCCCCGGCTAAGCGGACGTTAAACCCCCACCTTGTCAGGTTCTTCTCTTGGTTTGAAGGGCATGGACAGACATACCCGCCATCGCTGAACCTTCGCAAAGTCCCGTGGAACCGCAGCAGCGAAGCTCCCAGTGAACGAAGCAGAAAGAAAGAGGCCCAACATGCGCGCCGGCGGCTGAAGGTCACTTGCCACGCGTTGAATGACCTAGAAAGTTGTAGTGTAGCCTTCGCTCTAAAACTGGTCGTGGTGGCGGCACTGCAAGCATTAACCAGAAGTCGCAAAATATTGACGTGATTAGGCGTGCGCCTCAGGGTCATGGCATACTCCGAAAAACTTTATATACGTTGAAAACGGCGCAAGCGAGATACAGACTTTGTTGTCTGGTGAGACCATATCATAATTAAAATTACATGAGGTAAAGCAAACAATTTTGAGGTTGAAAATTGTTTGATTTGTGCTTGTTTTTGCTTGTTTTGGCTTGTCAGTGCTTGTGGGTTGTGCTTGTCTTTGTGCGTGTTTGCTTCGCTTCTCTGTGTGCAAGCGTTCGTCAATGACCAGCTACGAAAGAGGTCAAATTGTCGCCGGACATGTAACGATGAACGGCTTTACAAAAGCGAAGGCTTATGACGGAATCACAAAATGATCGCATTAAGTACATCCATAAGCACATCGGATTCCATCGTTTTGTAAGGGATTTTTTAGAACTACCTCGTACGCGTCGCTTTGGACGCTTACCCGGACCAAGGTGCACTGCCGAATGGATTGAACGTGCGATATAGTTGCCATGAAGGTGAAGCCGTCAAAATTGCTGACAACGAAGAAGCGGGGTGCCACCCTATGCACAAAGCTGCAGCTTACTCTAGTGCCCATGACTGTCAATTAGGTAGTGCGCATATGCGCTGGACAAGCCGAGCGCAGGTCAGCCGCGTCAGCGTCCTATATTCGCTATGGAAGACGCGCCGGTGGTTTACGTAAGCTGCCATTCTGCGCATGACCTGTCATCCACTTAGTTGCTGTGTCACCACTTTTGACGACGGTACCTGGCGGCTTCCGCTGACTCATGAGCGTGTCTTTGAGCCTTATGTCAGCGCAGGCTGGGTACCGTCAATCATCCGTTGCCGCTCTGCTAAGTAAAGGAAAGTTTGACATCCACCTAAATTCAGCCATACGGCTACAAAGGAAAGATATACAGCCTTTCTCAGAAACTTCGCAATTGAAGAAAAATTCGTCCTGGCCTGTTAAGGTAACGATACACTTAAAGCCTGCTCCCATGACATCTAAATACATCTAGAGTGGAGGCAAGGTTGCTTGGTTTCTCTCTTTCTCTCTCCTCAAGCTCCGCACTAACTGGCTCTTGCGCCGAAATGGCCTGGAACCGAGAAGAGGTCCGGCTTCCATACCGCAGGCTATACTGTGAAAACAGCCAAGATCCCGCCTAATTTTACTGATGTGCGGCTCTGTGACAGTGTCTAGGTGTCACGAAGAGGTGAAAGGCCCACGTGTCAGGAGACGACGACAGTAAATGGCCAACAACCAATGGTGCTTCCCATTAACCACAGAGAATGCTTTGCAGTATCGAAGAATCAGATATGAAGACACCTCATGTGTGTATTCAAACATGCTTACACTCGCATCACCCACGCGTGCAGCACCTCCGCGTTTGTGTGAGTCGCTCGGTGTTGCCTCTGACATGAGGGAGACTCACACAAGCTATTAGAGAAGGTACAGCTGCCTTGAGCGGAGGGATAATGATTGTGCTGCTCCATCTCGCTCATTACCAGTGAAGAGCCGGAAGAGAGGAATCTATTTTGGCGTCATCACGCATCATCTCTGTCATCACTCCTATGAAGAATGTCTCATGCCTTCGATTACAAGGTAGTCAGGTTTATGAAGATGATAATGCTGCTACTACCGTTACATGTGTATGATAAAGTTGTATTTGAATGCATGGTACATTGGAATTCATGTTTAGAAGAATAGTAAGTTGTCTAATGGGCGTTTCGCCACTTTGTTGCCCTAGCAACATTGGTATTTACATTTAGAAGCCCCTTAGAGTACCGGGACGGGCACCATATCACACGTTTTCGTTTCCGGCACAGGTGAGCATGCGTACGCTGTGGATGGACAACAGCATCAAGGACGCCATCGATTACGCCCGGTTGCACGACCAGCTGATTCCTGACAACCTTATGGTGGAGCCAACCTTCCCAGAGGTGAGGGTGCACGAGTCACACTCCTCGGCGAACCTTGTTCGATTATTATCAACGCATTTCTTTGTGTCATTGTACAGCTTTTTATGTACCTGCACCTTCCTACCCTTAAAATGCTTTCAGTATATCTGTAGTATTACGAAACAAATGACATGAAGCCAGAGGCAACGCCTACTAAAGCCCAATAGTATCTGCTGTGCATTGAAAACTGTTACGTCCATTGCGTGCTTTCCCTATTTAGACTGAGCGTCCTGTTCATCATATGTGACAAGACGACAGAACATGTACAAAATTATAACTACCTCGGACAGGTTGTGTTTGTTGATCCCAACCACAAGAAAGAAATCTGGCGCAAAATAAGTATGGGCTCGGTTGCAGTTGGCAAATAATTCCAAAGAATCAAAAGTGAGCTGCCTCTATCACTCTAAAGAAGAATATACAACCAATGCTTCCTATCGGTGATGACATATGCAGCGGAAACGTGTCGCCTTAATAAACAACTTGAAAGAAAACATATGTCAGCTCGATGGGGCACGAAAAGAATGGTAGGAGTAACACTCAGGGACAGGATATGAGTTTCCTCATTCCGCGAGCAAAGTCGTATGCAGGGTATCATATGTATAGTTCAAACAGAAAAAGAAATGGACTTGGGCTGGGCCCCGTAATTAGCCGAAATGACAAACGGTGGACCATAATTGTAACAAGTGGACTCCGAGAGACAGGTCTAGACCAAGGGGAACGCGAATAACTCGATGGAGAGGCAGAATAAAGAAATTCGGAGGAAAAGGTTGGAATTGAGCAGCGCAGGACAAGAGCTACTGGAAGTCGCCGGGAGAGGCCTCCGTGCTGCAGCGAACCTAGTCGGCTGTTGTTGATGATGATGGTGATGACTAGTAAGTTCTCTTTACCACGACACACGACCCGATGCAGTAATATAATAAGGTAGTGCAAGCACATTTCTGAACTAACACACTATCATTTGCACGAGCAGAAAATATCGAACGGGTACTCCACATGAAACAGTTCAAGGTGCTCTGCTATAAGCCCGCAACGCAATTTTTCTTACTTGCAGGTGTACGCCATGCAGCTGAAGGTCAAAGGCCACAACATCACAACGGTGGAAGGGCCGTTCAGTAACGTGCACGGCGTGTTGCGAAAAGGCGGCCGGTTGTTCGCAAACGCTGACTGCCGAAGTGACGGGGCGGTGAACGGTGTCTGATTAAAACCTCAGCCTATGTGGCTAAATTCGTCCACTCTTCCCAATAAAAACGCCACCTTGTGCTAATGTCAGGTTTCCCACCAAACGAGCCATACTAAACGGAAGAGTTCAAGTTCCGGCCGAAAATAAAATGACCATTGCTTTGCTGTCTATGGACTGGCGGAACTTTGATCCAACAACAAGCACCTCAAGTCTACGAACAGTCTTGCGTACTGTTTTACGCCACGTACGTCGCGGCGTCGCGCTCCTGCCACCCGATGGAAGCGGCTGTGGAGGCCGTTCAGCATGAATCAGTGAGCCGAAGGCCAGGCTAAATTGAACGTCTTCTTTTGTGAGGACATTCAATTTGTACATTATTTTTGTAGTGCCAAGACTGGTATTTTTACATTACTTTTGCACTCAGTGTGTTTTGATACCTCGTGTGATATTTGTGTTCACGTTCCACATTTTCCGCGACAGTGAGATGTAAAGTGGTACCTATACAGCGAAATTTCTTGTGGTCTTCAACTGGCCGGCGCTCCTTATTCGCTAATGTTCACATACTGCATAGCACTCATAGCTGTATCGCCTTCATACCGCTTTTCTTTCCGGGTAACCGGGAGGAGCTCACCATGTGTGTGAGGTTGGAGTCGAGCACAACTGTTTGCATTATTCCAGCTGAATTTTGTGATTCCTTCTGGCACCTTTCGTGGCCGCTCACTAGAGCGCGAAAAAGACAGTTTTAACGCGAGAGGTAAGAGTGGTTTGTAGACCATAAAAGACGCTGGCAACCGTCAGACGCGAATATCGTTATTGGTCGATGGTGCCATGACGAATGCAATCAGCGTTGCGGAAGTGAAATGTTCTTGTCCGCCCCCAGCTCCGCTGAGTAAACTTGAAATTCTGACATCATCGTTCGCCTCTGGCAGGAAAAACACAGGGCCGATGGATATAGAGCAATGTACCATTGCAGCGCTCTCTTCGGAGCCGGCGTCTTCTGCGAGGGCGAATGACGCATATACGTCTTCCCCGGCTCGGTTGTCCCGATGAGCTCTTAAATTCGAAGCTTAAGCATCCTATAAGATTTGTTTTCCTTTTGCTCTCTTTCTGATGTTTTGCGGCCGCACTGGCGTCAGCGATTTTTAAGCAAGCCAGCGTCTTCTTGCGCACGTTTCGTTTTTATTGCGTTTGGCGCCGCTTGGGACACTGCAACGCAAAGCCGAGTAGAGTCTTCTCGTTAACCTCATTTATTTTTCAAGAAAAAAATCCGGCATGGATGTTTATGTAAAAAGAAGTACGCTGTAATTTCGGTTTGTGAACTTGTGTTTTCCCTTAAATCGTACCATGGCTACCTGTGCTCTAAGCGATGTTGAGATCCGTGAAATTTGCCACTAGTGGTACCAGTTTGAACAGGTTTTGCATATACGCCTCGAGCTTCGCGATCGCTGCGCCGCCTGCCGCCGCTTCTCCGCGGCGTTGACGGGATTTGCGCTGCGTGGCTGATAGGGGCTCGTGGCACTCGTGCAGTGTTTTGGTTCTGTTTTGCTTCTTTTCGCCTTTCCACGCCCTAAAAAAACTGGTTATGGTGACGTCTATAGACAAATCGCACGTTTAGGTCACTTAAAAAATTGGCCGCGTATCTGCTCCTTTCGTTGCAAATGTAGTCAAAAGACGATAGTCTTTATCGACTTTTGCCGAATAAATGCCTCCCTTCGCTTTCCCGCTCACCTCTCATGTTGTTCCTGTTGCGTCGCGCTCCTCCCAAGGTAAAGACGCCAAAGGTTTGCTTAAATCACTTTAAATTTTCCGCGTTCCACTGCTCCAAACCGGGTGTCTCGATGCCAACGCTGCCGTACGGCGAAGACGCGTGTGAATCGAGGCGCCCTACTTCAACGTTTATAGAACCGCGTTTCTCTAGTCCACGTGCGTTCCGAGCAGAACGTGGAAGCTATATAGTGGAACCTTTCGTAACTCTTGCCACTTGATTTCTTCAAATGCCGCCAGAAGCTATATGGCGCGGGCGACAGCAGGCGACGGAGGAGTGATATTTTTTCTTCAGTTGATGAAGTATTTAATCTCGCCGCCAAAATCAAACATGTACGATTTTTTATAAAGGAACGCTGCAAATATCACTTCTGTATTAATTTGTTGTCTTATATATGCGTAATGTCTTGTTGTTCTTCAACAATATTGACAAGTATGAACATTACACCGGACTTGGACGGGCACATTTAGCTCTGACTATATAAGACTATTGCGCAGGCATTGTTTTACTTTGGCCGGGTGGCTGAATCGAGTCACAGACAGACAGACGGACAGACAGACAGACATACAGACAGACCAAAATTTCTGGGTTTAAGTAGCCCAAGAAAGACTATCGTCTTTAAAAGCAGCTGCGTCTTCGTAGAGTACGCGATCGCCTGCAAAAGCTACCCGGGGACGCGGTTCTGCGCGCTTCGTCGCCGCTCTTCCGGGCGTCGGCGACGGCAGCAACATACCACCCTTGTCACCTCCAAAACATCAGGCACAAATGAATTCTACTGTCACCTCGTTTAGACCTGATACTGGCCCAATGAGAGGTTGGCTTCATTTTGCAGCGTGGACAACGACTGCGGCTTCGCAGGAAAATATGTTTCGGGGAGGTGATTACTCAATCCCGGACAATAACTTATGCCTTTTATAAGAATATAAGCCATGCGAAAATGTTAAGTATATTCCAAGTCTGTGCGTCGTTAAATATGTGCCCACACACGCCATATAGCAAGAACCAAGGCAAGTAATGAAACCACGGAAAAATAAATACTGTGCAAGTGCGGAATTAAGAAACATAATAGCTCTAACGGAAATGAAAAAAAAAACAGTGGAGCTTCTGACATGCTAAAGACGCTTGTAGAAACTTAAGCTAGGTAGGGTTCCGTAGACCAACTGTACGCGAAATGCACTGCTATTTCGCGAGGCATCGGTGGGGGAGGGGGGGGGGGGACGCTGTGTACAAATGTGGAGCGGAATCAAGCAATGAACGTTTTAGTAATCCCACACGCAAATCTCGCGTTCACTTTCCTTTTGTTTTTCTACTTCAACGAACAGCTGATCGTACGGCGGACGCATTTATGGAAGTATACAGGGTAGGGCTGTTCAACAAGCGATGAAAGGTGTTGGAATTGTGTTGGAATTGTGGTATGTGATAAGGCCCTCTGATTTCAGTTTCTGCTTTATTCTGTAGGCTCCCTGTGCCATATGACGATATTTCGAAGAAGCATTTATTCGCGTACGCGGATTATATTGTAAGTCCGTCTCCGCGCTGCTCGCAGAGGATATATGTAGCAGATGAATGTTTGCGGGCGCTCACCTCACGACAAGACGACTCTGTCGTGTGCTGATCCCCGAGTATAATTATGCATTGTCCATCGTACTTTTGTTGAATATTCCCGAAATTAAGACAGATTGGGTTGTAAATGGTGGTAATCAATATCTGAGGTATAATATTGGCAAACGTAACTGGCGTGCTGTCAGGTATGAGTGCTCCGCTGATTATGTAAGCGCACAAAACCGATTTAAATCATGGTGTATAGCCGTAGCATGAACATCTGAGGAACCGGTGGTTCCAGAGACACGGCTAGTAAATTCAGGTCAGTGTAACTACAGTCGGCTCCATCATACGCCGGTTCCGCGACACTGTCCTGTGACACACACCTGGCGCTTATACTGTCCGAATATACCACACTAAGATCGCCTCAGAAACATTTACACTCTCGTAAACACACCCCATTTGCGAACAGAGCGACTGCTCCACATACACATGGAATTAAAACGCCCGCAAACGGTAAATCTCAGTCGTGAACGGGCCGCAAAAGCTGCGGCGGCACTGGGGAGCGGGGAGCGGACTCCCGCGGCTGCTTTCGAAACGGGCCGCTAGAGGGATTTCAGTGGCGCCCCTACAGGCCGCGCTTGGGGCGTATAGGCTATACGTACTTTGTCTTCAGGGTCGCTGTTATGGAAGGTGCATAGATGGCAGTAGTGGTATTTCGGGCCACGAAAAATCATGCGCACAGAAAGCGCGGACGCGAATTTTGTCCCAAGACACCCAAGTTGTATGCAATGCTGGGATTTCTCATCTCTCGATAATCAGAACTCTTTTAAACGAAATAAATGAAGAGAAACATGCCAAGCAAGAGGCGCGCACATAGCTTCAATGATGTCCCTTAATTTGTACTTATGCCCATATAAACCCAAATTATACCCCTCCGTATCCTTGCGTCAAGACGTGCAAGGCTTTCCTGGCTCTCCAGGACCAGAATACTCAGTTCAATATTGTGACCAGAGGAAGGACAGCTAGTCCAAAGCAAAAAAATCACGTTCTAGGGATGCCTTCTTTCGGGCGAGACCCATAACATAAGCATCTTCTCAATATATAAATTTATTCTCTCTCGCTCTCTCTTTTGAAACGGTGTGTATTTACGTGGATTGTACACATCAAAATCGTGAACTCCCTAATCGTTTAAACCGCTTCTGCAGCGTAAACAGCGCCAAGTAGCTCTGATTTATCTTGTCGTGAAAGGATTGACAATCTGCTATATTTTCTCTTGTGTTCAATAAAGAGTTGTACATGAATGTACTACAATTTAAAATGGCTTATTACAGCGCATTTGCCCCTGGGGTTGGGTTACATGACAGCACGGTCATGTGCTTGCTATATATCTAGGTTCTTGAACGTTGATTCAAGCGAAATATTTTTCAACGTTACGATGTACGAAATCCTACTCTTGTTGCACATAGTTTTGATCTGATTTTGCAATGCAGCTTGTGTCAGAATTAACAGCAATACCTACTTTTTACAATACCCTTAGCTGCACACGGAGTTGCTATAATCTTGCAAAGCAAAAACAGCAAATTCTAGGCGCAGAAAAGAGAAATTTTTACGGGGACGCATCTCCAAAATATCCCTCCGCATCCTCAAAACCAGGGGTCAGCTACCTGAAACAGAAATCGCCTAGGTACATGGACACACATCCCTCGGCGGTAATGAAGCGGCCCATGCCGCTGCTCGCGCGCACGTACACCAAACATTATCTACGAGGGACAAACATCGCCTGCTGCCCCCAAAACAGAACCTCTCGTAAAATATGGAGATATTCTGGCCCACTGCACCAAAGCCGAGGAATATTCCTGGCTCCACATCTCCAGTTATCGAGACAAGAAGCCAGCAGCCTGAGAAGAATACAAAGAAACTCCTATCTTCATCGCACCCTTCTTCACGCGATCTACCCCACCATATACCCGGCCACCTGTAATTTCTGTCTCTTGCCCGGCACCCTATACCACCAAGTGTGGGAGTGCGGACAAACCCCACGCCTACACCCCACCCTTACCCCTCTTAGGAGCAGTGGGTGGACTGCCTGAAAAGTCCGAGCCCTGGAACCCAGCGCATACTGGTGAAGAGGGCCTGGACTGTCAGCCAAGGCCAGGGCATCCCAGACTAGGTATGCCCCACACCGGGCGGGTGCCCTAACAGCAGCACCAACGAACCTGAAATAAACATTTATTTCTCGTCCTCCTCCTTCATCAACGCGTGTTATTATTTTCTCACTACATTACTTGAGTAAATACATGTTTTTGGTGATGCAGATCTGACGTTGCACGCATCTGTTAGCACATTCTCCCAAAAGCACAATTCCTAACGCTTTAATTCAAAATTTCACTGGTAATCTCCACATGCCGTGATATGAAATGTACCAGCGTTCATATGGAGCACGACCGGCTTTATAGATAGCGGACGTGCCCATCGCAGCCGGCAACAATGGGAGGAGCCAGCTTGCCAAAACATTGCCGTGTAGGGATGGCGCGCTCCGCCAGGTGGGACTAATCTTTAATCCCCAAATAGAGTTCCTGTATATAGCTCCCCTAGGGAAGCAGAGTTGAAACGATATACAGGAACTGTATCCCCAAACTTGCCAGCTTCGCTTCGCTCGTAGTAGGCCCTGCGACCTCTCGCATAACGGGCAGTGGTCGTACCAAAAAATGCAGGTTGTACCTGATCACTTCCTATAATACCCGCCAGCAACGATAATTCCCGGTTAAGCCTAGAACCGTTTATAGGCTATGCAAACATCAACGTAAAAAAGCAAACCATACGGTTACCCTATGCGCCTGCTCGAATAACATTCTTTATGTTTGAGCATTTCCGTTCAGTTAAAGATGCGGAAACTTTGTCAAATTCCGCTTTACTTCAAAGAGCGTTATTTTTACGTGAAGCACGTCTCTGCACGTGAAAAAGTTCACAGGGAAGACGTGATTTTGTATAAACACCATACCATGGCCGTTCTGTGCGTCGAAGCACAGTCATGTTTTGAAGCGGAAGGACCACTAATCGCCGGCTAACCTTGTCGGCGACTGCGGGGTTTTCAAAAGCCATTACTGGGGTGCCAAGCTTGTAGAAGCTCCGTCGGGGTGGCTTACAAACAAGCCCGTGGCAAAGTTGGGTACGGCAGCCGTCCCCGGTCAATGCTTGCGGTGAGAACTACAGTTATCGTTGGGATAATTTTTTGAACCACTGCCCCCGTACCGAAGCAATCGGAAGATTGTGAACACAAATTAGCTTTATCCTGCGCCTGCCAGGCTTGCTCAGCTGTACGCAATTAATACCATCCCCTACGATATGTTCACTGTAAGTACGATGCAAAAATATTTCACGATCTTTCTTCATATTCTTTCGCGAAAGTGTTTGTTTTGGCTAGGCTTGTTGCCGAGCGTCCTGCCTAAATTGAATATAACCTGCAACTTCGGCATCAGACTCACTGCAGCTACCTTTTCGATAATCACTAATCATGGTGCTGGAATACTGCCTTTACAAAGGTGAACGCCAACGAAGACCAAATTTTCTGTCGCATGCTCGTTTATTTTTTGTTATATTTGTACTATGCGACGTAAGCCAGTCGGAATTGACCGCGCTCCGAGTATTTCTACCTGTTTTTCCCTTTTCTTTTGATGCGCTATATGAAACAGTGCGCGCAAAGCGCTTCTTCCTGTTCAAAAGGGAGCAAAAGAACCGACTGAAGGGCTTGTTGGTACATTATATCATTTAAAAACAGCGTGGAAGACGGGACAAAGGAAGGTACAGATGACGCCAGCTCTTGTGTCGTCTGTACCTTTCTTTGTCCTGTCTTCCGCCCGGTTACTAAACGATATAATCTTCCATTTCATTATTTCTGTCTCTCATGCTATAGAAAAAACGCGCTGAATATTTTTCTCGTTTGTATTCTTTAGAATATACGCGTGCCTATCGAACGTGTGCAACGCCATGGAACGTTTTTCAAAGGGTCAGCAGCTGTGGACAGTTTTTTGCCGACGATATCATTGTGGGTGCGTGTTCGGTTGACGCCGGCAGCGTGCGCGATTTCATCAGTCTAATCAGTGCCTAATCAGTGAAATTTCGCATTAAAAAACTTATTTTAGCAACGCTGTCGAGCCCACAGAAAGTGTGTACCTCTCCCAATGGGAATATGCAAAGACTGACCACAACGGACCGATAGAAAGACTAAATAACAACGATGGCAGGCCGAAGAAACGCGCATACAACGGAGGAATCGGGATTAAATACAGCGCCAGCCAGTGCAGTGGCGTCGGAAAGAACTAAAGAAAAAACGAGGCATAACAAATTCGGCACGCAGAATCGGAGCGCATGGGCAGGTCGCTATCTATAAAGCCGGTAGTGATCCGAAGTGACAGTTGTATCCATATTTTAGAACAAATAAGTTAACAAATATTGTAATATCATAATTGTTAAACTTTTTGCGAATAACAGAAATTTCTGATGTCGGAGCTATCCTAAAACAGGACACTATACATTTTAATCGGGCTACGCTTTTGCGCATGCCTGTCTGGAAAGTAGCATTTACAACATTAGCGGGAGGAGTGCAGGCATTTTCCACTGTCAAAAATAGCAGTAAGAAAGCTTTAGGAACGGGAGCTTCGACTACAACGGGAAGGCCGTTATTCTACTGCCAGCACAACTTTCAGTGGATTACAGGTTTATATGGAGCTGTACAACGTAACTCTCCTTTGCGATAAGGGCATGATGACCTCAAGGAGAAAGCAAGAAACCGGACGCTTGCGTCGTATAACGAAGGGGCCGTAAGGACGGAGGACGTTATGTTGACTTTGGAGGTGTGTGGCCTGAGACCAGGAGACCCTACTATGAACGGCACATCGCAAAATGCAAATTCACGAAGGTCAGTGTGCGGGAAAGATACTGGGTGTTATGTGGCACTAAGACGCACCTTCCTAGTAATTGTCCCCCGTTCAGACACCACCACCGCAATCGAATATACAATACAATTCTAACCCATAACAGGCTTAACCCGATAGTTTATATTTTGAGAAAGGAACAGTAATTTATGCATGACACACGTTACTTCAATTCAATTACATAATAAAATAGCACTACGGCCACAACAATTGAAACAGTCGATCTATGATAGCGCCAAAAAAGCAATACCTAGGAATTTATTAAATACCTACTAGGCCTACCAGGAAATGTCTCAGTAAAATAAATAAGGCTAAACTATGCACCCGCCACGGTGGCTCAGTGGCTAAGGCGTTGCGCTACTGAGCACGAGATCGCGGGTTCGATTCCCGGCCGCGGCGGCCACTTTTCCGATGGAGGCGAAACACAAAAACGCCCATGTGTACGAGATTTTTGCGCACGTTAAAGATCCGCAGGTGGTCAAAATTAATCCGGAGCCCTCCACTACGGCGCGCCTCATCGCCTGCGTTACGTCGGCGCGTTAAACCCTACAATCAATCAATCAAGGCTAAACTATGCGACCTGCCACATAATGAATAAAAGCTTCATATTTCCGAATTAACGCTTTCTAATCAGTCGGGGCAAATTGACTCAGGGTATTTCCACATAGAAGGAATGAAAAATAGACTTTCGAAGTGCGGCCACAATCCTGCCCGCAGTCGGCAGCCAGAAAGGTCTGCAGCCTAGCTATAAAGAAATGTGTGCTGAAACCCAAAAAGTAAAATAAAAAACAAAGGCGGCTTGAACTGTATTTTAGTATATGCTGAAGTGGCGCTGGTGCTTCAAAGTGTGTGCACCAAGCATGCAATCAGGTCGACAAGGGATACTTTCCCCACTAGCCCCACAACGGAACATCTGAAACGTTTCTGCTCGCCGGAGAGAAAGGTACTGCAACACGGCGCAGAAAAAGAAAAGACCCAGTTGTTTTCGAAATGGGAGAAAATGAACTTAACAGAACAAAAACAAAACTCAACTACTGCATCAAAAGGTTCCTGTTGTTTCCATACTCCGGCACCTTAAGTATACAGCACCAACGCGGAATATGATATTGCTGCGTCTTTTTGTCATTTGTAAAGGCGATAGTCTGTCCTGAGCTCCGCAAATGCATATATTTTTTATGTCTGTCGATCTGTCCATTGGTCTGCTGTCTGTCCCTCTATTCAACGGCACAGCCAAAAGGTAAAACAATTCTTTTACGACGGGTATATACACGCAAGACAGTTCCAAATTACAAAAACCGCTGGCTTTGGTCATACACGTTCAATTTATGGAGCGCCACGAAAATCTCAGGCCTATTTAAAGTTTCAGGTCTATTCACTTCACATCACAGAGCTAGAGGCCACGGCCTGACAGATGATCTTCCCTCGCGGGGAATTGATGGCAGCACAGTGCAAAGAGCCATATACACAATAACAGTAAATTACGCAATGCGTAGATCATACAAAGAAAAAACACACTCGACGCATTAAAATCGGGAAAGGGGGCGGGAAAGAATACCTCTAATCACGGGGTCTCCTATAGGCTGTAGATTAATAAAATAAAATTAAAATAGCATAATACAATATAGTCATAGAAAATAGAATAAACCAATAAAATTACGAACAAACAAGCACTTGTTTAAAGTTATACCTTTCAGACAAATCAGAAACGTAATAAACAGCACATACATATTGGCATATTTACAGACAGAATACAGCCATACCAGACAGATTATCAGTATTCTATACAAACTATGGCAGCATTTTGTTTTATTTAACAATACACAGCAAGTTGATTCTGACGATTGCTAAAAAAATTGCGCCCATCTCCCCGCGAAGGAACCCTGGTGTGACGCGGCGCATGCATACACGAAATGAGAGAGTACACGTGTTTATAGACCACCACCCAGCTCTTTATTACATTTAAGAATGATGAATTTATGATCAGTAAAGTGCACAGTCGGTGGTTGCCGCAGCAGTGGTCGAATCTTGGTTTCATCGTTGATGTTCGAGAAGAACGAGAGCGAGCGCTGACTGAACCGTCGCGGAGCGACACCCGCTTTATATTCACTGCGCTTGAAGGAGAGGAGACCGCGGGAGAGAGTCGCGCGTGCGCGCACATGGGCACCGCAGCAGCTGTTAACGCAGCGTTAACGCAGTGAAGCGCGCGCCAACGAAGCGCGCCAGCTGTCGTTATGCTAATGCGCCGGAGTGAGAGTGTTGCGCACAGCTGTGGGAGATGCGAACGGAGGAGAGTCGCGCATGCGCAGGTGGCGTGCGGACGGACGCCGACGACGCAGGAGGGACATGCCTCAGAGCAAGAGATGCGCCTCATCTAAAAAAGAACAACGCATTAAAAATTGAGGCAAGTTTGCGCACTCCGACCAGATGGCGTGCGAGAACTCGGAGAAAATTGAATTGAACAGAGAAAATTTGTGTCGTAGAAAATTTGCGATGAGGGAGAGGGCTGGGTAAAATCAACACCACCTAAAACAATTTTTTCTTGTCATCTCCTTCTTGTGGTGTTGGGAAGAGCCAGACGGGAGGGGAGGGGAGGGAGAGCGAGGAGAGAGTGCCGCGTCGCTGCAGAGGCGGCACAAGACTGCCGTCTTTCATGGACTTTGCAGTGGAGCGACAAGATACGCAACCAATTTTTAAACTTTTATTGCAAGCTTTCCTATCGCCTATGAAGTGCTGTAGTGTAGGCTACAGGTAGCTTTCGACTGCCTGAAGATTTTTAACATGCTCCAAAACCCCGGCACACGGGCATTTTCGTCTTTACGCTTCATGGAAAAGAACTGCCGTGGCCGGCGTCACCCTCGTGTACTCATATTCAGCAAGAGAGCCCCTTAAGTTCTATATAACAAATAATGTCATTTGGTATCCGGATTCGCAATAAGAAGTTTCTTGGTGTATTTCCGCCCAAGAGGTAGCTGTTATGGCACAGTTGCGACCACCCTCCACATATATGAGTGAGCTAGGCAGTAAACACTCCGACCAATGCCCGACACCGGAGTGCCGCTGGGGTGTCACTATCTCTGCAAAGCACGTCTGTAGCGCGGACAGTTTATCTCTATTGCGGTTATGGCAACATTTGTTTGTGCATAGCCCGCTGCCACAGCATCACTCTATTTAGAACAACGACGCACCGGTTCTCGGGTCATACAGCAAGCAAGGAGACCAAGGCACCGTTTGTTTTTAAAAAGTGCTCCTGGGTTCTGAAAAAAGGAAATCATTATACGGCAAAGCAAGGATGGTTTCAACGGAGAACAAGTTTCCTACGTAAGTATGGCGAAGGTTATTTTTGTTTACACTAATAATGAAAGTGGTTGATTTCGTACCTTTGCAGCTTGTTCGATTTCTCGCAATAGTCTCTTCCCATTACACAGTCAGGGAATCAATCTTTCTTCGATTAATGTACTCTGGAGGGTCACTTGAGTAGTATTTTGAAATCGTCCCTTTCAACAGGCGTTCCATAAACTCTGACAGTATTTTCCTTGGCTACGCATACATTGGTCGTATTTTGCGTACACTTTGCTTAGTAAGCGGTACAAGAGAAAGATTATCACGTAGGTTTTTGGTAATACGGCGAAGTTTTTCATTCGCATGTTCGTTTCGGGTATGGTCCAGCCGCGTCAGCAAAGCTGTCTTAGAAGTGATCCGCAGGTACTGCTGATTATGTGTGTTACATACCTCGTCTATTTGATCGTGTTTCAACAATATTTCAAAATGCAGGTTATGCTACCGTTGCACTATTATATAAGCAGCGGTACTGAACCTCTGAATATTTTAACCTGTTTTCTGAATATCATGCCACTGACTGACCAGACAATATTTGCAATGGCCTGTCGGATTAAAACAATGGCGTTGCAACTGCGTCGAGGTGCGCGACTCCCGAGGACGGAAATAACGCCCAATATACCGTATCTAACGTAGTTGCAACCAAGCATGCAAATGTTCTCGGCCTGTTTTGTTTTCTTTTGTGGGTGCCACTGGTCGGAATAAGCATTTGGCACACTAGGAACCTACGGGGGAAACTGAAACAGTGGAAATTACGGGGCAAGGAACGCAAAAACTGGGTGCTGTCATCTATATTCTGTTTTCTTCCGCCTGCTGCAAAAGTCATATACGGCTACATTTATTGTTGCCTAGTTGGTTTTTACAGTGTTTTTGCCATACAGATTTCTATTCTAATACAAGCACGGGATAATACGCACCAAAACAAAAATTTTTTTGTTGGCATGCAGCTGCGATATAACCTACCTGAGTTATCTTCATGTCAAGGGAGTATCATTGTGCAACCATTTATACGCTACCCAAAATTGAAGCAAGTGTTCAGTTTTTACATTTGTATACGTTGTCATTTATTAAAGCGAAGCTTCAGTGTCCTCATTGATGCCATTGTAATGGCAATACGCTCTGCAGGAACGCCAATTTTTAATGACGATGATGATGAAAGATCGTTAGTGAAGTGACAGAAGAAAACTCTTCGCGTGGCCGGAATCGAACCTGGGTCCGTCGCGTTATGTAACCCGCGTCTACGCGATTGCTCCATTTCGACATGGTCGAAGCGAAACGTTGAGTAGCATGCACCGATTCGCGTCGTACACCCAAAACCCAACCGTTAGGCCTACGGAGTGCACACTCGAAAGTTCCTGTGGATATTCTAGAAAAGGCGTGCGTCCCTCTAGGTTAGCACATACTTGCAGTGGGATTGGCCAAACAAAGAATCCATTGCAAGAAAGCTTCGAGTCCAACCATTGTCGTCGTTATACGGACGAGTGCATGACTTTTTCATAGGTACCTTTGCCTAGCTGCAAGTCTAGCCGTTGGACTTCTGGTGGCGTCCGCAAATGGTGAGAGCACAACAAGCGACACAGGCATCACAAGTTTTCAGGCGGATGAACCGGAATCCAGCACAAGCTCTGCAACCGTCGACTCCCCGGACTCAGCCACAAGCTCAGTTGGTACTACCGATGACGACAGTTTGGCCGACATCGGGTGCAACACGACGCCAGCAAGCGACACTGTACAGTCGACCTCGGAACTTGGCAACTTCAGCCATTGGGCCGTGTCCACGGACGCTGCCCCATGCGCCAACGTGTCAAGGTGAGGCGAAACGCAGTTGGAGCAGTTGTGTGGATAACCGTTTATTTCAACGCACGAACACGAATAAAGTAAATAAGCATGCATTATGTATACGCCAGAAAACGAAGGGAGCAAAATGGGGAGTAAAAAGTTGCCCAAGTACCTCGTCACCCACCTCGCTCCATGAACGAGGGCTACCGTAGCTCTGTACGACTAACTGCGGAGTAAAAGATAAAAGGACAACATCTTAAAGAAAGCCCAAAAGCACAACTCTAACAACACGTATTGTTCCACTCGCGAGGCGAATAGTGCGTTTTAGAACTCCACAAAATCCTCCTGCGTAAGCGGGAATACGGGTTCGCTTCGCGGCTGCGGCGGCTGCTTTTCCGATGGAGGCGAAAAGCGAAAACGCCCGTGTGTTCGAAATTTAGGCGCACGGTAAACATCCCGAGGAGATCAAAATTAATCTGGAGCCCTGCACTACTGCGCGCCTCATCGCCTGCGTTGCGTTGGCGCGCTAAACGTTAAAATCAATCAATTAAGTAAGCGGGAGAACTCAAAACATTGTGGCGGCAATGCCTCCTTTGTTTGCGAGAGCAGTGTCGACGAAAGTATAGGTCTGGTCTTCTGCGAAGCCCAAAGTTTGTAGAGAAAGGATAGTGGGTCGAAAAGCAGTCGAATACCTGCATATACATTAGCAAACCCGGATCGCAGTAGCACCGGCTGTATGCGAGACCAAAGGAGCTGCTACTCAAAATCGCGGCTAGGGACACCAAAGAAGGGGTTGGCCTGATGAGGAGAACAGATACAAGCCAAAATGAAATTGTCTTTGAAATAAATATGCCATCATCAATCATTCGCGCAAAAAGTTTGAGTTAGCGGAATCAATCCCAGGCTGGCATTCTTAGCAAATGGAAACTGCTCAAGATACTTTTCCCACGCCAGTGGTCTCCGAAAGAAAAACCTAATTTTCAGAGAGTTGAACTATGTGTGTACGTTTCGAAGCCGAAAGCCTAGTGATTATACATCGTGTCTGAGTCTCCTCGGTTTCGTTTCTTCGTCTTTTGGGGCGAATCGCTTCTGGAAGGAAGACTGGCTGCAGTTCCCGGGGCCGCTTGCCCACGGACACAGCTCTCCTCCTGTGCTCACCTGTTCTTACTCACGTGCCTGTCCGCGTTCACCTGACAGAGTTGCATGCACCAGGCTCATTCTTGATCAGTAAAATCATTCAGTAAATTCATTCATTCATTCTTGTTCAGTAAATTTCTTGTTTCGTGAGGCCCAATTCATATAAAAATCTTGACTGTTTCACACCTCAGAAACTGGTTAAATGTCTGCCAAGTACAATATTTATTGGCCTACAGGAGTGCAATCCGTGCACCGTGTAGAACGCATCCTAATTCCGTGATAAAATTAGTTTATAATAAAATTCTGAAACATTACAACTTCATCGTGCCCAAGGGCCAGCATAGGTTAGGCCACTTGACAGCAAATGCACGAAGGCGACTTGTCAGTTTTCAACGACTGCTCACTTCAAATACACTGTGGTGGCAATTTATTGAAGGACGACGAATATAGCAGCGCCGCATTCTTTTAACCATACCTTGTAAGACACCGTGGTACCCGATACAGATCTCTTGGTTTAAGGCTACGCGTAGGAATGTATTTTTCTTCGTAGTCACTCATCCAAAAATGCTTTAACACTCTTGTTTTCATTACAGCATTGTAAAATTTGGCAATATTTTAACGCTGTGAAAATATTTGCACTTCCGGGGAGGCATAAATTATAGGCTACATTTTTTATCAGAGAGCTTAGAATGAAATTCAGCCTCTGCTGCCATCGAGCTGTGCAGTGACGATAGACTGTAATGCCGTAACAAAGAACACTGTATCCCAACACATGCAAAACAATCTTGCGCACTGATAACGGCATAAAGTAACCGAAGTTGTACATAATACACGAAAGCGCACGCAGCTTTTTACAGACGTATGCTAGGTGAGAGTTCCATGTCAGGTCATTGTCAAAAATTACTCCGAGATATTTTGCAGACGAAACATACTTCACCGGTTCGCACGTACAAGAAGAACATGAAGACGTATGCAAAATTAACGGGTCATTAAGCAGTACATTTTTAAAGGATTGTGGAAGCACACAAGCTGCATTTTAACAGTAATAACCGTAATTAAATCAGCAGGAAACCAGTCCATTGCATGAGTTAGTGCAGTCTACAACGCTGCAATGGCGTGATGAACGTGTGAAGCGGAGGAAACTATCAAAGTGTCATCAGCGTATTGAAATAGCGGAGTGGAACTGCATTACAAAGATTCATTAACAAAAATATTAAACAGCAGGGGGCTTAGTATCGACCCTTGAGGTACTCTAGATTTTATCGGTGAAAAGCTGCTACGGGACTCTCCTAGGGAGACACATTGACGCCGTCCATGCAAGAAATTTTTAAGCAACTGCAAGAACGGTCGTCTAAATCCAAGCAAGGGAAGTTTACGTAGCAAAAGACTGTGCGGTACACTGTCAAAGGATTTTTTTATGTCTAAGAACAAGTCAACAGGCAACTTAGGTTAATGCTTCGAGCTATATTTAACAAGTCCAGAAAAAGTTTTGCACAGCAAGAGTTTGAGTGGCCTCTTCCTTGAAAAAAAAACGCGTATTAGGTGAGGCGCGCTGGAGATAAGCATTGTGAGTGTCTAACCAGTCTGTCAGTAATTGAAAAACAGATATTGTTCGAGTATCTTGGCCGAGGCCATCGAATAGAATATAGCATATCGGCCTATAGTTTTCTATTTTGTCTACGAGCCCACCTCATTTGTGAAGAGGAAGTAACTAGTCAAGCTGCTTGCATAATACCAGTTGGTATGTTGCCCGTAGCAATAATGTTGTTCAAAAGAGAGACAGCAGGACATTTTTATTGACGTCATTATTCCAGGCGCAAGTTCCGAAATTCAACAATTTTGATCTTATGCCTGGGCGTTTGTTACGGGTTGGATGCCAGGCTCAAAGAGTTGACTGGAAGCTCTTGTTCTGTGATAAAAGGCAGATAAGCAGATTGCAACAAACTGTTTGATAGCGTGCAGCTCTGCGCATCTGGCCTTGCAACAGCAGAAACTCGGGAAAAAAAGTTGTTGAAATCGTCAGCTATGCTTTGAGCGTTACCCGGAAAAGCAGCTAGAGTAGAGACAACATTATTGCCACGTTATTGCCATATGTAACGCATATGGATCCTGCTCTAGAGACGTGGGTTCAAATCCCACACGAAACCAGATGTGCTTGTATTTATTTATTTTGCTTTTACAGCAGCGGCAATTTTGGAACCACTGGTGTTAACGACCACGGTTACTTTTCGCATTTGATGAGATAACTATTCATTTCGCCTTAATAAAAATCTGAATGCAGCGTACAACTTCATCGATGCCCTAATGGCCACAGTGCCATAGACAGTACAAGGACTACTGCGTTTATTTAATTCATGGTGTTGTTACCCCATATGGGCTACAAACCCGTGATGACATTGAGTGAGGTTTCAACGGCGATCGCAAAGGATGAGTGCGCGTCTAATTAAAGGCTCGGAACATTTTGAATGATTTACGCACTGTTAACGACAGCGTTTTGTTTTTGCCTCAATCAAAAAGCCGTAGCGTAGCCGTTATCGTCTGGCGTCACGGAACAGGCTACGATAACTGGCCACCGCTTGGCTAAATCACTCGCTGAACTGTACACATTGGAAGTAAGGTTCTCAATTCGAAGGAATCCCAAAGGAATGCCAGTCTACATTTCAAAGGCTGTGAAGCGATTTTGAATATTTAGTCACACGTTAACGACAAGCTGCTTTGTGTTTTAAGGTGTCTCGTCAAAGACCAAAAAAGCCGTAGTCGTAGTCGTTATCGTTGGCGTCAACGCGAAAGGTACGATAATGGCCACCGCTTTAAAGCGAAAGCATATTGGGTTCTTGTGTAATTTGAACCGGGTCACCAAAGCAGCAAAAAGTAAGCCACTTCAGCTGAAATTTCAAAAAAATTTCAGTTGGTAACAACATGTGTAGGGAAAACGGACAGCATAAAGACCGAATATCTCGGCCACAGAATGAACTGTATGAAAAGCAAGGGCGGATAGCTAACTTGTTGGATAGAAGAGCTCAGAAAATGTCGAGAAGAAGAAGAATTCGGGTGAAACAAGATATGAGCGTTTGGTATGTTTACGCAAGAGCTCTTAGTCCTGCAGTGAATATCAAGCGGCAGTCGGCGGTGATGATCAGTTATGATAATGACGATGATTCTGATGACAGTGCTGAAGCTATTGAGGTTTGTGGCGGGTGATGTCCTATGTGTGGAGAGAATGAAATTACGATCATTAGCCTCTTTATAGCCAGCTGTCATTTTGAGTCCCATTTTTTCTTTGACTTTCAGAAATATCTTTCAGAAGGGCGGAAACCTCGCCGACGCCGCTGTGGCCACCTTGTTGTGCATGGGGGTGACCATTCCGCACTCAATGGGCATCGGGGGAGGATTTGTTGCCACCGTCTACCTCAGGTACTCATAATGGACGTTGGCCATTATGCACCAACTTTTTAAAAAAGAGCGATGGTGCTACTCGAACAAAAACCTAGTGCATAGTGTTTCTAGTACACAGGAGTAGCAGCCAGTAATTTTTTCATTAATGAGATTTTGTTAATAATTGAGATTAATTATCTATCTCTAGAAGTACTGCAATTTCTATAAAGTGTCAATGAGGCACTTGTAGGTACCCACGAGAGGCATTTATCCGAGGTATTTTCAGCGACGAACTAACTGCGTATTCATTTATTCTGGCTAATAAAGAAGCCCCGCGAAATATGAAAAATGCCACGTGACGACGCTCCAGCCCGCAACATAAAGCAGCGTCTTCAAATAGGTTTATTCGATGCAACTGCTTTTTTTCCGTCACACGCCCCAAGAGATAGCGCATCAGTTTGATAATGGCATGCAAGCAGCAGCAAATTTCGCGGGGCATGTGTGGCAGGTAAGGCACAAACTTGGTCGGAATTTCTCCTTTCTTTCTTTTTTTTCCATTTCATTCTGACTTACTCACAGGCAGCCTGTTCGAGGGCACTACTTTACGGTGGGGGCGGGGGCGTCGTCACGGGGTAGTTTAATTTTTCGCGGGGTTTCTTTGTGAGCAAGAATAAATGAGTACACGATCAGTTCGTTGCTGAAAATACCGCAGTCAGGTGCATCTCGTGGGTACCTACAAGTGCCTCATTCACACTTTCTAGATTAGGCAGTACCTTTCGAATTAGATAATCATTTACAATTAATTAATTACATCTAACTAATGAAAAAAAATTACTGGCCGCTACTCCTCCGTACTAGAAGCATTATGGACTAGGTTTTCTTCAAGTAACGCCATTGCTCTTTATTAAAAACTTGGTGCATGATAGCTGGGACACCCTTTGTAACCATGAAAGGGCTGGGTGCTAAGCAAATGACAGAAATGAAGGGGTTGTCAATACAGATAGACAAAAGGAAGCATCAATCAAAACCAAAATATTAGATAATAGTTTACGCGCAAACGTGCAACTACGATTCGAATTCAGCGTTCCTGAAGGGTAATGAACCGTATAAGCTAATACTGAGTGTTCATAAAAAAGTGTATGCCGCCACGACACATGAAACAATCAAATTTAACCTCAAAAATTGGTTGGGTGATGTAAGTCTCGTGATTAGATACAAAAATTACGAGGGTGTCAGTGCATTCGTAACTAAAGAAGCTATAAAGCTATAAAACATGTTCCGTCCTTCATCAACAAAACATGAAATATTTAAAACTGTAATCTCATTCTGCAACGACGTCCCTTCGAAAGAATAGAGAAGTAGGGATACCGCAAAAAAGACGAGCCATACAAAAGTTGGCGGCAGTTATAACCTTCCGGTAACACTGCTGAGTATCTGTGCGTCTCCAAAACATGTTTCAAATTTATCCTTTCCCAGCCAGCCCAAATCTGAATATCTGAGCCTAATATGCGTACTCACATCTTCTAATTACCTTTCAGGTGCACGAGACAGGCTCTGACGCTCATAGCCAGGGAATCAGCTCCGGCAGCAGCGTCGAGGGACATGTTCGTGGACAACAAGACTTTGGCAACCAGAGGCAAGAAAGCCCGCCATACCTTGCTACTGTTTCATTAGACTATAAGTATCTGCACCATTTACTTTTTTACTGTGCGAAACTGTTACTAGCTCTCACTCTTTTCTTGTAGCTCCACAAGCATAGTATTCTTGAGTTAAGTGTCTCCATGGTGTTGTAAATTCGAAATAAGATAAATAAAAGCAGTACTAGCATATATTGACCTCTTCTCTCAGCCAACTTACGTTTATTACCTCCATTGAACCATATGAGCATCTCACGTAGTATAATAATAAGTTGGGAGCCTGTATCCAGGCAAACAATGCCTTTTAGAGCTGTGAGCGCGCGGTCTAACTTCTAAGGGTTCTTTTCCCCAACCGAGAAATTATTGGTTTTATTGTTGGTACCTACAAACGAAATGCTACGAAATACTTGTATATAGTAATAGTAGTAGTAAAACTAAAAGTAGTAGTAGTAGTAGTAGTAGTAGTAGTAGTAGTAGTAGTAGTGTAGTAGTAGTAGTAGTAGTAGTAGTAGTAGTAGTAGTAGCAGTATTAGTAGTAGTAGTAGGACGAAACAATATGTTAAGGCCGCGGAGAACAAATGTTTGAAACTCCGGAGGTAATGATTCTTGGAGGCTAAGTAAGACCTTCTTGTACGAATCCCGGGTACGGCTCTCATATGTTCACGTTCTTGCCTTATCTGTGCGCATACTACATCGGCAGGTGGTCTGTCCGTGGCCGTACCAGGAGAGCTTCGCGGCTACCAGGCGCTGCTGAGGGAACTGCATGGGGCGCTCTCTTGGCGAGAGCATTTCGACGACGCCATCCGGTTGGCCAGGCATGGCTTCCCCGTGGGGCCGCACCTGGCGGCTGCGCTGCAGAAGAGCAAGGACGACCTCTCAGAAAGCCTCAAGTAAGAGTTGCCTGCCACAAGACATGGCCCACAGCCACTGTGATGTCCGCTTGGTCGGCTGCTTACCATGAGGTTAAGCGCTTCTCCATTCATTACGGCCGCGATGACAGTATTTGGTTAAAGCCGGAATATCAAAATCCCAGTAAATGATGCAGGTTTTTCGTATTCTTTAATAAGCCTCAGCCATTTAAGGAAATGCCGAGTGCTTCACTGCGACGTCGTAATAGCCTAGGCATTGCTTGGGCGAAAAAACCTGCTTAGATTTTGTGTACTCATGGCCTGTGGCCGCAGTAAAACGGGAGGAAGGTTTGATGCAGATAGTTAGCTATACGGCTTCGACTTGTGCTTCCTGATGCCTACGCATAAAGTGGCTATTTTAGAGACAAAGGCCCCGTCCCATTGACGTGGCACACATGTGCCATTGGCTACGACATGTTTTATATGCGTGTTTCTCGACTGAAAGGCCATGAAAAGGAGCCTACGGTGTAAGGTATGTACAGGCCTGCGCATGTACAGGCGGAGAGCTTACGCGGCTCTGCGCCTCTACAAGCGCAAAGGCGCGTAAAAAGTTTTGAGAGCAAAGGCAGCCGTGGCAGCTGTTAGGGCGCCCCTCTCCTTGCCCAGAGCTTAGTCCTCCCACCTCTTCTGCTACTCTCCTATAGTGGCACAGCACTCACTGCTTCCTCGGAGCTCCGCAGGAAGCACTGTGGCGTTCACATGGACAGTCAGATGTGTTTAGTTGTTGCTTTTCGTTCGCCCAATTATAACGGATAAAAGGTTTATGGAGCTTTCGGCGTTGTTTTTGTTAACATAGCCCAACGTTATTTATTCTCAAGCTAGATGAGACAGGACTCGTAGTTTTTTTTAGTTTGCTGACAGCAAACACCTAAATGTATCATACATTCCAATGGCTTGTATTTATCCTATTCGAAAAGAATGCAAACCACAAAAGCTATAAAAGCTATAAAAGCTATAAATTCGAATATACTCAAAAGTTCGGAATGACATTGCACTTGAAAAGCCCTGACTTGAGACTTGGGATCTGTCCAAAAATATATTTCGATTTTTCAGAAAGGTGTTCTGGAACGATGAAACCAATGATACACTATCTGAAGGGGAATTGCTGGTGCAGCCGGATCTTGCTAACACACTTGAGGCCATAGCCGACAAAGGCCCCGATTATTTCTACAAGGGAGACTTCGCAGAAGCGACGGTGAAAGAAATTCAGCAGAACGGTAAGGTACATTTAGTACAAGAAATGTACAAACATGCTTTATCTAGCTTAGCCGTTGTGGGTACGTGGCCGGATAAAAAGTTCGCATACGCATATCGAGCAACAGCCATTACAGCGTTTGAGAGAGCCGTACAAATGTGTGATAGTGACAGTCTATACGAACGCTCTGCATAATATACTTTTTCTTAAGGGAATACGGAACTATTTATGTTGGGCATACTCACATCCCCACATCTGCATTGGCGGCACAGATGTTATGTCTGTGCAAGTTCTCATTCGCTATATCTAAGTGCTCGAGCAATACTGGCGTATGCACTTTGCAATATTGAAAATATAATGGATCTAAAGTATGATCCCGGTACAAACCCTTTAACGAAGGATGTCGTAGTTCATGATTGTCATACTCCCACATATGAGATTTTGAGCTTGTTTGAGCGTGTTCAAAAAATGCCCATTAATTTAAAAAACTTCAAAAGTTGCCTCGCCAAGAAACATTATTCTTTCTGTTTGGTAATATTCAAATAAAATGCACACTGGCACGTTGGTGCCACCGCTGTGACGCTGAATGCAATAGCACCTTTTTTGTGGATGCGATACCAAATGTCGATATTTAAAAAGAAATCCTGGTTCAGTGAATGTGGTGTTACTCAGGCTGCATAACGTTCTTGGCGATAAAATTAGAAAATATTGCACAAGCTCATTGCGCACTAGGGATTCTATACGTGCGAAATACTTCGGTCCTATTTCCAAGCGTAAGATCTTCGCGAGCACTAGAAATACTCAGGGCAGAATACTTTTATTGGGGGAAGTAAGAATGTGCATACAGAAATAAAGAAAATTTGTAATGTATTTAATGAAACCAATTCAAACTTTGTTCACCATTGGTGTTACAAATTTTAGGGACACATACAGAAAGCTACAATATTAAGTATTGACGTGGCCTGTGTCGCTTGATACACGCATATCTAAAATAGAAAGAGTGAGCAATGCACCAGAATATTTTACAGATAGATTCGGAAAGCACTGTAGCAGTAATTAGGCGATTTTACAGTAACAGTTTTGTGATAAACAAGCTAAGCAACACAACGGCCACAGCACCGTAGTTAAGACGTTCAAGAATAGTACTAGTGTGATGGTTTATAAAAAACCGTAGGCGCTTACACATAACAGAAAGAACTATCTAACATCGTCATTCATTTCCTTGTTTCTACGTGTAGTGTTCCTAGATTGTCGACCTGTAGTAATCCTAGATTGCCGCATAAATTCAGAGAAAACAAGCGCGAAATGATGTTCGAAATGTTCCCTACCAAGCACGTACCTTATAAAAAATAAGATAGCCTGAGTCGGTCACACTTTCTTGAAACGAACGCAGTATTAATATTCAGTGTTGCTTATGTTTTGTTTCTACCCTTCGCGACACCCAAAGCAAACTGATGACGCCAATTGATGTATACTAGCTAAAACGGTTCATTCATTCATTCGGCAGGCATTCTCAGATAATGAATGGCAGCCTACTATTGTCACTGAGAAGAAAGTATGACAGCTGCATCTTACCGGTACTCACCTACGGGGCAGAAGCTTAGAGGCTCACTAAAACGGTTCAGCTTAAATGGCGGACAAGTCAGCAAGCAATGGAACGGAAAATGATATGTGCAACATTAAGGGACAACAAGAGAGCGGAGGGGGCCAAGAAACAAATGCGTTTTAAGTGCACATGAGTAGAAATTAACACGAAATTGGTGTGGGAGGGCATGTAATGTTGATGACTGAAGTCGTTTGGTTTGAAAAGGATAAGAAATGGACTGGGGATAATTTTGAGCCCATCTGGGTGCTCACCGGCATGCAACCCAGTCCGGGGGGTAGGGAATATAGAAGGGGCTGAATAGGATAGGGTAGACAAAACGAGATAGGTAAAGATTAAAAAAGTTAAGGTGCCGCGAAGAAAAGAAGCGTTGCCATAGTCACTGGGGGCCACCGAGGACAGAACACATCACAAACACAGGTCCTGGCGTTATGCTGCGACCGGGAGAAGTTCTCGACAGGAGCGGTGAAGCGTAGAGGCGAGGCTGTGCTGCGATGAGTCCTGCACGGTGGCCCGAAGTGAGGGGAGCTTGCTGGATGAAAATCCAGGCAGACGAGCGGTTACTGGCGAGCGGGAGCAGGCGCTCGACGGCCCCACGTAGCAGAGCGCGCGCCGCCCGAAACAATCACCCATGGCTCGCGACGCGTGGCCGACATAATCGCGATACCGCCCCGGCCGCGCAGGAGCGAACGAAAAACACGTCCGCACCCCACGACGACCTAGGCCAAACTCCGGCATGTAATGCGAAGGAAAGATAACCGTTGGTCGTTAAGGGTAACAGAGTGGATCCCTGGAGAAGTCAAGCGTGGCAGGGGGCGGCACAAAGTTAGATGGGCAGATCAGATCAAGAAGTTTGCGGGGATAAATTGGTAGCACTTAGAACAGGACCGGGATAATTAGAGATACATGGGAGAGGCCTTTGCCCTGCAGTGGGCATAGACAGGATGACGATAATGATGAGCTAAAACCCAACAAAGCGTAAGCGAGCCCTCGGTGTGACTGCAGGTGGAGTGCTAGCAATGAGCGACCTGAAGCGCTACACCGTCTCGTGGGAGACGCCAGTGCGAACAAGTTTCCAAGACGGCCGGACGCTGTACTCAGTGCCAGCGCCAGCCAGCGGCGCTGTGCTAGCCTACATCCTCGGTATCATGGACGGATTCCGGGCATCACCCGCTGACCTGCTCCCAGACGATGGACTAACCTTGCATAGGTATGGGTGAAGGGTTTGATAAAACTAATTGGCTGAGCCAAATAATTTCGAGGAGACTTGAAAAGGGTTTGCTAACAACCAATCAATGATAATAAAAAAAACTTGTTTTTGTTTGTTTCGCATTTTTGTTAGACAGAAGCCGTAGTCATGGCTTTATTTTGAAGCTGGAATGGAACGTTAACCAAGAGAGGAGACGTATTCCTAAGTCAGCCTGCTCCTTCTAGCACCACTGTTTTATTGTTTTCAGTAATCAGAAAGTTAACTCATAAATAATGGGAGGGACTTTCAACCTAAATTATTGATTAACTTTGTAAAATCAATATATGTACAAACGATGGGCGTTCGACTTTAAGCGGTGCATTTTCGGACATCCTTGTTGCGGAACACATTTTGAAGTCATTGCTTCTGGAGAGGGCTGATAAACCGCTGAGAAGTGCTAATGTCTTGGTTCAAAACGTCAAACATCTGCAAACCCAATGATTATTTTGCAGGATCATCTAGAATCTCTGGCATTTTGAAGTGTTTGTTGAACCAGAAGTGTGAAAAGAAGGTAATGGCGCAAGAAATCACTTCTATACATTAAAGCCAGGAGGAAGACCACTGTGGTTTATTATTGTTTGCAATAAATATTTTACAGTAAATAAAGCAGAACAATGATGACGTGCTACAATTACAATTTAACTAAAGGTCTGGATCGATACAGGCAAATTTCAGGCAAATATTTAACGATTTTAGGAGTTTTGATTGGCTTACTCTTGATGCGTTTGAGAAAGGTGTAATTATCGGCCGTAGTATAAGTTGGTTTTGGGGCTAAATGTTCCCCAGTCCTGTTGCAAGCTGTCAACTTTAACTTAAGATGCGCATAGTTCATATGATCGCTAGGGCTGCTTTGTAAATGTCTTCCAGGTTTGTGGAAGCATGCAAATTCGCCTTCGCACAACGGGCTCTGCTTGGAGACGGCAAATTCGTCAAAGTTGAAGAGGTGGGTGAAGGTCGTAGTCAACTTGAGCCACAAAAACTGTTACGGAGAAAAAACATGTGCTTTTAAAAATATATAACGTCGAAGAGGTGCCTTTTGCTTAGGTTTCAGGTTTGGAGGGCTGCCTATTCATTACACATATACCTTCTATACGTTTAGTTTGCTCATGCCGCAGTTACAAATGTCATTACGCGCCCAGAATTCGAATCCGAATACTGAGGCCTTGAAGGCGATAAGGCAGATACTAAGTTGGTCGTCAAAATATATTATATTGATAAAATATGCAATTTACATGTTTTATTAGTGTAACCTGGACTGACTGAGAGATTCATGCAGCTATGGGAAGGTGTAACATAACGGAAAGAATACACACACTTTGTGCAATAAACAAGCATAGTGTTTTTGATATGTCCACAAACATGTTTTACACTTGAGCTGTCTTGGCTGCTAGCGAACTTAAGATACGGTTGTTGTAAACAAAGCCTTCTATTCAAACAATAAGCTACGGGCTGGATATGTTTTGCAAATTGTTTTAAGAATGCGCTATTCGTGTTTCATCGGTCGAGCTCTCAAGATTTGTTACCTACGTTCTCCAATTTTGCCGCAGCTACAACACCTCCTGACATCTCCAGATTTTGCGGAAGCTGCCAGAAACTTAATCAATGATTCATGCACGCATGACGACCCGACCTATTATGGATTTGTAAACGAATCTCAAGTTGACGACACAGGCACGGCTCACGCGTCGTTCTGGGGTCACAACGGCGACGTCATCTCTGTCACATCCACTGTGAATGGCCAGTAAGTACATACAGCAAGAAGCAGCCTGTCGTTCTGTTCCCTGCGTGTTGAACTAAATTTATCAATACGGTAATTTTATTACCGGGTCATATGGAGCGGGTAGGAATAACGTTGTACAAACTTCTCTACAACATTGGTAACTGTTACAGTGTTCACTCAGACGCACACCTCACCCACTGACGCAATTACGCTTCCATTCACTTTGCGTTACCACCGAACTTGTTAACAGCAACTAGATAACGCATGACGTAGATGCCCTTATAAACATTGTATGCCGCATCATCGTGGTTTTAAATTTATTAGCACTGATTCGCATTTACAACTGCCGTCTTAATAAAGGAGAATACAAGGAGGTGAAACACTTGTCACCTGCTTGTTTTTGTTAGAGTCACTTCTTCCGTTCGATCACTGCCGTGAAGTTTAAACAATTTATATGTTTGGGTTCTTGCAATGATCGCTCCTTGGATTTTCACAAAAACTGTAGACTGCCATCTTCTCGCGAAGATGCACCAGGCAGGACTATATTGGACGAGATTCAAGTGCGAATGTACATATTCCCTAGCACAACTCTTCCTAAGTCCAAGCTTGTATGAAGCTGCTTTTTGCGTGCAACCTGTGGTTTTTCAGCTCCATGCATGCACGTTTTACTGGCACAGTGTAGGAATAGTATGATATAATGAAGGAAAAACAGTGCGTCAAGCTTATCAATTACAAAAGCAGCGGCAATAGCTTGCTTTGGGAACGCAAGTACTAATACATGTTATGAAGGATTAGCATTAGTCCGGTGTCATTTTGCTAAGTGTTCTAAATCGATACCCTCAATTGCATCAATAGGCCGTTATTAATGTAAACATAAAACAGGCCAATCCTACAGGAGTGTCAAGAGTGTCGCATGACTTTTAATCGCTCATTCCAGTTTCGGAAGCCATGTGCGGACAGCTTCCGGAGTGATACTCAACAATCAGATGGACGACTTCTCAACACCAGGCATGAGCAACTCGTACGACATTGCCCCTTCACGAGCCAACTACATTGAGCCTCGCAAGAGACCGGTCTCGTCCATGGTGCCCTCAGTCATCGTGGACAGCAATGGTGACGCTGAGCTCGCAATAGGGGGCGCGGGAGGCCCCAAAATCACGTCAGGCGTGGCGCAGGTGAGAAAGTCACTAACAGTGATGTTCCGTACTGTGGAGAAAAATTGGCATTTCTAGGTGCAGATATTACCTATATTTAGCACTTTTCCAAAGAAGTTTCTCAGCAAATTCCTGTAAGTTTCCTTGCAGGCTGTTTTTGTAGCTGATTGGTCTTCTACTTTGGTTGCGGTTCGGTTTCGTGCTTTATTCCGCTGCCGCCTATGCCTAGTGTATTTGGACATGCCGACGCAAACGGCACTCAAGAGTTTTATCTTGAAAAAAAAATCCAATACCGAGGACTCCCAGTAGCCGCTGGCGGATTCCTACAGGGCAAAATGAGTAATATGCATTTCACGTTTTGTACCAGCCCACATGCTCAGTTTGCGTGCTGTCATTCAAGTTGAAGGTTCCTATACAAAAAGAGGTGATGATATTATTGGGTAGCTGAGACGTTTTATTCATAACACCCTGGTAATGTAGTGTTATGAATGATCCGGTTTACTGACAATTTTCATTTTTAATGCACGTTTCTTTTTTTAAATTTTCCTGCATCTATCAAAAATGTTTCTCTCATTTGGGCCCCAACTACAGCAACAAGTTCTCCGAAAAGAGGAAATTTTCTTTATGGAGCCTCACTAGTCCCTGAAAGCATACTGTGGTATACCTTCTGTTAGTGTTGCTGTTTCGTACCGCTCAACCCCATTCAAGCACTTAAACTGTTTACCGAGAGTCGTGTTCACTCAAGTTCACGGGTAAGCCACTCCGTTTTCTCTTTCATGTTTTTCTATTTCATCTTGAATAAAAAGCTAGTCTAAAAGTATAACAGTTGTGTTGCGCGTGTTATTATACCGAGTCTGGGCGACGACCTGAAATATATGTGGTATTACAATGGCGCAATTTTTAAGATATAGTCGGTGTATTCACCAATATAAACAATGTCCTCATTATAACCCTACGCGATTTCGGTGTTTTTCTTTTGCCCAAGCTGTTTTACGTTTTTGCAATGATAACGTAGGTGGTGATGAAGACCCTGTGGCAAGGCGACAATATCAAGGAGGCCATTGATGCTCCAAGAGTTCATCACCAACTTTTTCCCAATGAGGTTTCAGTGGAGGCAGAGTTATCAGAGGTATGAAAAATCAAGCTTTGAAAATTCATGGCAAACACTTTACGGTAGAAACTGAAATAGTCGAAAAATCAGTTGCTGAATTTTCCCCAGACTCGAGTTTGTTAGAAAATCACTTTTACACTTCTAAAGACTTCTGAGGGGTTTCAAGAATCCTGCAAAGAAACAAGACCGATAAATACGTGGGGGTTTGTAAATGAAATTATTACACTAAGGTAGATCAGTTAACTTCTGAGCTGAGCGAACGCAAAAAAAAAGATATGCATGTTTCAAAACGGCGCTTGTCACAGCTGCGGCAGCCTTGGTATGGCGGTGAGTTTTTCCCGCTTTTTTTGGTTTAATAGAGAGAAGGAGAAAACAACTACATGTGAAACTTATTCAGTGGGACTAAATTTTCTGACGACAGTTTTATTGCACTGAGTCGTCTCGCTGCCAGAAATATTCAGCCCTGCTAACTGCAGCTGCTTTGAGACCGATAACGCGTTTACACCTGATTCCCTCAAAACAAAGGTTCAGTTCTAAAATTGAAGTTTTTTGGCGTTCAAGCATGTTTCAGCCGGCGAAGCCGGGGGCGGCAAAATCACTACCTGCAAATGGACGTTATTCGAAAAAGGGTGAAACGGTGCACGAGCCTGTTCGGATGACACCTCGCTCCTGCATGAGTGAAGCCATAGTAGTAGCTTAATCTAATTGCAGCCCTTTCTATGCATGTCCGCCACCTTCACATCTACATCTCCCTCGGTGCGCACAATCGATCACATATACGCGGCTTTACTATTCCTTGAATGTCATTATTATTCATCCACTTGAACCGTCAGGCCATGAAAGCGGTCGCCTGTGTGCAAGTAAATCGATAACTGATCAATCCTTAACGCAGTGACTAGTTTGTTTTCTTACGCAGAAAATAAAAACGCGTGCATATGCAATAGTTCCGTACCGAGGGTAGGAGCTCAAGTAGTGTGTATTATATAGCTTCCCATGGGCCACCCCAAGTACTCCATCTCGTATCACTCTTGTAAAACTGATTTTACTGGCGACTATATATTATGCACCTTGTAGCTGCTAGACTCTCCACGTTTTAATATAATGTTGTACAAATAATTGTTCGATTATTGTACATTGCTTCTGCATCCATGACACAAAAATTGTTGTACGATTAATTGTTTCTCAATTCAGCTGAATTTGATGGCTCCCTAATTTTGTTTAAAAAAAAGGCGAATATATTCAGACGAACTAAGTTTTGCGGGATCGATGTTTCTGCATTTTATTATTGAACGGTTTAGCTCATTTACAATAACGCCTTGTTCACGCATTTTTTCACCCTTTCCAGGAGTACATCGGCGAGTTGGAAGGGAAGAGGTCACGTGGTCACATTTGCGGACGGAAAGCGGTCCATTATCAACGGCATCAGCCGGGAAGGCAATCGACTCTACGCGAACGCCGACTTTCGCAAAGGGGGAAGCGTGGATGGCGAATGATTTATCCCACATTAACGTCTGTAATACTATGCAGTTTCGCCTAATTTAAAACAACACATGCTTCTCATTAAAAATTTAAAAAATAAAGCAAACATACTTCTTTTATTGATCAGCGCGAATCACTGATTGTCTCTTAAGCCAGAAGCCTGAAAGTGACAATGAAGGCAACATCTTACTCTGCTTCCGTGGATAGGTTGCAATGAGAGAATAGCATGCGAAGTGTTCGCACTTAATTAGGTGCGAACACAATTAGGTGCGGACACAACTAGGTGCGAACACAAAATTGGAAATTATTCATATGACGCCTGCGCAACCTAGAAGTTCTGTGGAGGTGCTTTTCAAGTAGAAAGAACCTGGGCCAGAAGATCTTTTTTAGTAGAGAACCGTGCTGGGCTCCTTCTACATTGAACTTTTGCTAGAAATGCCATACAAAATGCGCTGTATCCACCTACAGGTACCTAAGCCGTTAGCGCACTCGATGATTTTCTTCGTATGAGATCATCTTAAGCCAAGAGTCTGTTTAGTTGTGGCGCTCATATCGTACATACACTTCTGCAAGGTGAAAAGAAAGGCCAGCAGGTGTTTCCGTCCAGATTACTACTCGGTTCAGGAACATATCTCCCATTGTGCCTTCGCAATTCCGCCTGTACTATCCTACCGTTGCAATTCTTTTTTAATGTTTTTGGTTCTCACGACCACTGGAAGAAAGTCTTTTATTGAATTTGATCAGTTATTTTGGTGGCTTTATTGCTACGTTTCAAGCTGCTATGAATGACCAGTTACGGAGGTTAACCGAAACAAAAGCCTTCGAATTGGAATGATAAAAGAACCGAAACGAAAATTATTTCGTCCCTACACCTATTTTACCATGGCAGTGAGGAGATGTCACGCGCCCCAAACCAGACAATAAAAGCTTTAAAAAGTCATAACGGCGCACTGGCGTTATGGGGAGAATAGGGAACGGCATCCTGGGATGAGAAACCATCATTTCCTTGGGGAGGCAACGTTACCGTGGTGACATTTCAAAGAAATGTTGTAGCGGTCATTACAGTTAGTAGTATTTGAGAAAGCATTTGCTATTTCTCACGCCACAGACGCGAGTGGCTCCTGCAGCTCCACAATTAGCTGCTAGCGCCAGTACCCATTAGGCCTGAGGAAAGTGAAAGTGCATCGAAAGCTGCAGCTTTGGTCTGATATTTTTTCGTGCTAAAAGGCTAATCGATCGCAAAAAGAAACGAGTAAACGATCATGAGCTACGTACATGAATACACGCCACACGCGGCGCCAGCCTGCTAAACCAGTCCTCTCATCCCTGCTCTGCTTCGTGGCTTTTAGGCCGTTCTCTTTTAGATTCACAAGATTGCCAATGTGAGTAGCACTATTTGGAGCCAGCCACATAGTTTCTTCCGCGGAATTTTAAACACACACTAATCAGTGTGCTGACCGGAGAAAAGAGTGCTTGCAACATTCCGACAACAGTGGAGGCTTCTTGAAGACCAGGATTCTTACACGGCTGTGTTATCGCCTGTCCTGCTGGTGAGGAAGGGGACCGCGAGCTTGCTGAACTCAGAATGAAGCCACGTTGTCTCGCGCTGTAGTCAATGTCGAGAGCACGTCGCGATGGATGCAGCACTACTCACTGACCAAAAAGATTAGTGGTGTAGGGACATTGGCTGCGATGGATGTGAAGACCTCCGTGCTACATCGCTTCCCGTGGAGATGAATTGGCATTCGCGTTGAGGTTGTGCGAATGGAGTGCCACCGGAAGGTCGTCAAAGGGGAGATTGCTGGGCGGCGGAATGATGAGGACACTGCGGTATACATGTGGTGACATGACAACGGCGACTGAGTTAAGTGAGCCACCCAGTCCAAGTGTTTCGTGTACGCTTCCGCACGATAACTGGAGCAGCAAGAGATTCGCGTCACGCAACACATGGCAGACAATGATTCGGTGAGAGGCCATTGATATAATACACAACATGACACTTTTACGACTTTCTGGCACAGGGTTTACACATTTACAACACACATTCGCTGCCGCACTGCGACATGCTATTAATACACGTTGATATATGAACATGTCACATTTTCTGTGAACCGACAAGGTTAGACTGGACTACAATAACTGCCTGTTTTGTACATAGAAATACAGAATATGTTTACCGGTAGCATTTCTATGAACTATTGGTTGACCTCGCTGTAGTTCTTTTACTGTTCTTTATCGGTCCGTTCGATTTATTTTGTAGGCACCATTCTTTGTTGAACTTGCCAATATTTTGATCTTTCATGCTAATTAATTTCACTTGATCAGGGCCACACCTTTGGTGAATCGACCTGTGTACAGTGCCCATATAATATCCCGCTCAACCTTTTGGTGAGTTCGTTCGTTGTTGGTTAATACGTATAATTCATGGCAAACACTTTACGGTAGAGACTGAAACAGTCGAAAAATCAGTTGCTGAATTTTCCCCTGGACTCGAGTTTGTTAGAAAATCACTTTTACGTTTCTAAATACTTCTTAGGGGTTTCAAGAATCCTGCAAAGAAACAAGACCGATAAATACGTGTGGGTTCGTAAAGAAAATTATTACACTAAGGGTAGATCAGTTATCTTCTAAAAAATCATTTAAAAAAATCAGAGAAGCGGCATGGGCGCCAACAAAAATTGGTTCATAAACTACGTTTATACCCTGAAAAGAAGAGATACTTTTAACTGTTTATTTGAGGTATTGGAGTTAGACTTTACCATCCACGCAATTGCGTTTCTTCATTTCAAATAACGCAGTCTTATCATTGCTAGCTCCAAAATGCTAATGACGCAGATGCGCGCAGATGCAAAATATTGAAAAAGTAAACATCATAACATCATAGCATAATTGCATCGGGTATTGTAGGCATAAAATTTGAGCTGCAACTGAGCTTGAAGCGTCAAGCGAGGCCTGACGCTAGGCCCGCACATACCTGCATTCCCACTGCTCCCGTGTCATCTGTTGAAACGGCGCTGTACGATCGCAAGTTTCAGCGGATGCCGTATGGCGGTTCTGCTAACGTTAGGCCTTCAAAAACTACCCTTGGCACGGCCAAGCAAAGGGGACGGTTATCGAGGTCAGTACGTTGACGTTCGACTGGTTACTGCTTCTACAATTAGCATGATCAATGTACAGCTAGCGCCATGTCTCTAACACACGCTTTTGAAGGGGCCATGCAGACAAAAATACAAGTTCGTGTTACTCGAAAGATTTCGTGTTTAGAGTGCCCCCAGTGCGTTTGTCCGGCAGCAAAGGAGACCGTATTCACTGAGAAAAAAATCAATTTAAGTTAAAATTTTGATACTCCGCCTTAAAATTGTGTTTTCGTGACGTCTGCCATGAAGTCATGAAGGCGGGATATTCAAACAAACTTCCAATGCGTCACGTCTTCTCTGCAGACTTGCTTAGCGTCAGTCGTCGCAGATAGCACTACCATAGACAGCCGCGGACCGTTGTCCACCGTTGCTTTGTTTTTGACCGTATTTTCTCCTAGCTGTTTTTTTACCATAAAAAGTAATCGTTTCGGGAAACATGGGGTATGCTCGACAAACAGGGTCACGTAAGACGTCACTTACACCAATCGGCCAGTGTCGTGTAAGAAAACTCCAAAGCAGCGGGCTGCTGTGCAGCTAAAACAAGCATAGTGATCCCAGTACCAACAACAGGACGCATAGCTACTTCTATGTTTACGTGTACGTTCGTAACTCTCATTGTTTACCCGCCGCCCCGCCCCCCCTCCCCCCCACCAATCTTACTGCTGGAAAATGAATATGCATTGCATTTAAGCGCAAATACCCCTTTCGGCTAACTTATAAGCTCTGCCTTATTTGCGTATGCTTTTGCCGGAGTCAGCCAATTGTACAGCTGGCCATATGACATCATAGGTTCTGCTGCATGAAATGAGCTAGCGGGTCACATGGCCATTGCCTTTTTTCCCTAATTATATAGCTTATTTCAGCGAAGTTTGCGTTAAAAGTGGTGTCAGTATGATTCTAACATAGCAGCCTTTCGAATGAACCAAACGTGTTTTCTCTGCATGGAACCTTTAAGACGAAGGTCACGACATGTTCATTGAGTACACTTTTAGTCCACTGCAACATCCCGCTGTTCTGTTTTTTGGGTGTTCGCTGGTCATGTCTTGCGTAAGCCCTGAGTACGACTCCCATTCAGACGTTAGTTCACCGATGTTTCTTTTCAACTCAATGTCGTGAGGCGGGGGCAATCCCCCGAGGCGACATAAAAGAAGAGAAAGATTGAAAACTAAAATGTGGCGCCAATTGCATGACCAATCGGCCAACGCCCCATCAAAGAACCAGGAGATACGCCGCCTAGAATGGCCAATGAAGAGGTGCCGGGTTAGGGCGGAAGAATTATGTAAGCAAGACACCAGAGTGCTGGAAACAGACGGAGGAGAGATCCGGGAAGGAGCGCCAGAAGGAGACGACAAGGCTCTGGAGCACTAAGCCAGGGGTGACGCGGCAAGCGCAGCGATGTCGCTACCCGAGCCTGAGCGGGAGTGACCAAAGCCGCCAACCTACGCTTTGGCGGCCCCAGCAGCGACGTGCGAGTGCCTGCGCCCTGCATCAGCGCACCGTCGACAGACGCCTCTAACGGTGACCCTTCCGGTACCAGGAGCTGCCTCCAGTAGGCCACTGCTACGACGGGAGAAAGAATCTAAGCGCCGTCTTCCATAGTACGGCCCTTAGACCGGTCGAACCACATTGCGACCAAAACACGCAGGCACCAGCTCTTCACAGCCACGCTGCCACTCCCTCCACGACAGTGGCAGTCACTTAGGGTAGGCATCTTCATAGACGCTTACTGTAAGGCTTTGTATACACTTTATACTGGGGACTGTTCTGTTTATCTCAGGATGTTATATTACTTCTTTTCTTTTGAGTGGTTTTGCTTTCTCTGCTTTATATGTTTCAAAAATTTTTTTTGCGATCTGTTTCTTGAACCTTCCCGTGTTTATCGTCATCGTCTTCTTTGCCGGTCGGGCAGCTAAAACTCAAGTAACTTACTTTTCATTTTGCACCGACGGCCGTGTTGCCTGGTATCACTCAGTTACGACACCGTGTGTTCGACTCAACGAGTCATCTAACGCTTTTGTATTTGGCCCGAACACAAAAGCGTTAGCACAAACACTCCGCCTCAGCCTTTGTTTCAAGGGCGGCAGTACTGTATAAATAAAATAAACAAATGAATAAGCTAGAATGCCTAAAAGGGTTATCAGCACACTAATCGCTACCCTATTGCTCTAAACAGGTGAGCCACAAAAACTAGGTGGCAACTTTTGTAGTTTTGTCCAGTTGGAAAGCCTGGTCGGTACATCAATCCACTCGGTCGGGTGGGTCGGTCCATTAGTCAGTCAGTCAGTCAGTCGATCAACCAGTTGGCCAGTTACTCAGTCTGTGTATTGCTCTTTACTCAGAAGTCGTGAGTTTGACAAAGTGGAATCCCATCAAAATTTCAGATATCTATGCTTGTACAATTCAGCTATGCTATTAAAGGTGCACTTCATACCGAATCCCAAGTTAAGTGTAAATTTTAGGCTTCTTTTAGTCTCCGTCCACGTCGCCGCCTTTCCTATAGTCTGCGTTTGCGTAAAGGCGTCCACCTTCTTTTCTCACGCCCATTATCACTGAGAACCTTGACCGTACGATGGTGACATTATGGCCCTTCTTCCGCAATTCCTCCGCTTGCTCCTGTAGATTGAAGAAAAATGGATATTAATAATGTATCTAAGTTGCTTTTGTATTCCCATTTCAAATTCAAGGAACCTTGCTCCGTTTCTAGCAAGCAGGTGTCTTTATCACTTTCGCCGACAACTGTTGAATGATGACCTTTGCAAATAACAGGCACCCCCTAAGCCCTATCGGAAAAGCAGTGCGTAGACTGTACAAAGGAAAGAAGGAACAATCAATGTACAGTCATCCTAGCGTACCTCTTTTGTACCCTTCGAACATTTAGTTGGGTCTTCCCCTGTGTTGTGCAATACTTCGTCAGGAGTAACCGTTGTACACAATGGACCTCTCCCTGTATGTAAACACCGTGACGTCACGAAGCGCACGTGCGCGACGGGTGGCGCCTGCTGGCGGCCGCGAAATGCGGCTTCGGTTGGCAGAACGCGCCTGCGCCGCCGGCCCGGCCTAGCCGCGCGGCGGCCGAAAGGAATGATGGTTCGGGCCGTCGCTGGCCGCCTACATTACAGGCGGGGGTCTAGCTATCCTAGCTGCGGACGTCGCACCTCCATGTAGCTTTCTGCACCAACAACCTCCGCAACACTTTCGTAATGACGAGTGACGCTTTCGGATAATCAGTGCGTGAACAGAACAGCATTAACGAGTCATTCTGAAGATTGGTGCGTTTGCGACACGTTCCAAGATGCTTTATGTTAGGACACATACCAAGGAAAGCTCATTCATTGTTGTTTTCGAGGTCCGCTTAAGGTGAGCGCGGTGCCTCATGCAGCGTACGTATACGCTCCCTGTTCTTGGTATCTCTGCGTCGCCCGGATACAGTGGCTAACGAACGATTTCATGTCGAGGGGGAAAGGAAAGGTAAAGCATGAAAAGATTAAAAAGTGAAATTAGCAGCAACAAAACAAAAATATAAAGAGCAAAAACCAAAAATTATTCGAAAAATTGGCCGCGTATCTGCTCCTTTCGTTGCAAATGCCGTCAAAAGACGATAGTCTTTATCGGCTTTTGCGAAGTAAATGCCTCCCTTCGCTTTCTCGCTCACCTCTAATGTTGTTCCTCTTGCGTCGCGCTCCTCCCAAGGAAAAGACGCCAAAGGTTTACTTAAATCATTTTAAATTTCGCGCGTTCTACTGCTCCAAACCGGGTGTCTCGATGCGAACGCTGCCGTACGGCGAAGACGCGCGTTAATCGAGGCGCCCTACTTCAACATTTATAGAATTGCGTTTCCCTACTCCACGTGCGTTGCAAACAGAACGTGGAAGCTATCTAGTGGAACCTTGCGTAACTGTTGCCGGTTGATTTATTCAAATGGCGCCAGAAGCTACAGTGGCGCGGGCGACAGCAGGCGACGGCGGAGTGAATTCTTTTTCTGCGGTTGATGAAGTATTTTATTTCGCGAAAGTCAAGCATGTTTCATTTTTTTATAACAGAACACTGCAAATATCACTTCTGTATTGATTTGTTGTCTCATATTTGCGTAATGTCTTGTTTTTCTACAACAATGTTGACAAGTGTGAACATTACACTGGGCATAGACGGTTAGATTTAGCTGTGACTATATAAGACTATTGCGCAAGCCTTGTTTTGCTTTGGCCGGGTGGCTGAATCGAGTCACAGACAGACAGGCGGACAGACCGGCAGACATACACACATACAGACAGACCGAAATTTCTGGGTTTAAGTAGCCCAAGAAAGACTATCGTCTTTAATAAAATTATCGCGATGACGTCGTGCTCTACGTGGGTGACCGATTGCTTTGTTACATTTTTCCCCAGTAAAATCGCGAAACGGCTCATCGCCATTGTGAGAGTAACATAGCAGCCACATATTGTCAGTGCATATAGCTTGCGACAGTGGAACTGAAATAATTATCGGTACTCATTATTTCATGATAGTTAAAGTTAGTGTCCTTGTACACGCGCTGAATTTGCCGGCGTCGGGAGGCCGCAACAAAAGAATACATTCACCGAGTCCGTTCGCTTAGGGCCAACAGATATCGAGTTTTTTCGAGACGCGTGAGCGGCCCATCTCACGCCGAAGGCATGATGCTACATGCATGTGAGCACGGCAAGCATATCAGTTTTGCCGCGTCCTCAAGGCATAATATCTTTGATCAACGTAAAACTTTATTGCATTTACAAGCAATGAATTTCGTTCGTCTTGAACAGATCTCCCCAAACGACCAAACTTGTCGTGGTCGATTTGGCGGCAGGCGGCTATCGCGGATACTTCTTCGAAACATTTATTTCGCGGTGCTAAGCAGGTCAGGCATTCATTGTATTTTTAATGCAGTACTGTATCTCATCAAAACATGACAATATTTCCCAGCAAGAAAGTTTCCATCTGACCCCAACCCCCGGTACTATTTCTGCTGGTGCTGCATGATAGCAGATGGTTAATAAACAGCATCATTTCATGGCAGTAGTCAGCGCGGACTGCCAATGTAGACGATATGACTGCACTTTGAAGAACAGCAGAAGTTCGAGAATGAGAAACGTTGCTATGAGTAAGAGCGGACGATGTCGCTGCTTGGGCTGCTAGCCTCTTCGGCTCATTGCGCGCATCCACAATACCTGCCGAATTTACCTGTTTGGGGACGCGGCAAAGCCTGATGCCGCTGATTTCGCTCGCACGATTTGCTTAGCCGAGAGCACAGCAACCCACCGGCATCAGAAAACCGAACACATAAACACAAACTCCACTTTCGCGCGCGTCTAATGCAGCCTCACTACATACGCGCCTCGCGCGGGTCCGAATGTTTTGCCAACCACCGTCCCGGCCAAACCCAGCACGTGCGCTCGCCGTGACGTCACGGCCTCCGCGTGACGTACCCCCGGAGAGGTCCATTAGGATGTAACTCGAAAAAGTAAAGTGAGCTTGGTATAATCATATTCAGGGGATGCACAACTTTGTGCCCACTATTATTGAAACACACTCCCAGCAGGAATGTTCCCTTCATTCGAAAGGTATCCGAAGTATGAGTGAAATTTTAAGGCAACAAAAAAGGGTATGAATACTTTGGGAAAGTTTTTATAAAGCTAGTAATGCAGCCGTTTTCTCTAATAATACTCCTGTTCCCATGTATTGGCAACGGACGGGAATTCTGTAGCGTTTTACACGTCAGTGTAAACTAAAGAATCATGACAAAATAAAACTGAGAATAATAATCAGTCGTATCAGTGGGCAACTGTCAAAAGATTGTTTTGCGAACGTTTTGATAGCACTAGAGTAACAGGCGTTTTATGCTGAGGATTCGTCACAAAGTTGGCTTTGGCGCCACACATTTCTTGACGGACGCGCAGAATGCACGGAACCCTAACCATACACAGTTTTCATGTAATATGTTATCGCGTTACCGTTAAGTTAGCATAGACCCCGCTGTGTAGCATTTTTTTTTTCATTGCAGAGCATTTTACCATGTGAAGGGAGCATTTCTAGGGTGTAGCCTTGAACTCTACGACATCGATATCGAGCGAGGTAAATTAGCTACGTAAAATAATATCTTTGGGCGATGTAGCCAGTTCTCTGGCGTAGGTCACCGCGCTAGCTGCAGGCATCTCAACCACGTGGGCCCCTGCGCCTACGGCATCCCAGTGAGGTTCGCCGATACGAGAACACAGTAGACAGTAGTGCCGAAGCACAGCCGCTCATTTGGGAACTCCCAAAGCACGCGAGCGCAAAGCTCGACGGCGTTCAAAAAAACGCCATCCTGATCGTGATCGCGAACGGGAGGAAAGTACTCACGCCGCGCGGCAACAACAGTTTCCACCTGAGATGCATGGTCCGCCGCAGCCACGTTTTGCAGCTGATCTCACCCAGACCGCACCTCCGATCAGACTCCCTCTGTTGTCCTCGCGCACACGTTTGCGCAGCCAGCCGCCTATGCAGCGCGTGTACAGTGGTGCCATCTACCGGGGGACTGCCGAACCAGCTGCTCGCCGGACAGGTTTCAGCTAGCGTCACTAAATTAGTGACGCTAGTTTTCAGCGCATCGCGTCTATCCCAGCGCGCACCGGCTCGGGATCGCGGGTCGCGGTTCTCCACGATTTCCACAGCTCCTCCCCCCAAAAGACTGGACGCAGCTTGAGTTTAAGTGACGCCACATTACACAACACTCGTCCCAACGCCTCAAGTCCGCAAAATTGTCACCAAACGCCACTCCTGTGCCAGTCCACACAAAGGTTCGCCACGCGATGCCACCATCGCGATGCTCGCCTCACAAACCCGCTAACACTGGTTGCGAGTCTCTCGCGGTTGAGCAGCACAGCAGGTTGGCAGGCCCGGGGGTAGCCTGCAGCCGCAGCCGACGAACGCCCGGGATGCGCCGTGATGCGACCCCCACTCCCAGCCCGAGGTTGTAACAGGAAAGGCCGCGCCCGGTGCGGCTGCCCGAAGGCTCGCGCCGCTCGCGTGGGCGCCTGATCCCGCTGTATCCTGGGTTCCGTGGCCGCTTCGACCGCAGGTCCTGTTGGCTGCGTGAAGGTAGGTAGCCAGGAGGGCCGAAGCAGCAAATGGTGGTAGCTCCACGGGACGCGCCCGGACCCGCCGGTGGTTGTGCAGGCCATCCTCGCTGTCCGTGGCAGTGGTGACTGGCGTGGCTCCCGGTGGTTTCCGGTGGCAGGGGGTTTCGCTCTCACCAACCATTGCAAGCTATTTCCATACTTGAAGTGGGGACAGCGGCTTTCCGCAATCTCCTGTGACTGACCGGAAACTTTATCGACGACTTGAGTTCGCAAATCATGCGGATTTGCGAACTCTCAAACAACGCACCCCATTCCGTTGTGTCCGCCGCACCATCCAATGCATGCGGGAAACTTCAACCAGCGCCGCCGGCGCAACTGCGCGGGGCCAGAGCTATGAGGAAGGCGACCAGCCGCCATGTTGGACCAAAGCCTACGTACCTCACGTCTCGCAAGCGGGCCACGACTACGGCTGCTCGGAGAATAAAGAGCGTGTATCCTTCGGGCGTACCAGCTGGTACGTGTAGGAAGGTTTAGATATGCATCACGGCTGTGTCGGGCACCATAAACAGTATGCCTGCAACCAACTGGCGCAAAGCCTTTCGTCCGGAGTCTTGAGCAGCGGCACCAGCTGCGGGTCGCTCGCCAAGAAAGAAAACCGAGTCAGAGGACGGGTAGTTTACGGTTGTTATTCCAGAGAAGAGAGAGAGGAATTTCATTGAAGTGAAAAAACACAGAAAGGTCGGCCTGATGGTAGTATATCTGGCCAGCTATTCTGTGTGTGGGAAGGGAAAGGGGAGGAAAGAGCGTGGATAGAGGACGAGAGAGATGAAGATGGCGGAGAAATGAATAAATGGCTATGTACAGAAGATGCGTATACTTATACTATTATTCCAGAGAAAAGCAGCAAAATTACTTATTTGACTAACGCCGTGCTCACTACTGGTCTTCGTGCCGCATGTTAAACCTTGTTTATTTAGCATACATAAGCTGGTTCTTACTTCCAACGTTGATGATTATATCATACCATCAAACAGACATCTAAAGCATGGCAATCGAAATATTTTCACCCGCTTGAGTGATAAACATATTACAAGCAAAGCGTTATTGGAATTTGGCTATAGAGTGGAAACGCCCGTTTGTTCGAGAATTCTGCTCACTAGGAAAATCCAAATGTGGTCAAAATTAATCCGGAGCCCTCCACTAGGGCGGACCTGATCGGGTGCCTTGCGTCGGCACGTTAGACCTCATAATCAATCAATCAAGCTGTAGAGCCAGGTTAAGGGGGGGGGGGGGGGGGGGGGGACTGTTGCTGCGTGTGCTGCTGCTACCGCTGCTTTATGGCCTCGTCTCCGCTGGATTTTATCTGACACCAAACAACGCCAGCTAGCCTTTGCTTATCGAGCCCGCAGGGCCGGGTAGGCGACTCGCGGTAAGGGGAGGGTGAGAAACATGGAGGGAGCCCTCACGAAATTACTCGAGATGACGCTCGCTTCCTCGGCCAGCACCTGGCTATGGCAGATCCTTCAGGATGGAGAGGGAGAGGAGCTTGGGAACCCCTATTTTCTGCGCCTGTCACGTTTTCTGCGCTTGGACTGGCGGCGTCATCGACGCGGAGATTGAAACTTCGAGCGTTTCTCCTTACGTCTAGCCTTTGTTGAAGCACTCGCCGCGGCTTACCATTATGAATATACAGAAACAACGCCAAGCACAACACCACTAAAAATGTCGCACAACAATTTATTTAGTCCACGTATGCTACGATGAAAATCTCGCGTTCCATGGATTGTAACTTCTGCGTGGGATCCGCCAATGTTTATCTTTACGACGGGCATGTACAGGAGTGGGCAAAATAAATGCGAATACGAAAATATTAAGGAGACCACGGAAAATTGGAAAATACTGTTCGTCGAGCTCAAATAATGACGGGCAACTGGTATATTTCGGAAGCCACATTTCACAACTTCGTTTTTGTAACTAATTCACGCGTCATTTTGGCTTGCTTGGAAATAAATCGTGGTATTTATGTGTTCTGCTTCATATTTGTGTGTTCACTTTTCATTTGTACATGACTGTACGTGACAAGGTGATGTACTTGCCAGTTATATTTCGCTGAATTCTGACTTGTATTCTCAACAACGAAATTTCACTATTGTTTAAGTGAAGAATGTCAAGTCAGAACACGTGGTAGTAGCCGTCCTTTTTAACCCTGAAATGAGCCCATCAAAACAAAACAAACGGCTGTTGTGCAGAGATCTTTCAACGTCAGTACTTAGCGCCACTGGAGATTACTTGCCTCAAAAGAGGATTTAGGAACCCCAGTTGACGTCTTGAGTGTTGAGTGTAAGCCAAAGTACCTGAGATGAAAGTCAAGCAACCTATTGCAGATATGCAACATGGACAAGTTATTCATTTTTAGTTGCTGTGATTTGCGACAAAATCTAAAATGTCTTGGAAGCACTGTTGCTCTTTCACGCACCTCGCGTGTTTACTTCCTCCGTACTGTAATTTTTAGCAAGCCATTCAGCGAGGGCTGCACCGTCAATCCTTGAAGGACCGCGAAATGCCCTATTAATGGTCTTACCGGGGGAAATGAGGGTTCGACCATCAGCTCAGCAGGGATAAGTTGGTGGTGTAGCCTCGAAGCGTCAATCGCATGTTTTATATCCTGGTCCATCCACATTGTGCGTAAGGTCACCTGTAACGGAAATAAATATTTTAGGCATACGTATTGCTGCAAGACCGAAACTCTAGCAAGGGAAAGAATACTGTACCCAGCTCCACCCAGTGTGGAAATCTACTGCAGACATCGGAGCTCTGATTGTCTTTTGTAGGGCTCCAACGTCAACGGGTGCTCGCACCGAGAACTGCAGCACCGTTGCCGGGCAAATTCCACGGTTCGCGCGAAGGGAATCGGCATCTAAACGTCAGCGGCCGGAAGCTCCCTCTCCTCTCCCTCTCCTGGCGGGAGAGAGAGGAACTTGCCCCTGACATAACGCTGCGCCCCCTATGAAAACCGGTTTCTGCGAAGCCGCGGGCGGTTCTAGAAAGCTGCTCCTACCCTTGCATGACGCACGGCGTTCAGCGTACTTACAAAGAGGCTCCATCTAAATTGTCTCCGCTTTTATGATAACCGCCGAACATAACCTGTATTATCACAGATTGCCATGCAAAAAATTCAGTTATTGAAGCTTAAGGCTCCAGCTTGCCGTCGTAAGGCCTCTAAATGTGATGTTAGGCCTACGCTATAAAGTTGAGGTGCCTACGTGAGAGTTGCTTCTATGCTCCTTGCAAAGTAAGGCATACATACCCGTGTATTTGCATATACCCCCAGTTTCGTATTGGAACACACCTCATAAACCGGAATGTGTGCTTCTGGAGTGCGATTACTACAGATGCTACTGGGATATGCAGTAAGCAATGAACGAACCGATCACGCACAGCGCAATCCCTAGAAGAATCGGGCACAATAAATCTGTGCCAGTTCTCAGAGCAGTGGCGTACGCAGGATTTCAGTTCAAGGGGGCCTGACCCACAGACAAAACAAATAAAATAATAAAAATTGAATCCTGAAAAAAATATATATCGTGATTAAGGCACACTTCTCAGGGCATAGTAGCCGCCATCCACATAACCTCCGGTTGTTCCCTTTATGTTGGCCACGTTATTGCAAGAGTAAATGAACAAACGCTCCCTGGTGTTCGGTTCCAGAAAGAATTAAACTGGTCAGTACGCGTAAATCACTTACTTATGGCTCTGCACGAACAGTTGGATGCCGTCATAGAATATCTGACTTAATATCGTTGAGGTTAAAAAACATGTATTATTCTCTATTCTATTCAAAACTAACGTACAAAATCTTGGTGTGGGGACAACCTCACAAAATAATCACGATAAGCTTGTTGTCCTTCAAAAAAAGATATCACGCTCTTTTGAAAATTTTAAAGTGAAATTTCAAGACCTGTCAGCTTCACGTTTATTTTCAAAACACTGAATGCTTAGAGCTGACCAGCTGTATTACTTTACACCTGTACAGAGGGTGCAGCTTCTAGCATGTGTTTTCTTTTTCCGGTAGATGAATATAGTTCCGCTAATCCAGGGGTGTCCGAAGGACACGAGTAGTTTTTATGTTTTAATAATTAGTTTTTCGACTAGTTTTTAAACCATAAAACAAAGAGCCATAACTTGGACCATACGTAGCAAGCAACAATTCTCTATACTACTTTGGTAGCTCAAAAAAATCGTATGCCCTATTTTTACGAAAAAATAAATTATCATACACACCAGTGCAACGCCAGACGTAATCTTGGACCCTCCTGTTCCGCCCAAGGCCAGGACAGGTTCTTTGCGATTGTCTAGAAATACCGTTGGTGCCATGGAGGACATTGGACGTTTTTGTGGCTCGATGTAGTTGGCCGCAGAGGGCGCGACGCCGTAGAGGTTTGACTTTCCAGGTGTTGAGAAGTCGTCCATTTGATTGTTCAATATAACGCCCGAGTTGGTGCGTACCACACTGCCGAAGCTTAAAAAGTATAAACATAATATAAGTGCACACGATTTCTATCTGTTATTTGAAAATCATATTTACACTTTTTCACGCACTTTGTCGTAAACAGAATGAAAAAAGGGCGCAAAGAAGGTATAGCTATTGTGCTAGCAAAAAAAGAGACAGCGTGCTGGAGCACTTCTCAGTTCTGGATACTTGTGAGAGGGCAGGAAAAGTTTATAAACGTACTAGTAATTGATGGAGCTTGAAACTGAAATCACGACACCATCTTCTCCCCAGAAAGATGCGTGTGAAGTGCCGTGATTTATATCCTGCGTTTCTTTGACGAAGTCGTAGTACGAAGGGTCGCCGAATGTTTTGTCATCCTCGATTTTCGCTCTCGCTTCAGCAGCCGAGTCAATGGACGTGAGAATCTCTATTGCCTAGAACAAAAACGGGAGATGTAGAGCTCCAAACATTGCCTTCGAAATGTGCGCAGTGTAAGTCTCTGTCATACATCATTGGGCTAGCCACCTACAAGGAGCTACTCCAGTCAGTAGTTCGTCACACTGACAAATTACGCTTCTTATGCCGTTGGGCAATCTCCCGTAAAAAAAGACTGCGCAACGAAAGATGGGATAGTAATGGTGTTTGTGTCTTGAGGGGTGTATGTAATATTCTATTGGCAGCGTAAATGGTTTATTGACGGGACAATTACACTGGCCTTTCCCCCAAACTGAATTGCTCATACTATATTGAAACAGATCTTTTTCACATTGCCTGGTCTTGCCCCAACTTCTCACAAGGGCAATTGGAACTTCGCAATCTACATTCCATACAATCTGATGAACAGACCAACATTCGCCAAATTCGAGCTGACCCCTCCTTATTAGAGGCAATCGTAGAATTTCCTTTCGAATGGTCCCTATAAAACTCTGATTCCTGATTGACACAACCTAGAATACGTCCGTTGTTCTGTGATAATTGCTGAATTTACGTTCTTATGTGCCAAAAAAGAAGTACGAGTGCGTTTTTGATAACTTTGTTCTCACTCTAGCCCATCCCCAGCAGAGTCAAAAGACACGAGACCTTAATAAGAACTACGAGAGATCGTTTTTTTGCGTACATGGCGGGCGCTTCCAAACTTAAGCAGCTTATCTAATACTGTGCTCATCGGCCACGTAAGTATGAGATATTTAAGCGGTCCTAGTGCTCTATGCATGCTGTATGCAATGGCTCTATAGCTCTACACTATGTTATGATTGGTTAACGGATGAAGGAGAATGTTGTGTATTCCGTGAGTTTGTTGGGAAGGGCTGAAGTATCCTTCACAAACATTTAATTTTGTTTTCATATCAATATGAAATCTAAACTAAAAATTTTATAACGAAGCATGAGCTGCCCATCTAGCGGAGCAAATGTTACAAGGGTTATGGAAATGCTTCGAAACCCGTACCTGTGAAATGTCTACAAATTTTGGGTCTCCAAGAAGAGCTCTCTTGGCGTAAGAAAACTTGCATGCTTCAACGAACCTGCGCACAAATGTACACATAAAAATTACGCGCTGAATAGGTGAATAAAGTCATTTGTGTCAACTCGCGAATCATTCCCGTGATTTTGTTTAGAAATTTAAACCTAATCACACACATACTGTACGTTGCACACTTCACGTTACTAAATTTTAGGGCGCCGTGGTAGCTTTACGTGCCTTAAAATAGTTGATAGGCCCACAGAGTGTAAGTGGAGGCTGTGATCAAGGATTCTCAGTATTGCATGCTCATTTTTTTCCCGCTAAGATAAACTGAATAAAAAGTGGTTTTCCACATCCACATAGTGAGGCCGCAAAAATACTCATTGTATTTTTCTTATATCTGCGATTACAAATTGCAGCCTCCTTACACGCTTTCTACAAAGAAATACGAACAGAAATAAAGCAAAAGGTGAGACCACATGTTAAGAAATTATCTTAATGCAGCAAACGTCATTTAGAAACGCATTACATGTCGAATTAAACTTGGCTGACGATTACGATACTTTTAAATTTGAAATTTGACTGCAAGCTAACTCCAGTCTTCTCGGTGACGGCGGCTTGCACCTCTGGATTCCGACGTGCACAGCTCGGGCAGCACTTCGTTACTCTCAGGAAGTGATCGCGTCTTCATCCAACCCACAACGGCGAGTGCTACTGTGACTTATCTCGTAGCGCGTCGCCGCCACGTAGCACGCCTCGCGTGGCCTTGGTAAACAACTCTCCCCATTGCATTTTCGCCATACTTTCCTCTTGCGCTTTTCTGATCGCTCCATCTTCGGTGTACCCTTCGTTCTCTCGGTTCGAAGGAGGCCGACGGCGACGGACGACGTCAACCCACAGGAGCGGGCGCTTGAGAGCGGCGCTCCAAAACACATCCAGGAAATAGGTGCATTGCTCCAGCAGCCAAAACTGATCGGTCTTCTTAATTGGAACCTTGATATATCCACAGATGAATGAATGAATGAATGAATGAAACAAATCTTTATTGAAAACAAAAGGTGCAGTTGTTAGGGCACCCGCCCGGTGGAGGGGATCCCTAGTCCGGGATCCCGTGGCTGCGGCTGGCTGCGCGGGCCCTTTGCACCAGGTCAAGCTGGAACGTAGGGTCCCCAGATGAAAGAATAGTGGAATTATTGTTTCTAACTTCCAAACAACCACTATACCGGGTACTTGCGCTAAATGCTGCGCAAGCCAAAGCGGAGGAGAGAACTATCAAAAACAAACAAGCTTATCAACTTGACGGAGGCCGGTCGTCGTTCGCGTATTATTCTTGTAACGGCGAAGCTGTTTAGGAAATCGTTATCTTTGCTCTGCGCGGTTAAAAATACGAAGAAAATGCAGAGCGCACGTGAGCGCGCCCCTCGCGGTGACCGCCCTGCAGGTAAAAAAAAAAAACAAGAAAATGCCGAAAGCTTGTGTGTGCGTGCCACGCGGCGACGGCCCAGCGTCATCGGCGCACATTTGTCAAGCGAAACCTACGCACTTGGAGAGATTCGCCAAGATTGGCCAAAAAGCTCTCCAGCATTCGCCACAATTGTGGCAACACTCCCGCTATCACAATCACACTGCTGACATAAGTCGCTAGTTATGGCTCCGCGCACGATATAGGGATTTGCGTTTAGTCATTCACATGCGCTAGGAGTTACTGTAATACTACGTCAGTCGCAGGGATGGATCGGTCAGTCGCAGGGATGGGTCGGCCACGGGTCGTCCGTACGCCTGATGAAGAGGTCGTTCGCTCCATGGCTCGTCGCGCAAGGGATCGAGAATGGAAACGAGTGCAGAAAGCCAACGCGGACCACGTCGCCACCGATAATGGTGCCAATTAAGAGACGTTGGTGGGCCCAGAAAAACGAATCCGCTCAACGCAATCGGGCCATGGTGCACAAGCGGTACCGGTAGCGTCGAGCCGATACCGCTCGTCGTCTATCTAACTCAACAGTTTCAGCGCGGTAAAAAGCGCTAATGCATGCATTTTAATGTGCAAGCAATCCGTTGCAGAAAACTGGTTTCGTCAGAGGCGTTCCTTGGCAACATGTGTTCCACGGTGCAAGCTTAAAACTAGCCAGTAACGAGAGGTGGTCGTCCGCCTCATCGCACCGCAGATGAAGATAGCGGAAGAACAAGCAGAAAAATTCACTACAGTCGCCAACTCTGCCATTAAATGGCGGCGGGCACGAGCAGCGGCGCACCGCGTAGGAGGCAGATCAAATCCATTAGAAAGCGGGAGGTGATATCGCAATGCCAAGCGTCTCAGGCGGCAAGATTACGAAGCCTTTAAACAATGTGAGAAGGAAGCAAGGCATTTCGGGTGTTTAACCGTACATTCATATTTTCACGATCGAAACCCATAACAAACAACATGTGCGTAGGTGGTCTTCGGTCTTTTCCCAGGTAATTCCACTTACCGTATTTGCACGATTCTAACGCGCGCCTTTGCTGAGAAAATTAGGCGTTCACAAATACCTGTTCATTACAAGTGAACTCATAACTCAAAAACGTCGAAATCGAAGCCACCAACTCGAAAACCAACACTAAGCGGGTCAATGAATGATGGAGGCTTCGTTTAAATGAAAAGTAATATTAGCGGACACTGAATGGAACCAGGCAGCGTCCTGGGCTTAAGGTGTCCCAGAGTGGTGTGTTCGCGATTGCAAAAACAAACGGGCCACATTTTTAAGCATAAAGCTTCACTGAATGGACTTAGCTGCCTGCAACGTGTACGGATTAATGCTCTATATATGTTTCGTGCAATCTGACGCGTCTGTTAATGACACTATTTTGTGGGCGTGGTAGAATAGGCGCCAAGCTATTTTTGTGGTTTGCGGGTGTTGAATTCTACAGCACATTATAATCACGGGCGCGCTAGGGTCGTGCTAATACGGTATACTATGCCGATTCACCATAGGAAGCGCGAGGGCATGATGTAGGTGCGACAGCGTGTTCGAATAATGTTCTTCTACTGTCAATTCCCTGAGCGTATAGCACGCTATGATTTATTGTTGCTTACCGCTGCTGAAGTCAAGCAGTACTACTGCAAAGCTTTCTTTTTACGAGTTTCGGTCACTTGGGTATGCGAAAAAATGGCTGAAGATGACATCTCGAATATTATGTTTTTCTAAACTCAAGCATTTGGTCTCTAGGGCTCTATTCGGTGAAAAAAAGCCTCTGATTTTGCTCCGAAAAAAATTGGCCTGCCATACACGAAATCGGCCTGTTGTAGTGCCTTGTATGCAAATACACGAGGCCCTTCCTCTCAAATTTTTAACCTGGACTAATGCAGCATCCCACAGAAAAGAGCTCCTCAACCTAAGCTGAACGGATGGAAGATCCTGAACGTTGGACTGAACTTAAACGCTGAAAAAAATAAATATGCTAGTCAAGCAGACAAATATGAGGCCAGCGTTGTCTATTTGCGCACGTTAATGTTTGTATAGCTAAAAAGAGGATACTGCCTAAGCAGTTTCGTCTAAGTACTGATATATTTCGTATATACTGATTGATACAGTCTTTAGTGATTGGTGCGACCGCTGTGTTTGATACGAACAGCCGCACAGCGCACACTAATGAAATGAAACTGGAAAAGCTGCAAATTACATTTAGCGCACCAGATTGCGCTGACCGTCCCACAGAAATATTTCGGTTTGCTGGCTTCCGTAGGCGGCGCATGCGTAAGCGGGTCACTGTACAACTGGTTGTGCGATACACCCCTTAGGTACCATGAGAAAAAATGCACCTGTGTATAATTTGAAAAATAGCCTTTGGTACCTATCGACCAAAATTCCAGCATCGAAAGACAGTTTCACACCAAAAACGATCAGAAATTGTAAACCCTTCTAAATATTTCGCGATATAATGCCTAATCACAGCAGTGAAAAGTTGCAGGGGCACCGACGCTTAGGTCTTGGAATGAGAGACGTGATAAAGTTACTTTGTCGTTTAGGAAGCGTTTTAGGACGTAACTGTTGCATTGGCCAATTATCCTCTCCGTGTGTTGAACGTCAGTTGAGAGAGCGAGGCCAGTGACTCGTTAGACTTCATCGTCTCTCCTTTTGCTGTTTCGTTTTATTCAGTGCGGCTTTCCCTCGACGATTCCTATTCACCGACTCGCAGGACATAATATCTCCAGCGCCCTCGATTCGTGCCAGGCGGGCTATTGCCGAGAAAACGAGTACCTCTTCCAAAATGACATCCATCGCCGGCTTCTAAAGCTATTTAAGTCCTCTCAGTTGCTAATCCCAGGAGAGCACATTAACACCCCCCCCCCCCCCCCAAAAAAAAGACAGGAGGAATCCAAATACAGCGATTCCGGTTGATTGCTAAAAGCCTATGCATAACTATGAAATGCCCCGTTTGAGTTTAGACGCGTCAAACACGCGAAAGAAGAGGTTGTACCTATGCCATGTCAGCACGATGTCTTCCAAGCACTCGTGGCTCGAGTTCCGAAACTGATCCATGATGCCCATGATGTGGGCCAGCACAGGTCCACTACCAGGTGGCGGTGCAGACAGCATAGTCAGCGGGCCCTGGAAGCAGACTTCCAAGGCGTTCATCCAATCGACCTTGTATTCCTTCAAGTCTTCTGTGGTGATTATACCACCTACAGAAATAAAAAAAAAAGTATTGCGCATTCATTTGCCACTCTTTATGGAGTAAATGGTGACTTAAATAGCGCCTGGTGTCAGAGAACCTTTATGGGGGTTAGAACAATCTTCACAACCTGGCTGACCTTACAGGCAGATGCGTAGCGTTAGCACATTTATAAATAAGGTGTTGACTCGTTGTCCCGCGTAATCGTTTATACCGCACGCCTATCAACCGCATGTAAAGAATTAAAAGACGAAGGCTGATCAAAGATGCTAGCATATTGTCACGGGGAAGGGACGAAAAAGTTGACAATTATACATTCCGCCATGTTTGCTCACCTTCGAGGAAGACGAACGCCATCGCGTGACATAGCCGTGCTCGCGCCAAGATGGCTGACACCCATTAAAATCAAGGCATCATCAATTATGGTTTGCCTCACCGTTATTCCGCCACGTAACAATATTTTGAGAGAAAAAGGTGAAGGTATATCTGCAAAGAGTACGACCTAGTGCGGTATAATGAAGCTTTATTTGCGTCCTTTGTATCTTAATCCAACCGTAACTGCAAAGAGGCCTAATTTCTTCGAATGTAGCAAAGACGTCAAGAAACATTGTAATAGATATTTTAGCGATATTAGACTCGTATGGGAACATCTTTCACGTAGAAAAGTTATTGTGCACAAACATAGTTACGTGGGTGCGTATATGTGGAGGCGTACGGATAAATGTTCGTCGATCTGGAGACAACTTTCAGTATGGTATCGTAGCTGCTTTTACTTCATTTACATGAAAGTGTCGAGGTGACAACTAAAGGTTTTTATCTCTCCATTCCTTCATTCAGTTACTCATTCAGCACTTCGCACTGAATGAGCGCGGGAGTGTTTCCCAGCGCTCCTGAACTGAGACTTTGCCGCACATGCGCAAGCACTTTGCCGGGGCAGCAGCGTGGGAAAATGAAAGGATACTTTCCCGTGATGCAACGAAGGTTATGCCGGGCGCAGCAATTCTTGGGATGATGTGGCCCTTGCGAAAGCCGTTTTTCATCCCAAGAGTATCAATTTGGTAGGCAAGGTCTATGAATTCTTCATGGCCCCTGGTGTGACTACGTTCAAGTGCCATTCCTGTACGAAGCGGAATGGAGTGGACGAAATACATACAGCGAGGCGGCGGTCAGTCGCTGGCAGCTGGTATCAACAGTCGTTCCGACCCGCCCGAGAGCGCGGTGTAGCGTGAAATGATTACGACCTTGCGTACGAACACAGAAGTGTTGCCTGCCATGCGTCAGCTAAAGAGTTAAAATGAACTGTGGTGCTTCCACCTCGCAAGAAACACCGATATACTGCGAAAACATCTGGTTCCACCGGTCACTGGTTTCATAAAATTGTTTCATTGTGTAGACGCCAGCCGCGGAGCCGTTTTTGATGCGCTAGTGTGTCCGTATCATACGGGAACCACCCACCCTTTGGGTAGACAAGTGTTCCCCGTCAGCAAGCGGTGCGGGGGCCACGAATGCTCGCATTTCATTTACCCTAGTACTGCAGAAGTTACACTGCAAAAACAATCCGTAATTTTACGGACAAATTACGGACCAGATGGCCGTAATAAAACAGAGCCGTGTTCCGTTTGATGCAGAACAAAGAAAACACCCGTAATTTAACGGAAATCCGCTCCGTTCCTCAGTATACGGATGCTCTCTCCGTTACACGTCAAACGGAATCTTTGTCTGCTTGGCAAAATACGGGCGTTTCCTGTGTATGATGCAGAAAAGAAACAGATCAGTTTATTAATAACTGCAAGAAATAGATTGTCGTGTCGATCGTCGGGAATCGATCGAGTAGCGAAAACTGCACCCCGACAACATTCCTGGCGTAATGAATGCGGGTCTGTTTCGTTAGTGTCTAAAGTCTAGTAACCTTAGTGAGGACCATGAGCGCTCAACACGAGCGCTGTATCTTGTCTTTACGACGCTCCGGCGACATCGCTGCCCCGGACCTGCAAACTGCACATATGTGTGTGACCGGCACACTTGTAGAAAATATAAGTCATTTGCGTGCAGAAGCAGAGTTGCGGAAGGTAATTTAGTTCTTAGGGAATCAATATCAGCCGAAGTATTTAGCCTAAAGATTAATACCATAGCACAGCAAGCACTATTCATGCAGTGCGAAATCGCAATCGCAGCCAGTCACACACATTTTTGCGAGCGCTTTCTCGAAACAGCGGAGTTGATGGCGATCAACTATTTTGGGGCTTCGCGGAACCTCACTGCGCAAGCGCTATTTAAGAAATCGCACTTTATCAGCCAGGAAATCTGTAAGCCCGCTAGTAAACACCGATGTGGGGCACACGCAGGGTGGGCATCCATGTAGTATACAGGTTGTTCGGCACAAGTGCAGCGTTCGTGCGGTGGTGCAGTGGTCTCGAGCGTCGTGCCCATTCGATCAACGTCGCGGGTTCGATTCCTCGTCGAAGTGTTTTTTTTTCTTTTCTGAAGGCTCTATCGATTACGGAAAGACGTGCTTTTTGAAATGGAGTGTTTGTTTTATTACGGCCTTTCCGTACTGCGGAATGTCCGTTCTTAAAATTCTCTCCGTTGTCTAAATTACGGAAATGTGTCCGGCAACATTTTACCAGCAGCTTTCTCCGTAAAATTGACCATTTTTTTTACAGTGTAGCTTAGATGAAAGGACCTACCGGCGGGTCCAAACAACGACTTGTGAAAGACATTGTGGGTAAAGCAGAGCCGAGCAAGTTTGTCTCTGTGCCCCGATTTCCTAAAGAGCGAGTGCTAGTTGGATCTAGGTTGGACCTTTCGACAACGGTAACAAATATCACTGACACTCTCCTGTGCATCGCTTACAGAGGTCTCGGCAACATTCACGAAACTGCGTTCGAGGTATGCTACATACTCGTCCTTTCAAATATCTGTGAAAGCCGAACATTTTGACTTTATCAATGAGGCGAATGTGTAGCCGGACGGCTGCATCTTTCGGCAATTTTTCAGTAAGCTTCAATGTAATGTAAGTGTTGATAACACATTCGAGAGATGATCTCTCTGGATAAGCATGATCGAAGGTCATTGAAATGCAAACGAAGTCTCTCCAATTTTTTCAAAATGAGTTATTGAATGAAAGATGCATGTGAAGTGCCGTGATTTATATCCTGCGTTTCTTTGACGAAGTCGTAGTACGAAGGGTCGCCGAATGTTTTGTCATCCTCGATTTTCGCTCTCGCTTCAGCAGCCGAGTCAATGGACGTGAGAATCTCTATTGCCTAGAACAAAAACAGGAGATGTAGAGGTCTATAAGAGCTCCAAACATTACCTTCGAAATGTGCGCAGTGTAAGTCTCTATCATACATCATTGGGCTAGCCACCTACAAGGAGCTACTCCAGTAGTTCGTCACACCGACAAATTACGCTTCTTATACCCGTTGGGTAATCTCTCGTAAAAAAAGACTGTGCAACAAGATGCGATAGTAATGGTGTTTGTGTCTTGAGGGGTGTATGTAATCTTCTATTGGCAGCGTAAATGGTTTATTGACGAGCCAATTACATTGGCCTTTCCCCCAAACTGAATTGCTCATACTATATTGAAACAGATCTTTTTCACATTGCCTGATCTTGCCCCAACTTCTCACAAGGGCAATTGGAACTTCGAAATCTACATTCCATACAATCTGATGAACAGACCAACATTCGCCAAATTCGAGCTGACCCCTCCTTATTAGAGGCAATCGTAGAATTCCCTTTCGAATGGTCCCTATAAAACTCTGATTCCTGATTGACACAACCTAGAATACGTCCGTTGTTCTGTGATAATTGCTGAATTTACGTTCTTATATGGCAAAAAAAGAAGTACGAGTGCGTTTTTGATAACTTTGTTCTCACTTTAGCCCATCCCCAGCAGAGTCAAAAGACACGAGACCTTAACAAGAACTACGAGAGATCGTTTTTTTGCGTACATGACGGGCGCTTCCCAACTTAAGCAGCTTATCTAATCCTGTGCTCATCGGCCACGTAAGTATGAGATATTTAAGCGGTCCTAGGGCTCTATGCATGCTGTATGCAATGGCTCTATAGCTCTACACTATGTTATGATTGGTTAACGGATGAAGAGATATGTTGTGTATTCCGTGAGTTTGTTGGGAAGGGCTGAAGTATCCTTCACAAACATTTAATTTTGTTTTCATATCAATGTGAAATCTGAACTAAAATTTTATAACGAAGCATGAGCTGCCCATCTAGCGGAGCAAATGTTACAAGGGTTATGGAAATGCTTCGAAACCCGTACCTGTGAAATGTCTACAAATTTTGGGTCTCCAAGAAGAGCTCTCTTGGCGTAAGAAAACTTGCATGCTTCAACGAACCTGCGCACAAAAGTACAAAATTACGCGCTGAATAGGTGAATAACGTCATTTGTGTGAACTCGCGAATCATTCCGTGATTTTGTTTAGAAATTTAAACCTAATCACACACATACTGTAAGTTGCACAGTTCACGTTACTAAATTTTAGGGCGCCGTGGTAGCTTCCGTGCCTTAATAAAATAGTTGGTAGGCCCACAGAGCGTAAGCGGAGGATGTCATCAAGCATTCTCAGTATTGAACGCTCCTTTTTTTCCCGCTAAGATAAACTGAACAAAAAGTGCTCCATCCACATAGTGAGGCCGCAAAAATACTTCTTGTATTTTCCGTATATCTGCGAGTACAAACTGCAGCCTCCTTACACGCTTTCTACAAAGAAAATACGAACAGAAATAAAGCAAAAGGGTGGGACCACATGTTAATCAAATTACAGTTAATACTGGAAATTACGAACTTTAAATTTACATTTGGTCGCAAGTAAGAGTCTCTGGCGTGAACTCTGATTCACGACTGCACTGAAATGTTGCCAAAGTGATCGCGCACGCAACCAGTCGACTAGGCGATCTTGGTGGCGTCGCGCCTCGATTCACGTGCATTTGTCTGGTAAACACTATCCCCATTCTGTCTTCGCAACTTCCGTCTACTAATTTTCAGCCACCTCGTACTTCGGTGCCTTAGTTTCTCGGTTAGGAGGCTGACGGCACGGCGTACACACGCCTTTTCGGCGGCGCTCGATAAACACATCCGTCACATTGCCCGCAGCCAAATGACTTTCTAAGCCTGGTACGCTCAGATGCTCATCGGATGTCACCCGTGTTACGCATTACGTAGTTAAGAAGAAGAGGACTGGCAGCGATGTTACAACAGATCGTCTGGTTGTTAGGGTCGTGTGAAGCAAGCGTTCGGCGCCCAGAAAGTAGATGCGCAGATAAGATGAAGTGCGAGGGGTTTGCGCACAGCAGAGCCGAGTATCGGACTGGGGACCTTCGTGCAGGGCGTGAGCCGCTGTGAATGTGAGAAACCTATGTGATGATATCCAGATGAAAGAATAGCGGAATTATTGTTTTCACTTCCAAACGATCCAGTACTGCGGTATATCTGCGCACTCAAAGCGGAGGATGCTAGTCAAACCAAACGGAGTAGCTCATCACTCGGAGGCCAGTCTCGTATGGACGTTTATCGAAGGCCAGCGTGTTCGACGTTATCTTTCCTCTCCGGTAACCAAGAGACATGATAGCGCATCAGTTGAGGCCTCCCTCTGCGCCCGGCATGAAAAATAAACCAAGAATGCAGAAGCTCAGCGTGCCAGCGACGACCCCAGCGTCAGCGGTGACACATTTGTCAAGCCAAACCGTTAGAGAATTCGAAATTGGCAACTGCGTTCGCCAATTTGAAATGCACGCAAACTGCTATACTCGTAGTTGTCGCGCCGATAACGCGGCGCGTTACGTCATCCATGCGCTCGGCAGCACTATATCTCCGTCAGAATTGCGCCGGCTATCGCAGAGCATGGGTAGCCACGGAGTCGTCCCTCTGGGAGTGCCAGTAAACCACTCCATTGCATTCGCCGACATTCCCTAGACCCTCCCCTTCCAATCACCACAGCTGACATAGGAGGCGCTGGCAGCTTAGGGCACGCGGGCGCTTGAGCGCTGGCTCAAAGAACTCTTGGTTTGACGAGCTGCTTTATGCCACCAGCGCTAGGATCCCTTTTTACCCATCTCTCGTCTCCACTTACTATCAACATCGTCATTAACAGCTTTCACTCTCTCTTCGCTTGCTCACTCTCCTCGTCCGACGCCTGATGAGGAGGTCGTTCGCTCCGTGGCTCGTCGCGCTAGGATCGAGAATGGAAACGAGTACAGAAAGCCAACGCGGACAACGTCGCACCGATACGCTGCCAATTAAGAGACGTTGGTGGGCCCAGAACAACGAATCCGCTCAATGCAAACGGGCCATGGTGCATAAGCGGTACCAGTAGCGTCGAGCGGATACCGCTCGTCTTTTATCTAACTCGACAGTTTCAGTGTGGTAAAAGCGCTAATGCATACATTTTAATGTTTAAGCAATCCGTTGCAGAAAACTGGTTTCATGGGAGGCGTTCCTCGGCAAAATGTGCTCACGGTGAGAGCCTAAACTAGCTAGTAACAAGAGGTGGTCATCCGCTCCGTTCACGGTGCGCACTCCGCGCAAGATGAAGATAGTGAAGATAGCGGAAGAACAAGCAGCAAAATTCACTGTAGTCGCCACCTCTGCCATTACTTGGCGGCGGGAACAAGCAGCGGCACAACGCCTAAAAGGAAGATCAAATACACCTGAAAGCGAAAGCGGAGATAACAATGCCAAGTGACCCAAGCGGCAAGATTACGAAGCCTTTAGGCAACTTGAGGAGTAAGCAAGGCACTTCAGGTGTTTAACCGTACATTCATGTTTTCACGATCAATACCCATAACAAACAACAAGTGCTTAGGTGCATTCACACTTTTCCCAGGTAATTGCACTTGACGTATTTGCACGATTCCAACGCGCGCCTTTGCTTAAGAAATTAGGCGTTCACAAATACTTGCTCTTTACAAGTAAACTCCAAACTCAAAAACATCGAAATCGAAGCCACCAACTCGAAAACCAACACTAAGCGGGTCAATGAATGATGGAGGCTTCGTTTAAATGAAAAGGAATATTAGCGGACACTGAAGGGAACCAGGCAGCGTCTTGTGCATTAGGTGTCCCAGAGTGGTGTGTTCGCGATTTGCAAAAACAAAGGGGCCACATTTTTAAGCGTCAAGCTTCACAGAATGGACTTAGCTCCCCTCAACGTGCACTGATTAATGTGTATATATGTTTCGTGCAATTTTGACGCGTCTGTTAATGACACTATTTTGTGTGCGTGGTAGAATAGGCGTCAAGCTATTTTTGTGGTCTCCGTGTGTTGAATTCTACAGCACATTATAATCACGTGAGCTCTAGATTCATGCGAATACGATATACTATGCCGATTCACCATAGGAAGCGCGAGGACATGATGTAGGTGCGACAGCGTGTTCGAATAATGTTCTACTGTCCATTCTCTAAGCGTATAGCACGCTATGATTTATTGTTGCTTACCGCTGCTGAAGTCAAGCAGTACCACTGCGAATCTTTCTTTTTCGAGTTTCGGTCCCTTGGGTATGCGAAGAAAGGCTTAACATGACATCTCGAAAATTATTTTTTTCTATTCTCAAGCATTTGGTCTCTAGGGCTCTATGCGGTGAAAAAAAAAAGCCTCTGATTTTGCTCCGAAAAAAATTGGTGTGCCATACACGAAATCGCCCAGTTGTAGTGCCTTGTATGCAAAAACATGAGCCCCTTCCTGTCCCGTTTTTTCCCTGGACTAACAGAGCTCGCCACAGAAAAGAAGCTCCTCAACCTAAGCCAACCTTACGAAAGATTCTGAATCTTTGAATGAACTTAATGCTTAAAAAAAGTTATGCTAGTCCAGCAGACATATACGAAGCCGATGTGGTCTATTTGCGCACGTTAATGTCTTTATAGCTAAAAAGAGGATACTGACTAAGCAGTTTCTTTTAAGTACTGATGTGTTCCCTATAGACTGATTGGTGCAGTCTTTACTGATTGGCACGATTGCTATGTTTATACGAGCAGCTGCACAGCGCACAAGAACGAAACAAAACTGCTGAAGCTCAAAATTAAATTTAGCAAACCCGATGGCGACCGCGGTTCCTCCTCAGCAATATCTTTGCTTGCTGCCTTCCGTAGGCGCCGCCTGCGTGAGCAGGTCACTATTTATAGAACTAGCTGCACAATACACCCTCAAAGGTAGCCTGAAAAAATAATGCACCTTTGTATGAAAAATAGCCTTTTGTAACTACAGAACTAAATTCCAGCCACTAAAGACAATTTTCTCTCAAAAATGATCAGAAATAGTAAATTATATATAAATATTTCTGTATAGAACGCATAATCGCCGCAGTAAAAAGTGTCAGGGTATCGACGCTTAAAGGAGTACTGACACCAAAATTTTATGTTTCTTTTTTCTTGATTTCATCAATGCTTAACGGCATGGCGAACCCGAAACAGCGCTTTAAATATTTGAGCCCGCCATAATTACTGTGAACGGCCTGAAAAACCTCTGTTTTGGTTTCCCGCGCTTCCAGCCCGGAGAGCGCGTGTGAAAGAACCCCGGAATGACCTCACCGTTTTGTGTGGGCGTCAAAACACTGCAAAAGCCGGAGGAGGCGTTGTTTCGACCACCCCGCCGACGGAGCTGAGCAGATGAGCTTCGTGAAGGCGTTAGGCCTAGCATTGTGCCGGAAATTTGATGACTGCTTTCAATAAAAGACCTGATGGCGCCTTCTGTGGCTATTCTGGGCTTTATTATTGCCTCCTTTTCCGCGTGTGGAACTTAATTTTTGGCAAGAGTGCCCTTCTGGGCAGCATTTATGCCTTTAGCTGTGGCTACGTGTATCACTTCGTGAACGCGCCAGCGCCCCATTGCCGCTCGCCGGGCCACGCGCGTGAAGCGACTTCACGAGTTTCTGACGAGCGTTGAAGGCAGAAGGCTACGTCACATCGTTTTCCTCTCACAGAATGATGCCAAGCTAATGTCCATTTGCTGCGCACGCTCCGCGTGCAGTTCCGTCGGCGCGATAAATCAGACAAAATTGAAGTATGTTCCACTAGTCGCAGGCCGCTCATACTTCAGCCAGGATCTTCTGTAGAGTAAACAAAGCGAACTGTGTAATAATATTAACACCAAAAATTGTTGTCAGTACCCCTTTAGGTCATGTAATAAGAGACTTGATAACGTTAGGCTGTCGTTTAGGGGGCGTATTAGAACGTAACTGCTGCCTTTGCCACTTATCATCTCTGAGCGTTGAAGGTCAGTTGGAAGAGTAAAACAATGGAGTTGTTAGTTTGTCTCGCCCGTCCTTTTGCTATTTCGTTTCATTCCGTGCCGCTTTGCCCTCGAAGATTCGTGTTTACCGACTAGCACAACATAAATTTCTCCAGCACCCTCTTTCAGTAGTAAGCGTGCTATTGTCGAAAAAAAGGAGGACCCCTTCCAAAATGACATCTGTTGGGGGGTTTCAGCGCACCAACTGGCGTGGTCCCTAGGAAGAGCAGCGCGGACATGAAAACAGTGTCCCGCGGCGCTTTCAAACGCCGCACATTCCGAGAAAAGCCCCGCCTGCTCACCCCGGATATCCGCACGGCCACCGGCGTGGGGTAGGAACCCGACGGGAAGGACTCGCTTTTTCCCCCTTCCCCGATTTTCAGAGGCAAGATGAAGGGAAGACGAAGACGGACAGACGCGGTCCGGGCGCCGGAGATCTCAGCCTGTCGTCTTCAGGGAGCACTATTTTTTAGCCACCCGCTGGGCTGTAAATAAATGTACAGTTTTTGTATCGGCAGCTGAGTTTGTCGGTCGAGGATACCCTTGGTCAGATCCTCAGCGCTGCGCGGCTTGGAGGAGAAGCCCCGGGGAAAAGAAACCTGTCGAAGATAACTACATCTGTCACCGGCTTCTAGAGTTTTTTCAGACCTCTCAGTTGCTAATTGCGTTCGGAATGCATTAACAGCCCCCCCCCCCCCTTAAAAAAGACAGGAGGAGTCCAAATAAACATGATTCCGGTTGACTGCTAAAATCACATACGTAACTATAAAATAAAATGTCCCATGTAAAGTTAGACGTGTTAAACATGCGAAAGAAGAGATTGTACCTGTGCCATGTCAGCACGATGTCTTCCAAGCACTCGTGGCTAGAGTTTCGAAACTGATCCATGATACCTAAGATGTGGGCCAGCACAGGTCCACTACCGGGGGGCGGTGCGGAGAGCATAGTCAATGGGCCCTGGAAGCACACTTCCAAGGCGGGCATCCAATCCACCTTGTACTCCTTCAAGTCTTCTGTGGTAATTATACCACCTACAAAAATAAAAAAAAGTATTGCGCATCAATTTCTCACTATTTATGAAGTAAATAGTGACTTAAATGGCGCCTTGTGTTACAAAACATCTATCGGAACTACAACACTAAGCACACTCATGGAAACGTTTGTGCAGAAAATCCACGATCTCATTGACCTGACAAGCAGTTGCGTAACGTTAGAACAAGAACAACGTTAGAACATAACGTTAATACAATGCCATCACAAACTAGGGATAAACAGTTATAGTGGCCGAGGAGTTCGTTGGGGCCTGTACAGTAGCTGCGACATGCAAGATGTACCGGACGAGGAAGCAGTTCAGAGGAGGTAGACATCCCACCAGTAACGACAGAAGAAGCAAAGAAGGATTTCAAAAAAATGCAAGGGGGCAAAGCAGCTGTTGAGGATCAGATAACAGCAAACCTCTCGAAGTATCGCGGGCAAATTGAGGCGGAAAAACTGGCAAGCCTGCAATACGCAATGCCTAATGACCGGGAGTGTAGCGGAATCTTGGGTGTACGCGAACATCATCCTAATTCATAAGAAAGGTGACAAGAAGGAATTAAATATTACAGGCCGATCAGCTTACTGTGAGTCAACTGCAAGGTACTTACTAAGGTAATCACTAACAGAATTTCTGCCACCTCAGATTTCAGTCAACCTAATGAACAAGCAGGGTTTCGTAAGGCTATTCTGTGAAAGGCGGACATTTTGACTTATCATGAGGCGAATTCGCGGCCAGACGGCTCCATCTTTCGGCAATTTTTTTGGTAAGCTCCACTGCAATGGAAGTGCTCATAATTGAATCGATAAATAATCTGCCTGGATAAACCCGACCCACAACCCTTATTATCCGAATGTCATAGCAATGCGATCGAAGTCTCGCCAATCTCTTGAAAATGTGTTATCGAATGAATATGGCATGTTTTGTATTACGGGAAACGTGTTAAATGGTACTTCAATTCACCCGAATATTTTCCCCCAGAGTATGACGTGTATAGAGCCGACCGTTACTACTCTCAGGTTCTGCTCAACAGGACGCGGTTCCCTTATTGCCGTAAAATCCTTCGGAATGCAGTTCGTCGCAAGGAATTGGCAGTATATTCTGAGCGTGTATGAGCTGAAATGTGCACAAACGATCATATGAAGCTTTTGGTTGGATCGTTTTATTACCCTCTAAAATATGACTCCTGAACATTTCGTGATCAACTCGGTGATCTTGGAATTTTCTGAATGAGCGAAATGATCGCATGGTTATTGTTCTAGACTTTAATCTCCCAGGGATTCACTGAAATTGTTTGGCAAGCACAATACATACTTTAGATATAAATATGGTGCGTGCAGGAGTTTTCTCTTTACTAAACCGCACTCAACCCAATCTCATTGTAAATCCAGCAGGTCACACACATCATCTCGCTCATCAAACTGCTGTCAGCGAATGTATGACCCCTACGGAACCCCTTGTCCCTCCAGTTGTATGACATGTTCCATTTGCTATATCACTTGCATTTTCTAGTGCTCTAATAGAGCATGTCATAACTTAGGAGTTCATGTTTTCAAAAGGAGACTGTTCCAGGCCTTATTTGTTTCCACGTAATCCTGATTGACCAGGTGCGCTTACCAACAAGAATGTAAATGAGACAGTTGGTGTGCTAACAAGGGCCATACATGAATCATTTGATTTGTTCGTCCCAAAACAACGATGTTTAGGAGCCGTTATCTTGCTTGGTTCTCTCGCGTGCTTGTTACGCAGGGAAGTGTGGTTTCACAGAAAGTACACGAATACGCGTAGCGAGGACTGTTATCAAACATTTTGGTGATGCCCGTTTTTTTGGTGAAACGAGTTCATGAACGCGACAACCAGCTATATTGTCACGGGACAGGTGGACAGTGCCCCGTGGCACCATAGCCCGTCGTCGAAGACGACGAGAAAAAGGGGGGCGTGCAGACTGAGCGGACTCTGCCATGGCCGCTTGTTAATACTGGTTGGGGCACGGTAAATTATTTTATCAGGTTTGTCTAAGTTTTTATTTTGAAAACGACTCTATCAAATCGACAAGTAAAATGCTTAAAACAGTGTTCAACTATTACATCCGTTTTTTAGATTCAAAGGATTATATGAAGCTTTAATTTTAGTATTCGTTGAAGCTGTTATTGAAATCTTAAGACGATAAATGAAAAGCACGTACTATTATTCTTGATTTCCTCAGCGAGCTCCACAGCAAAGTCTCCTTCGTAGAAATAATCTGCTCCTCCACTGTTTGCCACATCTTCGAGTGTCTGTCCCAGGTCCTCTTGAAGTAACGTTTGTCCTACTTTCAACAGCGTGCCGCTTCGGTTAAATATTCGACTGAAAAAAAAAAGACTCTACTTATTGTTAAGTGCTCACTGTTACTGGAAAGAAAAACAGCGATTGACTTGCTTGAATATTAGAAACTTCTGTAGCGGAAGGTTTCTTTTGAAATTTTTGGCAAATAAACAACAAATGGGCGGCTCATTTAGTTTTAGTGCAGTGCGTGCAAGAGTAGCCAAAGTGATTATAACTACGTGGCCGAAAGCTACACCTCATTCGTACAGCAGTACGACCACGAAACTGCGCTAACGATTAAGGTTACATGAATTGGAACGTGATCGTCATTTTCCAAGATTCTTCAAGTTTGTCTTGCAATACTGCGGTATCCAATGAGTGCTAAGTGTTTTGTTCTAGTCACACCGTTTTAGCGCCGGGTGGCGAAGGTCCGGCACTTACCTTTCTGATTGGCTTGCAATTCGAGAACACCATCTCTCTTGCCTCCCTACAAGCGACACGACAGATTCGTTATAAAAGTGTGCGATGATTTTCTTCATGTGGCATTCTTTTTTCATTCGCACTGTCCTTGTCAAAATTTGTGCATAATATGGCATTACAGCGTCAGAATTTTTAATGTGGTGATGGGCGCCAGCTCATCCTTCAAGTGTGGTATTCGGTATGTTCGTTGGGTTCTAGCAACCCTGAGAAAAAAATTTCCAAGCGCCAAATTCGATTCCCCATACATGGGTGCGGATAAGGTTTCTATACTTAAAACCAAATGCTACTACAATGTTCTCTCTAATAAGGACGTAGAGAAAGGTGAAGCTAAATTAGACGCAGGGCAACACGCAACCGTTGTCCTCCTAACACCACCTATCGCAAAACCTTTTCAGATATTAGCTTCCACTTTAAGCCAGGCTGTGCTCATATTTTCACGCTTTAAGCTGTGTAAAACTTCTCTTATTTCGGAAACCAGGCGTCAGAGAAGACGTTTTGGTGTATGCATGTCACGAACAGTGGGATCAAACAGACCGCAATGTTTCCTCGTTGTTGTTAATATAGCCCTGCAGAGGAGTCAGGACATTAGTTGCAGTCATCTGGGTATTGTAGTTTGTACCGTAGTTCAGTAGCAGAGCTACGGAAAGCTTTAGAGCATTTCGCTTTTCCTGCTTTGTAGACAGAAAAACAATAAATTAGGCTTAATCACGGAAAAAAATTATAAATTGAGATGATCTCGAAGAAGTAACTCAGGGCCAATGAATAATGATGAAATGCTAACGTTATAATGTTTTGTACGCTTTTTGGAGGACTTCGAGACCATGCAAAAGAAGGGCGTAGAACGCTGGTAGGCGGGTGGAAAAATAATACTAGAAAGCATAGCAAAACGTTTTTACTCAGTCCGTGCAGCCAGCTAAGGTTTTCTGTGCTTAAAAGTGGGTGTTGTTGGGCAACTGGTTTATGAGTAAATGGGGTACAAAGGGTAAATGCAGTATAACGCTCGTCCTGTCTTCTTCCTGTTTGGATTGACTTCTATGCAGGCTTTTGCCACGTGAAAGTTTCCTCGTGTGTACTGAAGCACCGCGTAGGCCATCCGACAGGCTAACGTGTAGGATAACTGGAGGTCCTTGCAAAGCACGGGTTGATTCACGGGCAACAAATTTGTAATGAACAAAATAAGAATGTGGGTATTGAGCGTAAATGTGGTACAGCTTTCATGCTTCTGGAAGGAGTGCCATGAAAGCTTGTTCCATATTTTGCAATGCACGCAGAACAGCACATTCATTCAAAATCGTAACAGGAAGAGAAAAAAAAACTGCTGTATTCTTTCACGAATCTTAAAAATGGAGAAACCCAATCCACCACCGAGCCGTACGACTACAGTTCGGATACTGAATGTTCTTGGAAGAAAACAAGGAAAACAGCTCTCGGCTATGTCTGCCTTCAGTCTGAAGTATCCGGAAAGTAAGCTAATGTAGACTGAGTCACAGCCCTCTTTGGGCGAATTCGTTTGTTTTAGTCTTTATTTTATGCTGCTCTTTTTTGCCTTATCTGAGGGGCTCATTGTTATTGATAATTGTAGGATTTAACGCGCCGACACAACGCAAGCGATGAGGTGTGCCGTAGTGGAGGGCTCCGGATTAACTTTTGACCACCTGGGGATCTTTAACGTGCGCCGAAATCTCGTACACACGGGCGTTTTTGCTTTTTCGCCTCCATAAGAAAAGCGGCCGCCACGGCCGGGAATCGAACCCGCTATCTCGTGCTCAGCAGCGCAACGCCTTAGCCACTGAGCCACCGCGGCGGGTCTGAGGGCTCATTGTGTCCCGCAGGCAAAGCCCACTGATGCTTTTCGCGTTAGCAACTTTTCAAGAAAAAATTCTAGACTGTATGTTTTTTTTTTTTTGCTGCAGCGATATTTATATTTTGCGGCCGCAGTGTCAAGAAAGCTAAGAACATACGTACATCAAAATTTTGGCAAAACCAGTATTAAAAGGTTAATTGCAAACATGTTTTTCACGCTTCCCCCGAAGATTTCAACAGTATGTTAAACACCTTCACTGAAGCTACAATAAACCAATTGCGTATTGGGCGTTCGGTGAAGAAGCTTACTTGAAGGTTGGAGGTAGTGTCCTCTTCATCTTCTTCAGCTTGTCTACTCCTTCTTGTAAAGCGTTCGCAAGATGTGCGCCCATAGGAAACCCACACTTCGCCAGCCGAACAGCATATTCGAAGAGGTCTCTCCAACAAAGTGTGCCATTCAGATGCTTGTGCAGCTCCTCGTAACCGCGAAGCTCACCCGGAACAGCAATCGCAAGGCCTCCTGCGTGTCGCGTTGCAATTTTTAACTTTTTGACGAAGAAATCATCTGCTCTGTACGGCTTTGGAATTAGCGTGACTAACTTGATTTGTGGACATATACGAGAGCATTGATATCGACAGATAATCTGGAATGAACCTCTTTAAAGAAACAGAATTAATATTTGGCAGAAAAGCATGTGACCCATTTAGTATTGCGTGAAATGACTTTGCTTTCCTGACTAATTACTGTCAAGTTTTCCAGTGGTCACTGATGTTTACTCGCGCACCTAGCACTGAAGGTCAAATTGCTTTGTGTTCAAATCACGCTTAGTGAAGAGCTCTACAAAATTACAGAAAAAGGGAAGTCATTGGCTGTAAACCTGTTGCCCACAAATGTCGACAAGCAATTATGCGCAAATGTTCGAGGCCTCTCAATGTTCCCTAAATTAGGATCCAAAGCAAGAGCATGCCGCTGCTTGCGATAATTCTTTTTTTTATAACAGTTCTACCGGGTTCCTCAAGTGAGCACTTCATGCCCTAAATTGTTAAGCACATCGTCAATAAAAAATTGTGACTACTTGTAATGGCAAAATATTCCATTTCACTAGCTGTTTGTAGAACATGAATTTCGTGTTCACGTTTCTTATTTCATTTACAAAAAGGCTAGTAACGAAATTTTTTTACTTGCCATTCATGGGCATGTTAAGTACAAATTTAAGGAGGGGCCTCTGATATAAATTTAAAAGGGTTTTGTTTGTGTCGGAAATCTACTCTCTAGTTCTTGTAGAGGCAAGTCCAAAAATTGTAAGCCCATTCGCTCATGCAAGCAAAAGCTATTGCTCCAGCATGGTAAGGCTATTTGTTGCCTCGGTGACTTGCGATGACGTATAGTCGGAGGCGAAGCATGCATTTCATGTTTATCAGCCAAAAGTCGCCTATATTTCCGCGATTTCTGACGGTGACGATCCAGACCTAGTTTGTTTGCAGCGTCGTCGTTGCCAAGACTACTTCAGCAAGTGGGTTGCAGATGGGAACACGATGCTTTGCAGTTCGCCATGCATTCGCTCGCGTTGCATCGAGATGGTGATCTAGCGTTCCGGTCATTAGACTTGGAGCTGGAGGTATCGCCTGTTGCCTAATCCTTGAACACCGTTGAAGCGCTTACACAATCGTATAGTGTGATTGCGTGAGTCTGCTCCGCATGCGCGAAAGTTACTGTGAACGCTAACTTACCGCACAGGTTTTACCGCCGCTACCGAGCTCCCTGCGCCCGCGAAGTGTACTCTCGCCCCTTGATTAGAGAAAACGCATTGCGTTTTGAGCTTAATGCTTGATACAGCCATAAAAGTAATCTTAGTTGAGGTTGCCTATTACATTCTCCTTGCTAAGTGATGCTCAGCAGCACAAAAAGAATGATTTGTTTTTTTAAATGGGCGAGTAAAATTGCCTCGCCTAATCGTGCTAAGCTTCGCCCGCTTCGTCTCTCTTACGCTTTTATTATGGTGCTGGTCAAAGTAATGTAGGTTTCTGCGTAATTATTACAAAACATTTTACTCCTTTTTTGCGAAAATATTTAGTGGAGTCGTGAATTCTAGTTAACGTTATGTTGCCTCATGGAAGAAAGAAAAGCTTAGAGAAGGCGCATTGGGGGAAGTGTGGGGGACGCCACATGTTTTTTTCATGCGCAGGGGGGTCACGCTCATCCGGTGTTCCAGTAACAGCGCCGAAGGCCGGCCCACCGAGGCCTTACGTCACTGTGAAGCCCAGCCGGTAGCCAATGATCGACACGAGGAGACCAAGCAGACGACAGTGGAGCGAGGGACGGCGGGGAAGGTAGTGTGTGTGCGACGAACACAAGCAAGAAATGGCGACCTCAAAAATGGCTTTTCTGGCCTCAGGTGGAGACGTCAAGGCCTTACCTAAGCTTCCTTTTTCTCCGTGTTTGGAGTTCATTGCGGAAACTAGATAGCGGCACCGAAATCGTGTTTTCTTTTTATAAATCTGTGCGGGAGATGGCTATGACTATTTTCAAAGAAAATAATTGCTGTAATAGCCTAATCTGGAAAGTCCAAGATTCAAGCTTTTTCAAGCGTAAGTGAACATTTCTCGGCAACGACGTTCTTTTTTTTCATTTGCTTTAAGACTAATTCAACAGATGTCGCTATTTGCATTACGGCAGCCGGTAAGACGGAATACGCAAACCGCCACTGCAGTGCTAAAATATGTCCTTCGTTTTCGGCGCAAAACGGACGCTCCTGTTTCCGGTAACACGGTAAAAGCAGAGGACACTAGGCAACATGGTTCGCTCAAGAGGCTGAGTGCATCCAACCATGATTTCCTACGATTATACCTTGATTGGAAGCGATGAAATGAAACACCTTGGAAGGAGTGGTCGTTGCCACAACCAGGAGATGCACCTGCTTTTTTCCCCGTAACATGAACAATTTTGAGGCTAGCTAGAAAAAGAGAATTAAAAAGTGGGTGCTAAAAAACGTTTTGGCTTCAGCAGCCAGAAAACAAAAGTCAAACTGCTAAAACTCTTCGTGGGGAAACGGAGCGCTGAGGGATCACGCGTCGTTGCTCCTGCGCTTACTGTACCAAGGACCGGTGAGCTTCGAGCCGGGTGTGTTAATACTTTACCCTCAGGTATAACAGAAAGATGTGACATTCTGTGAGCGCAACCAAAATGGAAGATGTTTTTGTGCCTTGTTGGTGTTTTGCGCTCGTAAAAAGGCTTTAATCAAGGTCCGATTACTACGTAACAGCATTTGTTCAATAAATGACCGCTGCGTGGTGACCCTATCGACCCCCAAGACCCCTTGTGGGGCACCTTAAAATAGGCTTTCTTTGTCGAAAGAAACGCTTCTGGCTTAGATATTTTGTATTTATCGCCTAAATATTGTTTCATACCAACAAAAAAAAAATACTCACCAAACGTTTCCATGTGCATAATCGCTTCGGAAAAAGCTGAGAGCCCGCGCCCGTCTAATAAATGTTTATACAGCATTATTCCCTGTGTCCATGATGTTATTTGTGTGCTAATGGCAGCATTCAGCAATTACTTCAGCATCGCTTCGCTTGCCATAAGACGTCGCAATGTTTTAACGTACGCAAATACCCACTCAGTCACTTGCGACTCGACGTTTTGCATACATATGTGGCTACTCCGCTTTATACAGTTTTTTTGGTAACACGATGCAATATTGACACACACACACAACTTTTACACTGCAAAACCTTGAAAAAATTGGCCATATCGAGTAGTTTCGTCTCTCGAAGTGCCATCATTCTTTACGGCGACGTTCGTTTTGGGTAGTCTGTAATGTAACTTTTGTGACAGCATTCCTTGAAGGGAACTCAGTGTTCCTTGAAAGTTCAAGTTTGCCTCCATATAAAGTTACCTCAGCCTACCTTGAAAAACAGAAACATTCAGCATACTTTCAGAGGCTTTCATATGTCCTTCACTCAAATCCTCTTGTTACAGTTTGGTCATGTTCAAGACTGGTCGTTGTGATGTATGGACGCACGGGCATGTCCATGTAGGTTGGATTGTCATTTGCATAAGCCTGTATCGCTCGTTCTGCTTCACTGCGTTTAATTTTTGCCCAGACAGCATAGCGATAAGAACGACGAAGCCCACTGTTCTGGAAACGCCGTTCAAGTCGATAGCTTCAGTTGCAACAGTGATTTTTATATGCGAAAAATGTTGCGCGACGAAGTGCAACTGTTTTTTGTTTCTTGAAATTATCTGTGGTAGTAACAATATTATGACGAAACACTTTAGGCCTTCGCGACAAATACAGCACACATGGGAACATTTGTCACCCCCAAAAGTAGTTACCAGCTTAAATAAACCTATCAATTGCCTGCCAATTACAGGGCATGCGCTAAAGCGTCAATGCATGTGATTGGCGGCATGGTACCTCCAGTTTTCCTTATGGTATAGGTTTTCGAATGCAGGCCATACATAGGCTTAATAGAGTACATTTACCTGTTTTATGCACGCTACGTAAACAATTAACTTACCAAATATGCTTGAGAAAGGCCTTTTTTGGAACATATCTCTCGTGGCGCTTTTTGGTGCTACTTCCCTTGCTACTAAACTTCCGCTTTCGACGTGTTCCTGTAAGAAATAGGGATGCCACTTGAACGTGCCTAGTTAATACGAGATTCGATGATCTGGAACACTAACAGCTGCGCCTTGTCTATGACGGGCAAACGTGACTCGTGATAATGAAAAAACATTTGGTGTAACTTTAGACCCCAGACTGAACTTCCTACCGAGGGGATGCCCTTTTAATGTATAAATGAATTGATTCAGGTGGCTGTTATGCAAATTCCAAAAACTATACGTGTTTTAAAAAATTGTGTTTCAATCTGTACTTGGCTAGTAGTCACTGTGGTAGGTATATCCTCTAACTACTTTCAATAGGTACAAAACTGTCAGGAAGAGTATTATATGCCACTAAATTAGTCCTCGAACGAAGAAATCTCACCGCACGTGATATGACCATGTACGAGATGGCTTCAGTTCTGACCTACTACACTTTGCCTCCTGTATTCCTCGGCCCTCGTGCGCTTTGAATGGGCTGACATAACTGCATTTGGCAGCTCTGAATGAAACCTGCACGTGCAGCGCGGTCGATATTTCCGCCTGTTCCCCCGTACACTGACGATCACAGGACGTTGCCACCTCCTACCCACCCTTCACAAATTCAGGCTTCATGATTGATTGATTGATTGATTGATTGATTGATTGATTGATTGATGGATTGATTGATTGATTGATTGATTGATTGATTTGATACAAATAAAGACGGACACCGTAATTCTGTGCCAAGGAAAGGAGCATAAAAGTATTACTTGCTTTGAGTAAACAGTGGCTATGAAGCCGCCGCCTATTCCCATCGAATGAGGAAGCACGACTCCCATGCACAGAAGCGTCGCGATGGCTGCGTCCACAGTTTTGCCACCTTTTGCATAGATTTTCCTGAACAAAAAAATGTAACAGATAATACACTTGTGTTTATCACACGTACACCAGAAACTTACTTATACATGCTTAACAGGGGCTCGGGGTTATGAGGCATCTAACTTAAGCGAATGATTTGTGATACACAAGTGGGGGAATATAAGGCAAGAATATAAAACCAATTTAAATGTTGTACTTTTGTAATTTACGGAAAGTTGTTTTCCTGTTATTTTGCCTGGTGTTTGCACCTGGAAGAAAGTTTGAAGACTTCTACTGCCACAGCACATTCTCGTCTGTTTAAATTCTCGTTAGAAATTAAATTCTCGTTAGATCTGGCACGCTGACTATTTTTAATGTGACGCTGATAATATTGCGGAAACTGACCATCAAGCGCCGCTTTCGAGTATTGGGAATAAGGACGCTACAATTAGGTGGGACTTAGGACCAGCACTTCTTTTAAAAAAGGGCAAATTCCAGCTAGGTTATTCTGAAATAATTGTCGATGAGCAGCGATGACGTTTTGAAAACGGTTTGTTCAAATCGGCGATTGAATACATTTTTTTTCTCTGAGTATAGGCAAGAATTATAAACACGAATACAATAAAAGGAAACGTACATAACTAAAGTCAGGGGAGAGAGAGAGAGAGAGAGAGAGAGACGATGAGAGAGAGGAGAGAGAGAGAGAGAGAGAGAGAAGAGAGAGAGAGGAGAGAGAGAGAGAGAGAGAGAGAGAAGGCTTTTTATTAGTGGAGAAAGCCGAGATGTTTGCAAGAATTTCGACACCGACATGCTACCTGGAGCGGGAAGGGGGAAAGGGGGAAATAAAAGGCCCGATAGGATACCGGGCAGAAGGAAGAGGAAGAAACAGCAGAAATAAAAGAGAGAAATATAACAAAAATGACGCACAGTTTGTGAAAGTGGTGTGATTAAAAAGTCTGTTTTTTAACTCTAAATCTTGGCAATGACGCCAACGTAAGTAGTTTGGACTATTAAGTACGCTTAATTAAACGAGTGACAAACCAATAGGAAGTACCATAGTAGGAAAAAAAGCAGCTGACCAACCATTTTAGAGAAACAGTCTGTGAAAATGAAATGCCGAAATATTTTAGTGAAAGTTTGCAACACAAAAATTCTGACATTAGATTGCTAATTACTAACAGAAAGAACTTTATCTTTTATTGATTCAGGAATATCGAAGCTCATGAAGTACAGTCAAAACGGCAGCTTATGAGTGTGCTTGCTGGTTTTCTTAGCTTTAATAAGCCAGCCGCAGATTATTTTGACTTTCCTGATAAGTTTCAGGACTGCTTGAATTGTTAGGACGCGCCGATAACTTTGTGTTAAAAACTATCCTACTAAGTTTTAGCGACTTGGAGACGGAAATAATTCGTATGGCGTCTAAGCCAAAGTAAAGCTTCACAAATCATATGGCGTATACCTGTATCGTTCTTTCAGGTTTGTAATTATTTTAACTATCCTGTGTAAATATATTTACGCAGGATGCAATGTAAAAATTCTTGCAGACGTTTACGTAGACCTTGTCTGAAGTGTCTGCCTGACTTCGTTTTGGCAGAATACTAGAGCTCCAGTTTTAACGTCTTTCAACCTGAATATTTAAAGTTGGGGTTTAGGTTCAAATACCTTAGCTACCTTTATTCCGAACTCCCTGCGTCATAGCTCATTTTAGTTTCCCCCAACTTGGTGAAATCAAATTTTTGGTAATGTTGCGACCGGCGCCTCGAGCTGCCGACATCCAATAGTAGGCAATATATTATTGTTCTTGTTTTGAGCGAAAATTCGTTTCGGAAAGACATGAGTTCGAAACCTACAAACTCGAGCATTCATGCTGGAAAACGGGAAATATACGTGAAATGTAAGATAATATCGCCAGAATTATATTAGAAGGTAGAAAAGACCCCAAGAATTTCCAACACTCTTTTCGTAACCTTCTCTTCCCTTTATCTTGTATTTAGGACGAAACTACCCAATTCAAAGCAGCCACCCTAATTGCGTAGCTCGTTTATTGGAGTAAAGCTTTAGGTTGAAAGTGGCCCCTTGGTTAGCTTTTAACTTCTGCTTTTCGTCACGTCTACCCCTTCCCGTTCCTTTTTTTATATATCTTCGAATTGCTTGGTACTTTCACTTTGCTTAGTAGTTCTTTCTCCGCTCAATGATCACCGCCGCATGAAGTTCCATGCACCACCGGACTGACGCCTTCCTTATACATTACAGCTGTCCCTCTCTCTTCCTCACCAAAACCCACAAGGACGCATGGCGCTTGTTTGAAGCGAAAACTAAGGGCCGTGCTGCAACTAGCACGAATTCAAACACATTTCTGTTGTAGCATAAGTTCTTAAGCTATGCTGGCTTCGTAGCAGAATGTAAACAATTGAGGTTTATTCTGACTGCGTGGTGCTGGCCCTGATTTAAAGGGACCAGGCAAACAAAACCGAAGTTTGGTTCACAGGATAAATTGCCTCATTAGCATCGTACTGACATCACTTTTAACGACAACTGCGCTCAAATACGCTACATCATTACAAAAAAACGGAATGGCCATGTGACCCACTAGCTCATTTCGGAAACAGAACTAATGAGGTCATATGTGCCAGCTCTGGGATTTGCTGAGGCCGGCAAAAGCAAAAGAAAATTAGGCAGGGCTTATAACCATGCCGAAGGAGCTACTTGCGCTTAAATGTAGGGCGCATTCTTTTTATAGCACTAAGAATGGTGGGGTAAACAGCGAAGTTACGAAAGTACACGTAAACATAGAAGTACCGATGCGTACTGCGCGCACAGTGCATGCATGTTTCAGCCGCACAGCACTACGGCACTTCGGGGCCGATTGGCGTAAGCGAAGGAGTCTTACGTGACCATATTTGTCGAGGAGGCACCATGTTTCACGAAACAATTATTTTCAACCTGAACAAAAACAAGCCAGGTAAAAATACGGTCAAAAACAAAGCAAAGGAGAAAACGGCCGGCCGTGGTATGGTGGCGCCACCGTCTAGGTAGACTAACGGTAAACAAGGCTCCGCAGCACACCACATTTAGCTTGAAGACTTGTTTTTGTGATGTCATTACAGACGTCATTAAAACCCACGATTTGGCGTGAGAATCAAAATTTTACCTTAAAGGGGCCATGCAGACAAAATACAAGTTGTATCCCAAATATTTCGTGTTTATAGTGCCCACAGCGCTTGTCTGGCAGCAAATCGTGTGTATTCATTGAGAAATTTGGTTGAAATTTTGATTCTCTCGCTGCATCGTGTGTTTTCTTGACGTCAGCAATGAAGTCACAAGGGCGGGTATTCAAACGAACTTTTAGTGCGTCATTAGGCTCTGCAGAACTGCTTAACGTCACTCCTTCACGACGGCGCTACCACACTGAGCCGCGCACTGTTGTCCGCTGTTGCTTTATTTTTTGACCGTATTTGCCGCTGGCTTGTTTTTGTTACGGTAGAGAGTATACGTTTCCTGAAACATGGGGTATGCTCGACAAACAAGACAACGTCGCTTGCGCCAATTGGCCAGTGTTGTGTAAGACAACTCCAAAGCGGCGGACTGCTGTGCAGCTAAAACAAGCATGGTGTGCCCAGTACCAACAGCAGTGCGCCTCGTTACTTCTATGTTTACGTGTATTTTCGTAACTTTCATTGTTTACCCCTCCATTCTTACTGCTGTAAAATGAATATGCTATATTTTACGCGCAAACAGCTCATTCTGCAAGATTATAAGCCTTGCCTAATTGGCGTTTGTTTCGCCGGCCCAGCAAATCGCACAGCTGAGCATATGAGATCAAAGGTTTTGTTGCGGGAAATGAGCTATAAGTCGCATGTCCATTTCTTTTTTTCCTAATTATATAGCTTATTTGCGCGAAGTGTGCGTAAAAGTGGTGTCAGTATGATTCTAACGAGGCATTCTTCTGAATAAACCAAACGTGTTTTTTTTCTGCATGGTCCCTTTAAATTTACTAAAATCTCAGTGAATAAAGCATTGTTTGCTTCCGGACAAGCGCTGGAGGCACTATAAAACATAAAACCTTTCGCACAAAGCAAACGTGTTTAGTCTGCATGGCCGCTTTAAGGACTTCTCTTTAGTTGGCATGTTTACTTGTTATTTGTAGGCCATATTACTATCCAGTGGCACCCACAACATAGTTTTCCAGAATTCATTGTTCTCCAAGCATTCGATCTGTTTCGCAGTACGTTATGGCTTCAGTTCCGCCGTGTTTCACACCCCCTGTGTAATACCCTCTTGTGTTAGGGTCTCTGGAGGCATTTTATAAATATAAAATAAATACATAGATACGTAAACACATTGTCACGTTTGTTGTGATGCTGCGGAAGAAAAAAAAATTGGGAGCCATACTATTCTGTGACGGTGGATGACCAGCGTAGCTTTTTAGCATAAGACAAAGCGGTGACAAAGAGTTGAGGCGAAAGGTGTGAACAAATTTCATTTCTTTCGAGTGTTGCCGGCGCTCATACCTAAAAAAGAGTTTTCCATTTCTCACAAGATTCATTTCTCACGTAAACCCTATCTATCGATCCCGCGGCAGTTAGAAGCGGTTAAACCAAGTTTATTAAGCGAAAGCTGAGTTTTGGGGCTAGAGCACACAGTGAACGCGCACAGCGTTGCTCCGCAAGACTAACGTAGGCGCTACACGGCGCAGTGGGCACACTGTGGGCCGGATCGGGAAGTGAACTTGGATGCAGCCAGTGCCTCCTTGTATGATTTCCTCGGCGAGATGCCGTTATTCTTTGTCTCATATCTCCCTCCCCGCAGCCCTCCCGATAAAAAGGAGCTGTTAAATGTTTTGCTCCACAAGCGTACGAGACATTGACTTCACCTTAGCTGAGCTTGTTCATATTCGTTTCCCCAATGCCGCTCTCCGCATCCCTACACTCGGAACGACAGAACGATTACACGCTTTCACGGAGCAACCGCATGGGGCGCTGGCTTGACTTGGCTGCGCTAGCAGTTCCCAATGACACAACGGAAACGAGCCGTTTTGAGTTCGAATTTGAGTTTGATATAAGTTTGCTGAGGAAATTTAGCCAGATAATATATTCTTACCTGGCAACTTGTGCACAAGGCGCCGCGTCAGTGCTGACCGCCCACCTGCTGTAGATTCCGAGGCGGGAAGGTGGAAGCGGCGGCTTTACTTCTGCTGAAGCCGACCTACTTTCCGGCTCGCATTCTATATGGAGCTTCTCTGAGCAGCGCTCATTCTGGGAATTCGTGGAGTGTGCCACATCCACGTCTATGAGAAGTACACTGCTGATCATAAAAAATCTCGTGACTTGTACTATGCTGCAAGGCAAGAAAGGAAAACAGTAAAAGGCGCAAGCCAAAGCTCTTAAAAGCATTTTTTTCTGCATTTTTAATTCAAATCTTGCATGACCACAGCCCAACAGGTCTACGATACGAGTGGTGTCATTACAACAATGTAAATGTCATTACTGCGATCCTGAAAACAGCAGTTGAAGCAGGTTGATACAGAGGCTTTTGTGAGAACAATTCTGGGGCCATATTCTGCTTGAAACGTAGGTAATACGTAACAAATTACACAGTTTTTTCACACCCCGGGGGTTGTTTGAGAATAAGGACGCTAATCCGCGAGCGTTTCGGGAAGGTTGCGACCGGGTTGTGAAGCCAGTGACGAGTTGACTGGACAGCGCCGCTTTCCAAACTACGACTTCGGCTGGACGCAGTGTCGTTCATTTAGTTTCATGTTCTAGGTACTTTTCCAAAGTAGAAACGAGACGAAAATATCCTGAAGCAGAACGAACATGCTTACAACTCCTTTTCGGCAGAAACTCCTCCCCAGTAGGTCCCCACTGCCCGCAAAAAGAAAGAAGCCGACAAGATTAATTTCGTGAAGTATCTGGTCGTGTCAGATGCATGCAGCCTAAATTATGGCACGCTATTAAAAACAACAGCCTCATTTGCTGCTCAATACTGACAACAAAGCGCCCAATATCACCTCCTCGGTAGTTGTGAAGCCGGACTTGACAGTCTACACGTTGCAGGGACACTGCAGATGACTGGGGTGCCACTTGCTTGTGAAAGCTGCAAACATGATCTGACCATAAACAAGAGCAGCACGGCGCCGTCAACAAATTCCTTGCCCTTCCGTCTTAGTATTTACAGGGGAAGGCACTGACAGTGGTAAATGCTGTGGCCCACAACTATGTTGCCGTCGAGGAAATCTCCAAACGAGCGGAATTTGGGAAGTTTCCAATCCAGCGACAACTCGTGACTGAGCTAACGGTGGAATTGCTCTCCGACGACGACTCGTCTGACTTCGACGTTTGCGAGGAAAGATACAAAATTGAAGCGGTTTTGAGTACGTGTTGTGGTGTCGCATTACCATTTTTCGCAAGAATGTCTGCCGACTGCTCATATAACAAAGTGTGCGACGAAGAGAACACGTCTCAAAAACAAAAGTCCGGACCTCCAGGCACTCACAAATAAATAAGCCGACGTTTGTTTGATACCCCAAAGTAAACTCATATACCTTTATTGGTCTCCAAATAATTCATAAAGGTGGAAGAAGGCCGCAGCCGCAAAACCTCGTGCAGCCGCATTGCTTCTACAGTATGTTTGCGCGCAGCCGGAGCAATCACAGTAGCGCTACGTCACCGAGCCTGCCGCACGGCTTTGAAAACGTCAAGGTGGCATTGCTCCAACGCCCGTTAGGGCATTGCTGTTTCCAGTTCCCGGCACGCGCTCTCTTCTCGAGATTGGATTCTTTACGACGCGCAATTTTCTGCCCCTCATAATGCGCAGGCTTAAAACAAATAGATCTAAGGGTTTCACCTAAAAAATCATGCGAAAATAGTGACTAATTGCAAAGCCTGATGACTTATACTTAGTAAAAGAGATATCCTACTTCCATGAGCACTTGGGTTGAAAGCCAATGGTAAAGTAAATTGGAAAGTTGTGCAAGTTAGTAAAATTGGTGAGAACAAGCCGAGAAGAAATCAGAAAGCAACTTTTACGTCGGAAATATGAGTCGTGTATAAGTAGCATAAAGAATAAAGAGAGGTATTTCAACGGCCGTTAATTTTTACTCGCTGTGTAGCGCCGCCCTGTTAAATAATTGCACAATATTATTTTTTTAGGGGGGGGGGGGATATCACCTAACCCAAAAAATTACATTGCTTTATCTGCTCTCACCCCCTATTAGTATTGCCTTTCACTATACAAAGTCAGCACGAGCTTTGAAGTCGCTGAAAATGTCAACAGAAATCCGCGAGTGTTCATTGTGCTGAAAACAACGAAGTAAATTTTCATTGGAGTGGTATGCACCTAAGCTTTTCTGAGTTGAGTTCCTTAAATACGAAATCAATGACCACTGAAGGTTCCCTGAGGGGATCAGCCTTTTGTAACCATTGTGTAATGCTAAACAAAAAACACGGACGGCGAACACAAAGTACACAGCATAGGCGTTGGTTACTAAATTCAGAAGGGTGAAATGTAGCGGAATTACAGACCGGCACATGATATGGCGTTCGTACGAATATGGTTAAAAGACGTTTACAGCACTTTTTCCGGAATACCCATTTAGCTTGCGTATAATCGGATTGGCGCGTCACTCCCACATGCACTCGCTGTCTTTCTTATGTAGCTGCCTTTAACTATTTGCCCCACAGCCGTCCTTCTGCTATTGTTAGTAACTTTAATCCATGGTTCAGAACCGAAGGCATGACAATCAGTAGGCAAATGCCTACGCTAAGTATCTCTGATAGATAATTCTTGTTCCCTGGATCTGTCTTTAACGCCTGTCCTGTCTACTTTGCGTCCACCTTCTGTCATTTTCGCTGCGTAGAATTCCATGAGAACTACTCAGCTTCTTTAGACCAGCGGGAAGTTCTAGGTTACGTTAATATGTTACTGTACCCAAAGCGATCATTCAGTGAGCCCTGCCAATATTTCACCAATGACGTACAACTACTCGATTTTAAGGCTTTCAATATACTGACCTGCAAAAGGAGATTTTGAAGCGCATTTTTCCTCGATCCAAGTCCGCTTCAGCAACTGTCAGATATTGTGAAGGTCGAGATGTTGCTTCTTGGCAGCATTCCCCCTCTAGCAGTGTTCTGCGTTGACGCAACCACTTCGGGTGATCCAATAGACCGGAGAACGCAGCAGGTCTCTAGCCTGACTCACCTTCAATCTGAAGAAAACAAGCGGCCATAAATGTACAGAATTACACAATATATCATACCGTTCTCTCGCAGCCGCTGATGCAACTGCGAGAAAACTACAGAGAAAAATTTAAGAAAACAACTGCCAATATTGTTCTCATTGTCATTCTAAACATTTCGCGACATTCCAGCGGCATTGTCTGCAGAGATATCAGGTAAGAAAGAGTAAAAAAAGGTAAATGTTAACAATTATTTTCCCCCTTGATTGTTGAGTTTTGAAGGATAAAAGCGCCTTAGCCTTAAAAGTATAACACAACCAGAATATTTGCAGATCGGCGTATCCTAGAAAAGGTAACAAACATCGCTCTCCAAAACTGTCTACACAAAGTTGTATAGAGGCTGCTCGACTCGCTCTTCACTATTTTTCAAGAGTGTATTCATAGTACTGTACCGGGATAAATCTTCCGAACTGAGTACCCGTGTGAAGATCCCGGGAAATTTTCACATAATTGATGACAAGTGCTATGGGAACCCTTGAACCGGGCTTGCAACAAATAGGAACAGAAACTCCGAACAATTACTACATACTGTAACCTTTATTTGCAATGTGTAATTTCTCAGTTTCTTTTCATCTCATCTTAAACCAGCGCGTCAGGTACCTTCCCTAAGTAAAGGTGAGTCATTCAGTCATTTCTTCCATCTCAAGCAAGGCGCTCAAACAGTACGCCTTCTATGAAATACAACACCCTGAAAGAAACTATTGCCGCAAGCAATTTCGTATGGTTCCCTGAGCCCGGCGTCTTGCTCCGATTATAATGTGCAGAACTAGTCGAAAGCAGCCGTAAGGGTGGCTTGCGAATTCAACCGCCCTGCGGACTAGCTGGAATAAAATTGGCCGCGTCTTTGCTTGCTTCGCTGCAAATGTCAAAAACTGGTAGTTTTCCAGCCGCTCCTGCCACCTAAGACCAGCTCCTCTCTCCCTCCTCTCTCCCTCCTCTCCCCCTCGCGCTCTTCCATCCACTGTTTCTCTCTCATGATGAACGCAAGGAAGTTTTTAGATAACCAGGGCGATTATCAAACCTAAGTCAAAGCCCTGCTTTTCTGATGGCTAGAATTTTTCGAAACAGTAGGAGCTGTGACAAAATTTTTAGCTAGACAGCTGTTAACTGCTTTAGCAAGTCATTATTCACATGCAAAAACTGCAGTAGAGCTACGAAAGAAACTTGTCCACACTTGCATTATTCACTCCGCGACATCCTCATACTCTATTTTTAGGACCACCCTCTTCTGCCGCCTTTGTGCAACAAAGCTTCAAGATTGTTTGCCTCGCTGTGTTGCAAGATTTCGTGAAACATCTTGTCAGGGCATTGTTAATAAGACCCACGTTCATTTCTCAAGTATGTGTATACTGGCTGGAGTATTGTTGGCCAACAATTGTGTTAATGGAGTTTCCTGCTGCCATGAAAACCAAACAGTTTATTAGTATTAATTTGGATTTTGTACGCTCACTGTATGTTTATTTTGCTAACTCATGCAGCTTCGCGGAAAATAGTGGGTTGCGATGACAAATGATGGGTTAGAAACCAAAGGGCCTTTGGTATTTTTTTTCTACCTTTGACCTTTTTAGGTATCAGGACTGCGCTGATGCACAAAAATTGGCTATTGTAGCTCGAAAAAAAAAACCAGAGCAATCAATTCACACAAATGCAATTTGTTAAGTATAAAATACAGCGTTTTGCTACAATCTTTGCCACTTGAAGTGATTGATTCTAATATGTGTTACACTATACACTCTTAGGCAAAAAGGACTAAAAGTTTGTCCTTTCGGGGACTAACGGCCTCTGCCACAATCATTAGCCCTTTGTGGACTAACTGCGAGGGGACGAACGGTTAGTCCCCCACCCGGATGGTCCGTTCCGATACTCCCCAAGGACGAACTGCGTAGAGTGCAGAAAAAAGAAAAAAACTCCAGCACGGGCAGAGATCGAACCCCTGACGCCCGGAAATATACACAAGGAACCCGACGCGCGATCCGCTGGACCACGCCGCCAGGTGGTAGGTGCGGTAGATAATATTCAAGTGCACAGCGTGTAGTTCTGTGCATAACGCAACAGATCCATTGCAACTGGTGCCCGAATTTCTATCTGTGCAAGCGAACGTGACCGCGTTTTGCGCCTTGCGCTTAGCGCTTTGCTAGGTTTAGGGACTATTGCTCAGTTCGATTCGAAGTAGAGCCTCACAACCATAGTTTTTCTCGTAAATAACAATCAACTCGCCGTCGCCTAGTTGAGATAGGTAGCTGGGCGATCGGACGACTCATTTTTTTCCGCACAAATTAGCGCAAGCTAAGTGCTTTCTTAGCGTTCGATACATATGTTAAGTGCTCTATGTAACGTATGTGAAAGGTATCGTCTGTGTGAGTGTCAGAATAAGGAAACATGCCATATTTTCCTGCATCGGCGAAAGCGAATTTCGCGTTGCTTAGCCTGAATTCTTCCAATTCGCGTCGCTAGACGATTGCGACTGGGAAATGCAAGCGGGTTTTACAGCAGTTGCAGCATTGTCATAGCTTTGGTGCCCAAGGCAATTATGTACCGAGGTGTTAAAAGATAACTTCGAGACGCTTACCTGTAGCGAGCATTTTTGTTTTGCAGTTTGTCATCAGCAACATGCGTTTTTTCTCGTCTGTTAAACATATACATATGCATCTCGCTCAGGAATCCACTTTTGCTATTGTCAGTAATTTTTGCGTTACTGTTAAGGCGCTTGAAAGCTTTCATCGGCCTTTATTACCTCGCACGAATCGTATGCAACTCAGCGTATCAACATAACATCGCCGAGAAGCATATGACAATCGCGCTTCGCCGCTCCTTGCCATTACCCGCCGCTCTACTAACCCTAGGGGATTTTCTTATACCTAACATCATTATGTTCTCCCGTGGCACCATCTAAAGCACCCAGTGACTGCAATGGCTTGTGTTGTGGAAATATAAAACTGTTCGCAGACATATGCGCGAAAGTGCAACGACGACGCCATTAGGGGATTAACGACGCAGCAAAGAGACTAACTGCATGCGTTTCGTCTTCCTGTTACTCCTCATAGACCGGCGGGGACGAACAGTTAGTCCGAATTTATGCACACGGCACGTACTCTGCCGCAGATACTCCCCTTGAAGATGAACGGTCGCCCGCGAAGACTAACGGCTGTATTTTAGTCCCTATTTTAGTCCTTTTTGCCTAAGAGTGTACCATTGAGAGTAGTAGAAAACTCATACTAAAACAGTGAGCTAAAGTTGGTTTTGTCCAAAGACAAGCGCAGTGTTTTTTTCGCGCCTTCGTGTTGTTCAGTCTTCATTTGAGTGCTGCAGCTTCGCAGCTAACACTGCAGTTCAAATTAAGTCAAATTAAGTCAGTCGCACAAGTGGGGAACCGACAAGTACCGTTGACTATTCGCCTTTAGAACGAAGGAACTGCATATATATGCCTCGGGCAGCACGGTATCCTCATTCCTCAACCTCACCGGCAGGTATATTATTAACATGGACGCTATTCGAAGCGAAGTGCCCAGTCGAGGCCTGTTTATTTGGTGTGGTATAAACAAAAAGTGTGAGGCCAATCGACTAAGTTGAGTCCGGCTCACAGCTACTCTCTAGTTCAGCACATCAACTATAAGAAGAGAAATGCCAAAACAAGCACAGGGGAGACATTTGTCGGCATAACTTCTAACATCCCTGGCTTTGAATTCACACCACAAAACAAAAGTGTATTTTCTGGAACAAGGCCGGGCGAAATTATGGGCGCAGTGTCTTCATGCGAATACGGGTTTATGGGGTTCTTCCTGCGCCTGCTATCATTCACCCACAAAGAGAGATGATGAAAAAAGTAAACTCCGGCAACCAGAGTATGAAAGCGTACACATTAGCTAGAGGGATCAGTCCTTGCAGGTTCATTTGGGGTACTTGAAAATAGCCATAGTTGAGCAGAATATGCCTATTTTGTTTTCAGCTTCTTGAAACGGAGGTTGGGCTTTTTATAAAAAGCAATTTACATAGAGGCTGGCACATAGCAGGTTTTTCGCATGCTGGCAAGGGATGTAACGCGGAAATTTATTATGGGTAAGTTTAAATGCCACTTTTCTTGCAAAACGCGCACCCTAGACAAACGATCCGCGCTTTGTTTTGGACGCCATTGATGACTCGGAACCTTAATGACGTTAATGGAGGATACTCTCCAGCCGCTATGGCTGTCAGGAAGCATTGGAAAGGCTGCGCTGGTAATGAAGCTTGCCTTCTGCCACGATTAAGCTTGCAATTTAGTATCTGCACGTGTGATTAATTTTCTAGCTTACAACCATGTTGCTTCAAGTATCTGACGCTTCCACCTGCTTTGCACGAACGAGTACTTCTTAGCATTGACTGTTAGTGGCATCGGCTAAGGAATTTGTTTAGAACACTTCTAACCAAGCAACCGGCAGATAGAAGGAAGGACGAAGAAAGGACGGAAAGGCCGGGAGGTTAACCAAGTGTAGAGCCTGGTTTTCTACCCTAAACTTGGGGAGGGGGTTCAGGGGATAAAAGAGAGAGTGGGAGAAGAGGAAGAGATAGGAATGGGAAGGCGCGCACTAAAGTCCGTTTCGGGGACTATGGTATTTCGTGCAAGTTCGTTTCACCAAGGAGACGTAAAAGGGTTTTCGTCGCGTTGTGCGAGGTCGATGTTAAAGACCGATGACTTAGGAACGTTTCTACTGCAAATGGTCGATTGTCCATGGGGCTGAGCGCGGTGGCAAGCACGCTTCTCTCCGACGACTATTCGGGGCAGCGACATAGCACATGCTCTATAGTCTCTTCCACCCGACAGGCGTCACAGTGGGCGCTGCAGGCCATCCTGATGAGGAAGCAGTAGGCTTTCGTGAAGGCCACTCCCAACCACAGCCTACAAAGTAAAGTCGACTGGGGTCGAGACAGCCCATTTATATAGTGCTTAGCATAACGTACAGTACTGCCTTAACCCTTGTTTATTATCTAAGTAACCATTTATGCTCGAGACTCAGCGGCCTTATATATTCAATTTACGACCAAAAAGTAGGCACGCACTCGAAAAGATATCACTCTTATGCTGTGGACATATCTTATGTTCGCGGTAGACGCATAATGAACGAACCAACGAACGCTGTTGCCTAACTTATTTGGTTCTTTGGCGTTCATAGCAATTCCTACAATTCCCTACCCTTACGCCTACTTTCTGTCTTTGGGGCGGCGCGGTAGTGCGTTTTCAGTTCCGGGTACCGCTGAGCGCGTAGGGTGGAATTATATTTATTTTTATTCAATACAGGAGGCGTTAGTTTAATTCAGCCTACTACTCCTTTTGTATCGTTAGCGGCTCAAGGCCGGCGTGCATTTCTTACGTGCGATAGTACGTTTTTGAATGCAGCATCCTCGTAATAAAAGATAATCGTAGCCATACAGTACTAAAAAGTACGTTACTAATTACGCTACCTCACGCAGCAAACTTGGTGTGTATGTTCAATGAAGTGTTGCGATCGCTCACTACAGCTTGGATTAAAAAGTCACAAAAATTTAGAAAATTTTAGCCTCTTTCAGTATAATGCAGCTGCCATAAATGCAGATATATTACTCGGGGCAATAGCACTTGCTTCCTAATGCAAGACAATTCCAAATGAGGGAAAACAGGTATCGCACCCTCAATTCACCTTCCGCACTACGATTCGTGTCATCGCAAGGGGTCGAGGTTGTGGCGCAGGACTGGTGAAGCTTCTTAAGAATTTTTAAAGCAAACCCAGATGTAGGAACATGTAAACCTGAAATAAATATATGCTGGAATTACTCCCAAGCCTGCGTGTTTTCAAAAGGCGCGAATATTTATTTTTGTACGTGACTGAGAATGTTCTTTTCATTCAACATCATCAGCATATCACGCAGCAGCCTTTTTATGTCCATTGCAGGACAAAAGCCCCTACGAGTGACCTGCAGCCGCTGCGGCAATATTATTATATACTCACAGCCAAATTTAAACGTCTAAGCCCGGTATATATGTTCATACTTGTCAACTTTGTTGAACAAAAACAAGACATTGCGCAAATAGAAGACAGGAAATTAGTACACAAGGGATATTTACAGTGTTCCTTTATTAAAAAAATTCATGGATGCTTGGTTTTTCGATAGCAAATGATATTTTACATCTACTGCAGAAAACGACCGCCTGCTGTTGCCCGCGCCATCTCCTAGCGGCAAATGAGAAATCACGCGGCAACAGCAACTAAAGGTTCCACTAGATAGAGTCCACGTCCTGCTTGGAACGCACGTGGAGCACGGTGACGCGGTTCTATAAACCTTGAAGTCGGCCGCCTCGATTCACGCGCGTCTCCGCCGTACTGCAGCGCTGGCATCGAGGAGCCCGGCCCGTAGCAGTGGAACGCGGTAAATTAAAATCCTTTTGAGCAAACCTTTACTGTGTTTACTTTGGGGTGAGCGCGACGGAACAGGAACAGCATGAGAGGTGAGCGGGAAAGCAAAGGGCGGCATTTCCTTGGTAAATTCTGCTCTGCAAAGACTATCGTCTTTTGACGACATTTGAAACGAAAGGAGCATATACAAGGCCAATTTTTTATTTGAACAATTATACCTTCCATTGAAGTTTGTTCCCTGATACAATAAGCTGTTTTCCTGCCACTAAGCGTTACTCCCATCATTCTTATTTCCATGGACCATTGAGCCGACCTACGTTTGCTTTCCAGTGATTTGGTAAGGCGCCAAGTTTCCGCTCCGTATGAAATGACTGGCACGACGCATTTGTTAGATCCTTCTTTACAGTTAGATTAATTTTCATTATTTCGGAGTGCTTCCCAAGTGCAACCCAGCCCACACCTATTCTACGCCGGATTTCTTCCTCGTGGTTGGGATCAGCACTGGGCTGCTATTCGAGAAGGCCCGAGTTTGAGGAAACTCGGGCAAGGCGGATCTGTGGCGTTAATAATAAGTTCATAATAATACTTCGAGACAGGGATTAACCGCTTTAAAAATGCGATTCATGCTATTTGCTGGTTATTGACGTGACATAATCGTTCCAGGGCAGCGTGCTCCAATGATGCGCGTCTGTGGAGTGGCGCATCTTTCAGCGCGTTCTCTCGTTCCACTGCTTCCCCAGTGGCTAAAGGGGGCAAGCAAATCCAACTACTAAATTTTATTGTACTTTCACTTTATTATTCTGTATTTTACCACAAAGTTCATTTTATTTTTTATTCCAGGCGTTCATATGAGCTTTTTGTTTGACATTTTTCGCCCTAAGAAGCAGTTTCGGCCGTCGGTGGCAGATAATGTAATCACGTGACTGTGGCTGACTGGCAAAAAAAGAAGCGGGTGATGGAAGCGAGCCACATTCAAAACAGTATTACGTTATCAAAACGCTCCGCTTTTTGACACAAAATTTTTTTGACACAGATTTTTTGACACAGATTTTTGACAAAATCTGCCTATGTGCTCTTAAGGCGAAAGCCTGGCGATAAGTATTAGCAACTTTTTTTCAGATGCATTGTACTTCCGCCTTTTCCCTCCCTTTCGTTTGTTTGTCTTTTGGCACGGATTACTTCAGAAAGCTTCTTTTCTGCTATTACATGTTTGCGTCAGTTTCTTCTCTTTCATTTCTTCGTCTTCGTGAGTAAATTACGTTGGCCAGCAGACTGGAACACGGCACAGCCTCCCTATATTCGGGGTTCTCCGAGGGTGGTGTGTACCTGTCCTACTCCCGTGGCATCACGTTCAGGCTTCACGCTGCGCGCACTCTTCTACAACTTGTCCTTTTCAAATTCGCAGTGATGAGTTTGGCGAACCGGGCACATTAGTTCATCAGAGCTCCATACTGCGGGCCAATACCCCGAGTGGTCATGTGCTATACGAAGGAAGTAATAGCAACAAGGACAACAATTTTTCAGATTTGTTTGTGCTATTTCATTCTGCTCTTCACCCCTCTTGTTCGACGAAGCTCTCCACCGTCGCTTTTTATTTCATAATGTTCAATCCACTGACAACCGTATCTTCCTTCGCGCCCTTTCCACTCCCGCTTACCCCCCCTCTGGCGTCACGCGGTTACTTTAATTCTTAGCTCTCCCCTTTACTCCTCAGGACTTGAATAAAGTTATTTGCCTGTCTATCTGTCTCTCCCCTTTACTCGCTTTCCATGATTTGCTTCCTTCCATACGACGGTGGCGCTGTACAAACCCCGTTGGAATGCGTAAAGATCGCCCCTTACAATAGGCACGCGCCGTTAATTGTATTGTAGCGATGATAATGAACAGATGCAACAGGCCATCAAGCTACTGGGGTATGCGTCGTACCAGCATCAAACGTGTGGTAGAGAAAGGTAGGATTACGTCCAATTAAGACGCGGGGATATGCGCCAAATACGCGTCAGGGGGAAAAGATGAATCCCATAAGATGCATGCGCGAGAAACGAGCTGGGTTATCTCCATAATTTAGTATTTTGAAGTCCTCACGTATTTAACAACCGATTTACCCTGGCCAATTCCCCCTTGTGGGTGCGTGCCAAAATGTGTGAGGACATCATCATCATCATCATCAACAACAACAACGCTCGGAGCTGCGTTCCTATCGGATTAACCCCTGCGAATAAACCACCTCAACCGGCTATAGGTGCATCGACTGTCTCCTTGATAGTATATGTGCTACGTATAAGCTATCCAGTCAGTAAAGTTTTCTCAATAAATTCACGTCACGCAACCCCTCGAGGGAAACTGTCTGCCGCGCTGATGATAAGCAAAACGCACGATGATGCAACGCCTCGTTCAAAGCTGTAATGCGAGCAGGCGATAAGTGAAGAGCAGACGGGGTGAAGAGCAGACGCATCTATCTGGCTGCAGACGGATACATGTGCGGTAGGAACCTGTTGAAGCCATGTCCGCCAAACACCTAGAAGAAAGCGAGGTCTGCTGAAACACGTCTCCACTGTTCATATTGCACGCAGACCGGCTGACGGTCGACTGGTGGCGGTCTATGGTGCGGCCGCCACCAACGCTTCTGTAGAAGCTGGCCGTCGAGTAAAACCGCAGTGCACACTACACTTCCTCCTCGACGGTCATGGAGCGAAAGCCGCCTTTAAGTCGTCGCAAACGGGGGCCTGTCGCCAGACGACGACTGCACAACCAATGCACAGCACTTTTCGAGATATAAAAACGAGTTCGAAATTCTTCCTTCGTGTAGAAGGGCTGTCGGGGTAGAAATATGCCTGCTACAGCGACAATAAAAATAAACGGCGGCACAGCAGTGGCCCCGACAGGCGTCCCTAGTTCAACTCGGCCGGGTAAAACCATGCCCAAGTTTCCTCCGAGTTTTCATATCTGTCAAACCCACCCAGCCCATTCGTGGGCGCGGCGTAACAACCGAAGCCACACCCACCCATGGCTTCCACTTTGTGTGGGCGTAGCGTCGTAGCCACGACGTCGTCATTTGATGCCCGCTAACAGCGACAAGAACTTAACACAAAAAAATGAAGTCCCCAGGACACTATCAGCCAATGGTGTCATAGTCGCCGGGGTGTTCGGTCCGAACATGAGTTCATTATTGTCCGATCCGATGGAGAGGTCAAGACGACACGATTTTCCCACGGAAGCCTTCTTCATACACGGTGAAAACAGAGTCGATGACAAACGACCAACTTCAACGTCTAAAACGCACTCGCCAATGCTAAAACACGCTCTTGACAAGGGACGATGTCTGATAAGCGCCCGCCGTGCGCACTTAACCAAGCCGTAAACAAAAGCCATATTTGATGGACGGGAGCAGGGCGCATTCCGTTCGCTAGAATGGACCCCCTTGATCACTTGGTTTGTGCTTGCGCAGGGCTGCACTGTGTCACCCTCAAACCACGTAGCAAGCATAATTCAGTGGAAGAACACAACACCGTGAAAAACGGATGGCCCTGCTCCGGGCGTGGCCAACGGCCAGGCTGGGGATTTTAAAGTAGCAGTGTGGCTATCTAGTTTATGCTAGGGAATGAGTATTGCAGATCAATTTGAGATGGTGCTGCATGCAGAAGTTAGCACGAGCCATACTTTATCAACGCAAGCGGCCCCAATACAGCGCGCTGAATATGCCAGGCGTGCTGCGCGCGATTCCGCCAGTTTCGCTCGAGGTGTATCGTATGCTCCACTATCCGTACTTTCATAACGCAAGCAGCTAGAAACTCGGTGCGGAATTCGGGCCTTCTAAATTAGCGCCCCTGACCACCAATTCAGATAGTTATACTCCTCTACTTCTTTTTCTAACGTCTCGTTTTATATGACGTAGTGGGCGCATGAGGTATGTTTATTCATTATCACTGTATATTTATTTATTCATATTTATTTATATCCCGATGCCCATTCATTCTGATTGTAGTACCTCAAGCACTCTTGCAGGTGTATTGCAGACTCACGTAGCAAGGCTATGTCATCTGCAAACCTCACATCGCTCAAGTATTCTTCGTTAATCCGTGAACCTTGTGTTTTCCCAGTCACGCTTCCGGAATACAACCGTTAGACAACCTGTGAAACGCTTACGCGAAATAGTATCTCCCTGTCGTACGCCCATTCCAATAAGAATTTGTTGATTAGTTTGTGACGGATTACCCTGCCCGTACACTTGTATATATGTCGTCTAGAAGTCCTACGTAGGGTTTGCTCTATTCCGTAGTATTGTAATACTTCAAGCATTGCTGCGGTGGGCACTGAATCAAACATGGGTTCATGGTGTACAAACGCCATGCATTAGGGTGGGATACTTTACGGATTATCTTTTATTCCACTGACGACATGCCTATGATTCATTGTTTAGAATCCTTTCCTGAGGCTAGCCTGCTTTCAGGGTTGTTGAGAATCTAGGCTTTCGCTTATATGGTTCACTATTATCTTGGTGAACAGATTGTATACAACTGAGAGTAGGCTGATGGGTCCGTAATTCTTTAGGTCTCTGGTAATTCTCTTCTTAGGGGCAAAAATATAGTTCGCGTTATTCCAGGGTATGGGCACCTTTAGAGTACTTAAAGGGGCATGCAGACAAAACGCAAGTTTAGTTCATTCGAAAGATTGGCTCGTTAGAGTTATATCAACAGCACTTTTAACCCACACTTCGCTCAAATAAGCTATGTAATTAGGAAAAAACGAAATGGCCATGCGACCCCCTAAATCATTTCCCGCAACACAACCTATGATGTCATATGCCATGGTGAGCGATTGGCTGATGCAAGCAAAAGCAAATGCAAATTAGGCAGGCCGAACGAGGTATTTGCGCTTAAATGTAATATATACTCATTTCACAGCCGTAAGAATGGTGCTGTAAACAATGAGAGATACGAAAGTACACGCAAACAAAGAAGTATCGATGCGCACAGCTGTTGGTACTGGGCGCACTACTCTTGTTTTAGCTGCACAGCAGTCCGCCGCTTTGGAGTTGTCTTACCCGACACCGGCCGATTGGAGTAAGCGACGTTGTCCTACGTGACCCTCTTTGTCGAGCTCACCACATGTTTCACGAAGAGATTACTTTCTACCGTAACAAAAACAAACCAGGGGCAAATATTGTCAAAAATACAGCAACGGCGGACAACGGTACCGGCTCCGTATGGTACCGCCGTCTTGGAGAACTGACGGTAAGCTTGCGTGCAGAGCCTAATGACGCACTGCGAATACGTTTGAATACCCGCCCCTGTGACTTCACTGCAGACGAACGAAATAACACGATTTGGAGGGAGATTTGAAATTTTAACCTAAATTGATTAATTTCTCAGTGAATACGGCATCGTTTGCTGCGGAAAAGCGCTGGGGGCACTATGAAGCAAAAAATCTTTAGAATAAAACAAGCTTGTATTAAATGCAAAGCATTTCAGTAACTCACGATGTCACCCGCGTTGACGTCCGTAGTCGTAGTCCGCACCCCTCCCCCTACACTATATAAAAAAAAATACTATCCGGCGCCTGGTTTCGATCCCTCGACCCTGCGGGCGGAACGCAATGTACATGGTGCTCTACCCACTGCGCCACAAAGCCGACACAGAATGGGAGGCTACGAACGCGCCTTATATCCTTGACTCATTCAAACTACGTCAAGAAGCTGCTGATACAACGCATTCACTACCACCAACTCCCCAAACACTAAACGTTAACGCAATACACCCACCCCCTATGCGATGCATTTACTCGAGTCCCCCTCGCGGGGAGATGGGCCCAATTTTTTTTGTCCGCTTGACCCCTTTAAGTATTCTCAAAATAATGCAGCAAGCTTTATTAGTACAATATCTCCTGCCTCTAAAATATCTATGGTTATGTTGTCGTCACCGGCAGCTTTTGGTCTTTAGATGCCATTGAGAGCCTTTTCTACTTCATCTTCAGCTACCAGTGGGGCGTCGCAAGGCTAATCTTGTACACTAATTAGTGCCTCCTTGTGTAATGTCGCTGGTGTGTAGCCTGGTATAGAATCATTCCACTACTTTTATTATCTCGTCCAAGATGTGGGTAGAGATGTTACGCTGCTCGTCTCTGAGTGCGTAAAGCAGGCCAAATCTTTAACTAGCGTTCGGGAGCGGTTACTTTTAATGCGTCAGCAGCGTATGACGGAAGCCAAGTTGCAAACAGGCCAATCGTCTGCTAGCTTTTCATTTCTAAGAGTGTTTAAGCTGAAAATTTGGCCCACTGTACCTTCTGCTTTTACCGAAAGCTATAGCTTCCTCCCGTTTACAGTGTTCCATCGGTCACTGCCATGTTTTACGCACAAATAATAATAATAATAATAATAATAATAATAATAATAATAATAATAATAATAATAATAATAATAATAATAATATAAGCTTTATTCAATGTTTTATATACATGATATATTTACTGCCACACCTAAGCACGCAGTGCTTGTGAGTGGGCAGGCAGATCAGAGGCGCAGCGACCGTGCGATAACGCAAAAAAAATTGAAATAAAAGAAAACAAGGGGAAAATACATCCATGTATGCCCTCAAACAGCATTTCATCCCTTAGAAAACACTGCTAGTGAAACAAAATCAGCAACAAGAACAGTAATGCCGAAAAAGATTACACAATACCGATATCACAAATATACAGCGGCGTACGACACAATTGACGCATATCAATGTATGCTGCACTAAGAGCAGAAAACATAACGTCATAGCTGCAAGCAAACAAAGAAGACAATTTTTGCATAAAGAATGAACCAGGACGGTAAAGAAAGAAAGGGTAGGCAACAATTCGCATAAATATGCGAGGGAGGAAGAGAAGAAAAAAATTACAAAAGATTACAAAAGAGATATACTGACTTGTATACAGGTAATTGCCATGATGCACAATAATGCCACACTGATGAAAATGTAGATCACAATTTGTGCAACCCAACCGCGACAACCACGATGCATTGAAATGGGCCGCGAAGTTCTTTTTTCCACTATAGGTCTACTTAAAATCTAGACACCAGTTTTTCAATTGCTTTTTTACTTGCTTAAGACTGGTTAAATTAAGAAGTTCTGCTGGGACCGAGTTAAACATGGATGGAACATAATATTGTCTATTCCTTCGTGCGTGCGTTTTACTTGCGTGCGTTTTACTTGCGGTAATCAATTTCTATAGCTCCGCTAATGTAATTTGATCCACAGCACTCGATAATTTCATTTTCTTACTTTTCGCAACGTGGCATCGTTTTCTGGGTTACTTTTCCAGTTTATTTACTACATGCTGCTTCTCCCCCAGCTGCTGCAGACTCTGATTGTCGTTATCAGGTTGTAATTTAAAATGTATACACTATCCTCGTTTTCCTTGGTTAAAGCCCGAATTTGTTTTGGATGGTTATTTAAAACTACTGCGTCCTAGCCCTGACTGACTCCATGCTGGGTTTCTTACTTTTAATGAGTTTCCTTCTTTCTCTTTTAAGATTCAGCAACTTTGCACCTAACCATCTCATGATCACTGCTTCTAATCCTGCCTAGCACCTCCACGTCCTGCACAACACATGGGTTGTCATCTAAAACAAAGTCAATTTCATTTTTTCTTATACCAACAGGCATTTTCTATGTCTGTTTTCTATTTTTTTAGCAGAACGTGTTCCATACGCTTAGGTTATTTTCCTCCGCAAATCCCACAAGCGTATCTTCTCGACTGGGACGACTGCATATTCCAAAGTTCCCCACAGACCTTTCTCCCATTTGCTTCACGCCTACTTTTGCGTTAAATTTGCCCGTGCCACTCGTGAACTGTGTTGTTCCCTTCTTCACTGCTGATTCGACGCCTTCGAAGAAACTGTCTATGGCCTCATCGTAGCAGGCTGTTGATGCATAGGCTTGTACTATCTTTAATTTGTATTCATATTTAGCTTGATTATAAAGGCTGCGACGGTTTCAAAAGTGCTGAAGAATTCCTCCGTGTTCCCTGCTATTTCTCTGGAAATTAAGAATCCCACCTCCAGCTTTTTCTTTTCTTCATGTCCTCGGTAGCACAGATTACGCCCGCTAGCCAGCTCTATAAAGCCTTTCCCTGTTCTAACCTCCCTTAGTACTATAATATCCCACTTAATCTCCAAGAGCTTCACTAATAGTACTGGTAAGCTCTCCCCTCTGACAGGCTTCGCGTATTGAACGTTGCCGAGCTCAAGCTCCAAAGGCGGCCTGTCTGCAGCCACATATTAGAGAATTTTAGCTGACCGTTTCTGACGGTCCGCTCCGCTCCTATAGCTAGTGGGAGCGCCATTGCGCATGCGTGGCGCGCAAGGGCGCTAGCGGCGATACCGGAGCGAGGCCCCGCTCAGCTAACCGGGGCCTCTCAGCGGACCGTCGCGGCAGCTTGCGTTACCGTGCGGAATGTCAACATGGCTGCCCCGCGATGCGAGCGCGCTCCCGCGAACTCCGTTTCTTTAGTTGAAATGTGAGCGACGAAATCGCGACAGCTGTTCCGAATAGACAAAGTGCCACACTCGTCAACGAGCTTTAGTACGGAAGCAAATAACGCCGACCGAAGCGCGGGGATGCTTCTATGTACGCCGAGACAGACAGCCTTGTCTTGGCTATTCCAAAGTTATCGGGTGCTGTAAAATAATTTAGCGCCATTGTATTCAAGAGGTGAAATAAGGCACTAAACACGGTAGTTTACATTACTTGAGCGACCAAATTCCAATTCGTATCTTTAAGTTCGCAATGACGTTTTGGTTTGCACACGCACAGGCACGACCAGTGACGCGAAGCAGTCCCAGTCGCGGAAGATACGGTTATCGCTTAGCTAAAAGCCTTTCTGCCGCTGACCCTCCGGTTGTGCTAAGCGGGCCGTCGGCAGCATACCGGAGCGTCAAAAACGGTTAGCTAAAATTCTCCATTATCAGCACCCTCTGCTGGGTCGCTGGTCTGACCGCCGCCTTGGTCGGGTTCTCTAAAGCTGCTGGAGACTGAGGGCCAAGAGTTGCATTGTTAAGTCATGGGAGGGGGGCCAACTACTATACCAGAGTGGCCAGATCCTTCTCCGGTGATTGATTGATTGATTGTAGGGTTTAACGCACCGACGCAACGCAGGCGATGAGGCGCGCCGTAGTGAAGGGCTCCGGATTAATTTTGACCACCTGGGGATCTTTAACGTGCGCCGAAATCTCGTACACACGGGCGTTTTTGCTTTTCGCCTCCATCAGAAAAGCGGCCGCCGCGGCCGGGAATCGAACCCGCAACCTCGTGCTCAGCACCGCAACGCCTTAGCCACTGAGCCACCGCGGCGAGTCTCCGGTGAGGGAGTGTTGTTTGTTTCCCTAAGAGCATTCCTGCTTGAACCTTTCTAGTGTAGCCTCTTGGGTGTCCGAGATTATTGTTACTTCTGGAACAGGCAGCTATACATACCTGCATGGGTTATTCTCGGGGAGCCAGGAGAAGAAAGCATCGGACAATAATTTTTCTACTCAATCAAGTCCTAATCTGCACGTCCTAAACGCAGAAGTTCCTTGTCGCTTCTACTATCTAGGTGAATTCGCGTCAGTGAAGAACTGCAGGATATGTTGGTGGTGTTCTGAGACCCTGCGTGGTTCCAGAGCTGGAATAGGTGTAAGAGGGGCCATTTAAACGGCGATCAAGGGTTGGTGCCGGCAAACGAAACGAACTGACATTAAGAAGTGCTGCTGGTTACTCGATGACTAGCAGATAATGCGTCGAGTTCTTTGTACCGAAGTAACTACACATTCTACTAGGCAAATGTCGCATATATTAGCGGGATTCTACACTATCTTAAGGGAACCACTGCGAGTTGGAAAAGAAAAGCCACCGAACATAACCCATAACAAAGCAAAGGGTAATTTCGAAGCGCTGCGTGTATCATTTCTTTAAGATAAATACTAAACGTTATTTACCACTTTCTCACCTGGGCGGCTCTGCGTTCTACAAAAATATCGTGGTATCATTTTGAGATATTACGCTGTCTTACAGAACGAATTACCTCTGCTAGCGGGCAAAAGAAGGAAGACCGGAGAAGTGTTTGCTCGCGGGGGTCGTGTTATACCTAGCATTAGGTTCCCCGTTGCCTCTTCTGAAAAATATTCACACTTTCCGCTTGTTACAAAGATCGGCCCGTAGGTCAAACAAAATGAGAAGGAATTTTACCTCTTTTGTGGCGGGGAACTCCGGCGAGGCGCCGTGCGGCGACAAAGCAAAATGAGATGTCTGGCGGTTAAAACTACACTGTGCGAAGAGGTACGCCGCGCGGGCTTTAAAATAGCTATACGTGCCGCCGTCCGTCTATACGAAACATGAATGCACCCGCCGATTGTTACAAATATCTGCTCTTATCTGGAACAACATGAGAAGGAATTTGGTGAATGAACGCGCAGGGCGGCGAGCGGCGACAAAGCAAAGTGAGATGATAGGCGGCTCATATTGCTGGGGCAGAATTCTGAGTTTTGTCCATTTAATACCAGTTTCAAAGTGTACATTTAGAGTTTCCTTTCTTGACTGAGGAAACACTACACGGTTCTGACTCAAGAAAGGCAAGGTCGTTTCTTTGCAGTTGTCTAGAGTTCACTAAAGGACTCGCAAGTGCATCTGCGTCATGTCTTTAAACGGCGGCGAAATTATGGGAATTTTTTAAACGGACATAAATCATTATTCGGCCTATGGTAAGGTGTTTCGGCTTTATGCGTTGCATAGCTGTAAATATATCCAGAAAACTTCGGCGAATTAACGCGAGCTGTTGCCCGCTTTGTTCATACCTGTTTATTAACTAACGACAAAATAGCGGCCCAACTATGAGAACCTGCCTGGTCAGCAAAACAAGGTGACTGGCCGTCAGCTGCCGTGTTGGAAACCGCACCAATTCTCTTTACTGCTTCTTTATATTGTAGCACAACCTTAATGAAACTGTCTTGAATGATTTCGTTAGCAGTCTCACTTCACAATGTTGGACGTGATCTTTTACGTCACGCAAAAATGAAAAAAAAAAAACAAAAGGCGAAACAGCGGCTTTATTCATTATTTTTAAAGAAACAAAGCTTCATTTTTCGGTCGAAAAATGCCGAAGCAGCTCCAAATACTGGTATGTTTCAATTATTACAAAAAGACATTCAGACGTTGGTGTCTCGTTAGCCATTTACCGTGAGTAGGACATACGCAGTGGACGCAGTTATTACTCTTGAGTTTTCTTGGTTCTTGAGCAATCGAGGGTCATGGGGGATGGTAATGCATGATAACAAAAAAGTTATCTTCATGCTCCTTGCGGATGTGTTGTGAATGAACTATCGAGTATAATAATGTGTGTGTGTTTCTATTGAATAAACAGTTGATAGAAAGCGCTCGTGCTGTCCTCTTCTTGTGTTACGTCTGTCCGCGCTTCAAACATGAATCAGATCCAACTAGCTTAACTTTCCGTTCAACTGATGCTTTCCTGTAGCTGCGCAGTAGCTGATAATTGTATATATCACCGACACGGAGCACTTTGTGCTTTTGAAAACGTGGCTGAGTGTGCTCTAAGTGCGAGACATTATCTATAGCCCGAACGGCCTTTTTCGTATTAGTACTAGTTTCTGTAAGTTCTGTGAAGTGGTGTTTGCCCACACTAATGCGCAATAATTGAGGTGGGGCTGCTGGAGGGAGTTGCACAAAAGTTTCTTGATGTTAGTTGGGAAATCATGGCGATGTCTGCTAAGGACACCGGCAACCGTGCGTGCTTTTGAGCAGATAGAATTAATATGGTCATCCCAACTCATATTTTCCGAGAATATAACACCAAATGTCTTTATAGATTTTTCGATATCTATTGTAAAGGGTTCCAATGTAACGCTTTTCGGTAAATCTAAAGAGGGAGTTCGAAAACAAAAAAGAACACACTTAGTTTTTGATTCATTGAGCGATAGGACGTTTAGTTCGGACCAACTTTTAAGCTGGTAAAAAATGCGATTTGCATTGGGCACTGCAGCCATCAGCGTAGATAATGAACCTATAATGGGGTCTATGCGTACAATGTCATTTACGTAAAATAAAAAAAAGCACCGGTCCAAGAATACTACCTTGCGGCACCCCAGCAGTTATTTGACAAGGGTGAAATTTACATTCATTAATTTCTTATGTATGACCGCACAAGTGCCGTGGGAGTCCCCCGAAAACCGTATCGTCCCAGTTTAGCGAGCGAGAGCTCATGATTAACGCTATAAAACGCTTTGCTAAAATCTATGTATATGCCTAACGTCATTAGCTTTTTTTCTGTTTTCCAAAATTGCTTCCTTCTGAGCTAACAAGGCGGATTCCGTCGAGCGACTTGCCCTAAAACCGTACTGATAGTCTGTGAACAGATTGTACTTTTGTGTAAAGCTGTTGATTCTAACATTTATCATCTTTTCCAAACCCTTAGAAAATACTGGTAATATAGATATTGGTCTGTAGTTGCCTATTTTATTTTTATCACCCCCTTTGTAAGCAACCGTTACTCTAGCCAATTGCATATTTCTCGGGAAAGTGCCAGTTTACAAGGTGAGGTTGAAAATATGCGTTAGTACGGGAGCTATGATGTCAAGCACATATTTTACTGGTCTGATTTCAAGGGCATCAGCATCTTTTTATCGACTATTTTTAAGATTCTGGAAAGCGACAAACACTTCTGAAATATCTGTTGGCCATAAAAATATTGTATTTTCAGTTTCAGGAATAATATGCGACATTTAGGTGTTGTTTACATCAATGTGGCCACCAAGTCCGGTGAAATAGTTGTTAAACTTGTCCGCTACCTATATTCCAGTTAGGGTTTCACCATCAGCTACAATTTATTCCAGGCGAGTAGCACGGGGTTTCCAGATTATTACTTCGTTTAACTTTTTCCACACGACATCACTTTTGTGGAGGCAGACGCTGTCAAAGAGGCGATAATAGTAATCTTTTTTTGTCTTTTCTATCTGCTTGTTAAGTTTATTTTGAAAAATTTTAAATTCAGTCTATGCTGGTGGCTCTGGGATTTGAGAAATGCGTGCTAAAGTTTGTTCTTTAGTTTAATTTCTTTTACAATATGCGGACTGATCCATGGTTTTCGCACTTCCTTTATTTGTCTATATTCTCTCAGTGGAAAAGATTCGAAATAAACGGCCTTGAAAAGGTCCACAAATGCATCATAAGATACATTTCAAGCATACCTGCCAGGTTTCCCGAATTGTCCGGGAGACTCCCGAATATTCATGGATTTGTACGATTGTACGACCGAAACAAAACTCTCCCGAAAACGCACCTGTCTTTGGCCTAATCTTTTTCCTAGTCTGGCCACAATGCTCCGGAGGTATACCTGACAATCCAACCCGACACCAATTGGCATCGTTATCCATGAAGTGCTTAAAAAGGGAGTCGGCTATGCGGAGACGGTGAACCTGTTCGTCCCATTCTTAGTTTGCTATTTGCAGAAACACAGCGCCGCAACTGCTTTCATTTACGCACGAGCACGGCCGTTCTGGACGGCCGTTTTGAAGATTTAGTGTCTACAGTGGTGTAGAATGTTGTTAGTTTAGACGAAGCAAAAAAATAGTTCAGTTCCTGCTGTTTTGTGTTGCGGTTGCAGTACTATTTAGAGGACTTTCTGAAAAGGGCGGCGTCAGCCACATCGGACATTTAAGTGGTGTAGCTTGTTGGTAGTTTGGACGAAGCAACAGTTCATTTCCTACTATGTTGTAAGCAAATAAAAAATGTGCATAAATTTACCCGTTCTGTTGCTACTACCCCCCCCCCCCCCCCGGTCAGATCTCCCCATGGATCTTCCTAAACCTGGCAGGTATGCATTTGCATTCTGTATGGCGAAGATCTCAGCCCAGTTTACTTCCGACAATATTGTTGCTAAAGGTTTTAGGTGTGTTCGGTGATATTACGCGGTATGAGGCTTTGTTAGGCCGCGCACCTCGGCTAGCGCCATGCTTATCGACAAAAAGGAATATTGGCATGTGGTCACTTATGCCGGAGCTCAAGACCCCAGATATGTTAGGATCCCTTGAAGAATTTGTGATGAACATGTCAAGAAGTGAAAACGTTGGGCTGGTGACGCGTGCTGGTAGTGCATGTGATGACGTTGTAGAACCCATTGCACTCAAGGATTTCCAAAACATCTGCCTTTGTACCGGAATGTTTCTTTACATCGATATTAGTCTCCCCCAAGAACTAGCAGGCAAACCGTCTCATTTGCATACGAAAACAAGCAATCAATAAAGCGAAAAAAAGCAGCAATACATCCAGTTGGCGGGCGGTAGATAACAGCAAATAGTTTTTTGTCGTAGTTTATGCAAAGGATTTCATAATTATCTGTGACTTGGCTGTATTCCGAGACTATTTCAAAGCTGGTGAATGTTGTTTGAACCGATACGCCGCCTCCATGGTTGCCTATGCGATTCATATAAAAATGGCTGTAATCGGGCAGTATGTAATGGTTTGAATCTTCGGTATACCAAGTCTCGGTGAAGATTACAACATAAAATCCTACGTTGCATGCCTCAAATAGCGCTGAGACATCATCTTGTGTTGTTCTGAGTGATCGGGCGTTTAGATGAAAAAGCTTCGGGCATTTATTTAGATTGATGTCTCCACCGGCTGAAACATTGTTTTCTGGCAGAATGTAATCAGTGCTCATGAGAAGGTAACTGAGTGCTTTCGGTTTATGGACAGATGACCCTACGCGGGATTCTGTGCACCGTTACTTTGGCTATTGTTTTCACTGGCGCTAGGAAGTACGGGCGACTTCTGGGCTACATGTTCAGCGATATGCGCAGCGTCGTCCGCGCACATGTTGATATAGCTTTCGGGGATTATGGCAACTATTGACGACTTTTCGGCTTAGCGGGCAAAGATATTGCCGTTTTTTACCCACACAAATTTCCACCCGTTTTCGCGTTTACGTGCATTCGCTATTCCAAGCAACCGTCTCATTCCAGGGCATAGGCGTTCATTTATGTATATAGGCTGATCCGATCGTCGTTCAAGGGTTTCATTTGTTAGACGCTTTTAAGTGCGAATGCACTTCTTAAGCGAGCCTGAATCGTCCGCCGCCGTCGTCCGCATGGCAAAGCTGCGGGTGCGCGCGCTCCTCTGTCTTACCCTAGCAACGGGAATGGGCGGCGCTACTCTCCTCCTCCTCTCTCCGCTCAGTGACTGCGGGTGTTGGGCGCCTCCTCTCCACTTCGGGCGGGAGAGCTCTCGCTCGCGTAGCGGGCGCTCCGCATTCCGACGCGTGAGGGCGCTCGTGTAGCCCTCGCCGTAACGGCGGGCGCTACTCTCCTCCTCCTCTCTCCGCTCAGTGACTGCGGGTGTTGGGCGCCTCCTCTCCACTTCGGGCGGGAGAGCTCTCGCTCGCGTAGCAACCGTGCATTCGCACTTACACACCCTCCCCCTCGGGGAAGTGCGAGGGAATTTTTTACGTGCCTTTTCGAGAAACTTGTCTCGCTTTTCAAGGCGTTGGAATTGAACGACAGTGTTTGCATAGCCCGGGTTCTTGGTTCGAACTCTGTGACAGACGTTTATGTCATTTGGCGACACAAATTTGACCGGGAGCTTCACCTTTCTTTTGCACAATAGCAACAAGGTTTTCGCTCGGTTCATGTTGAACACCTTTAATTTTGATATTTCTATTTCGGGAATATTGTTCATTTTTCAACAAATTGTGTTGACTAGTGCTAAGCTCGTTCTCTAGCGTGCAAGCCTTGTGCCGGAGTGCTTCATTTTCTTTTTTAGGTCACCGTTTTCCTTTTTCACCTCTGACCAACGTCCATTTGCCTCATCAAAGCCTTTGCTCATGAAATCAAGACTTTTCTTAATTTCTTCTATCCATAAGCGTAGGTTTCGCTCGTCAGATCGAATTCTACGTTCCAATGCCTCTTTGAGAAGCCTCAGATCATTCTTCATCTCTTCCTTAAATTCTTGCAACAATTGCAACTGTTGCCGGTATCAGTGCCCTGGGTGTGAAAAACAGGCTGACTGGCGGGCACGCAGGCCGTCAAACAATGGTATGCGCGCATTTGGGAATAAATGACTGATTATGAGCATTCAGTAGACACAGGATTTTCAATTTAGCTGCGGTTTGCATGAAGCTGCCCCCGTTTCGAAGTCGTTCAGCCCAAGAGAGATAAAGAAGCACTGCTTGATTAGACGCACTTTTTGATTGATTAAACGCGCTGCTTGACCTGCCGATTATAAGATCGATGCGCTGACAACGCCCCTTACGGGGCAGTTATCGGACGCTGAAAACGCGGAAGTTGTCGATTGCTGTGACTGGACAAATACTTCCGCTGATAAGCGGATGTTAACGCGCTAAGAACGTGTGCACTGGCCGTATCGCTGGCCATTTTTTTCTACTTCTCTTCGAGTGCGCCTTTGCAAAGGTCACTTTACTACCACCCGGCCGATGCTGAAGAAGTATTTAGCGCTAATTTGCGTTATTCTTAGGTGGGTGCAACTTTTTTTCTGGACATGTAATAAAAAGTTACGGGAGTAGACCTATAATTGAAACCAAGCAACGCCTTCCAATGTTCGCCACATGAGATGTTCCACCTAAGGTCATTGCCACCTGGCCGACGTATACATTCTAATCATAGTTTAAACGCTCATGTGGCTTCTATTTTTTTTCCGACGTGCCCTCTCACGCAGGTGTTTGAATACATTCGGTGCTTTTAACGGTTCGCAGCAGGGCCACTTCCGCAAGCTGCAGGCGCAGCGAGCAGCCTGAATTTATTAAGTGGCGTAAGTGCAGAGACTGAAACAAAAAGTAACAAGATGATTGTTTTTTCTGTCGCTGCTAAAGTTTGAATAATTGGTAGCGGACGGATATTTTTACCTCGGGGGTACAACTTGAGACCATTCGAGCTTTCTGGCTAATAAGAACATAATTTTTCTGCTGGCTGCTTGTCGGAGTACGCGCGAATAGTGTTTTTTTTTCCCTTTATGCTGTAAGCGTAACAGTAGGCAAGATTTTGGGCAGCGTCTTGATGTGTAAAAAGTTTGAAAAAAGGGGAGGTTTACTTTATTAAGTTTTTGCTATATAAAGTATTTTACCCACGAGTCGGAGGCTTTAAGAAGGTAAATAGCCGATTGAATTGGAGGAATTAGGTACCAGACATCCGACTGCGCCATTCCGGCAATGTCGAAGCACTTTGTATTTGTAGAGATGTGCATGGACGTGTAAAATTGGCCTGTCAAGGTAATAACATCTCCGACAAAGGACGACGACGGTTGAACGCGAAGATCTTTGTGCGAAACCAAATAGCGAAGGGTCAAATTCAAAGCCGCTGCGATCAAAAGTCCAAACTGCGTGCAAGCCAAAGTCGATGCTAAACGAATCAAAGTTCACACCGTCTGCAGGTCAAAGTCCAAGCTCAGTCGACAACCAAGGAATACGTCACAAGAAAGCTTCGCGTTCAACCAAAGTCGTCATGAGGTGTAGGGCGTAGTGATTTCGCTGTTAACACAAATAAGGTGTATTTCTGTGGGCATATGCCTTATCTTTGTGCCATTCACTCTCCTCTTTACTTCTCTAAAGCTCCGTTCACTTGCGACTGTGGCTTTCTTCATGGACGCAGCCTCACAGCATGGGAAGCTAACCAAAACTGCGTGGCAATGACGATGATGGACCTCCTGATCGGCGCCACCCTGGCACAAGCAACAATCCAAGAAGCAGAAGAGGTAGGTGTAGCACTAGCCCTGGCAGAAACAAAAACAACCGTTATCATAACAGATTCTCAAAAAGTATGCAGAAAGAACGAATACATGAAATAAAATAACTTTTAAAAGAAAGTGAAAATGAAAGAGGATAGAGGGAAGATCAACCATGAATTTTTATAGTGTAATCGGAGATGTTCGAGTGAACTCTCTGGGACGTTTGGCGCGGAATGACCCAGCAGTGAGTCCGATCGTCCATATTCGAAATATTCAAGAGAATAGACGGCTACAATTGAACCGCTGTTAGCTAGAGATAGATATGCGAGACAATAGGAGGCAGTGGGGAAAGGGAACAGCCTTTTTATTTTTGTATTTCTGAGTGTAAGTGCGGTGATTGCTGTTACGATGTGGACGCTCATGGTTAAAAGGTGGCACATGTGGCAAGTGCTGTCAATTGTAAACAGTAAAAGTCACGCAGTCAGTGTTGTCAGCCACCGTACACGTCACCACCACTTCTGTAGTCGGAGTTCGCGTACAGGCGGCCGCTTTTCCGCAGCACGCCCTGGACGTTGCTAAACTCCTCCGTTGCAACTGTCTGGATGTTGTGGCCTTTGGCTTTCAGCAAGAGGGAGTACATCTGTAGGGGTGAAACACCGGGTTGACCGTTTACGCTCTGTCCTACACTTGCCACGTTTTCCTTCATTGTTTCTTGTATAGAAAGAAATCTTATTATAATACGCTCTTTATTTGAACCAGTAAATCAAATGTATTATCCGAAATGGCATTTTCAAAATGGCACGCTTCCATGGAACGTCGACTAGGCGAAAAATCATCTTACGAAACAAATATTTCAATTCATTTCCTTCTATGTACAAACTTGAACAAATATATCCCCAAAATATTCATGTGCCTTAATTTTCAGGAAATATCTTGACTCCGTGCATCGAAGCGCCGAAGATTGAAAGTTGTACTCTGTGCAAGGCACCAAGTTCGATTGCGTGATTTTTGCTCTCAGATAAGCGGCGAGTTTTTTTTTTTTTTTTTTTTTGAGGTACGCCCGAAACTAACGGCGAAGACACAACGGTAAGGCATTACAAAAAGCGATGGAGCAGAGGCCTAAGCGAGCTGGCAACCAAAGGCCAGGAAAAACAAAAAAGAAAAAACTCATGCGCAAGATAGAATGAAAGTGACCGACCAGCTACATGCGCTACTCGTGGTCAATGCGGAAGCACCGAAAAATTTTAACACCAATAAAACTCGCAGCAGTGCAGAACCCCCCGGCCTTTAGCAATAAAGCCCACACTAACTACTGAAGACAAACACCAGTGCGTACTACTATGAGAACTGAACCAAGAGTCCCCGTAATAATAAAAGTGGCCATAAGCAATTCCCACTGCATTTATGCCGATAGCTGACGGGTACTCATCTGATCACATTCCTATGCGATTTGCGGATTCATAACCTTCGTATTTCAGAAGCATTGCGTACTAATACAAAAAGTTCAAAAAAAAAACCATAGAGATTATTCTAACGGCCTAGTTTGCTTCTTGATAAAATCACTTTTTATGAAATAAGAAAGAAACAAGATACAGTTTTGTTTACCTAGCTTTCACAAGATAGCGCTAGCTGTGTAGCAAGCGAGAGCCTTTAAGTCTTTATTTCAGCACAGAAGGGACATATCTCTAAAACAAACAAACTACACCCCTTCGTGAGCATTTCTATGAAGTTATAAACACTAAAACTTTTCGTATTAGTGGCCGGCCCACGATTCTTAGGCCCGTGGGTCGTGAAGTAGCACGTTCCAAAGGAATGTTAGCAGGCGAGTTCCTCTTAATCGTGCCGCACGCACCCTTACCTCTGGAAACGCTGGCTCCGCCATTATGTAGTCGGGAATCAACTGGTCGTGCACCCGGGCATAGTCGATGGCATCCTTGATGTTGCTCCCCATCCAAAGACTACGCATGCTTACCTGCGCAGGAGACGACGCAGTGCGAGAGCGTTACAACCGACAGGATATCCTCGTTTGGAAGCCACAAAATAGTGATTGTCCGCGCCAGGCAGTCAAATGCTTGCTCACACAGGCGTGCACCGAGGTCATGTTTCTTTTTAAGTGCGAATGCACTTCTTAAGCGAGCCTGAATCGTCCGCCGCCGTCGTCCGCATAGCAACAGCTGCGGGTGCGCGCGCTCCTCGTCTTCCTCCTCGTCTTCCCTAGCAACGGGGGGAGATGGACGCGCGCTACTCTCCTCCTCCTCTCTCCGCTCAGTGACTGCGGGTGTTGGGCGCCTCCTCTCCACTTCGGGCGGGAGAGCTCTCGCTCGCGTAGCGGGCGCTCCGCATTCCGACGCGTGAGGGCGCTCGTGTAGCCCTCGCCGTAACGGCGGGCGCTACTCTCCTCCTCCTCTCCGCTCAGTGACTGCGGGTGTTGGGCGCCTCCTCTCCACTCCAAGATCACGATATCCACCGTAATCGCGCAATCAACAACCGTGCATTCGCACTTACACACCCTCCCCCTCGGGGAAGTGCGAGGGAATTTTTTCTAATTGTGAATGCCTTTTTAGCAGTTAAGTGAAAAAAACAGTAGACGGTTCGTGATTGATGGTTGCCGGTGATCGTTTTTTTTTTTTTCGTCTTTAGGCGCTTTTAAGTTAGCTGGCACTATTTGTAATACAAAAATTTAAAACGCCAAGCACACCACTACGACCCTTTTGAGTGCTCGTTTGCAGGCGGCTCAGAACAACTGATATGTGCAACATGCCCAACCGGCTTCGCGAGTATTTATTCTCCAAACAGAACACCGCCAAACAAATTCAATGATATATGGATATTTAGATAAAAGAGCTGTAATTGTCACTTTAAAGTCACTATTCAAAAACGACTAATGAAGGTTTTGCTGCTATGAGACACCCATATAAATGCAATGTTTACGTAATAACGGAGCGTAAGGTAGGCCTTAACACTGTGAAGAGTGGCATTTATTTCTCGGTTCTTCCGGATGCTCCGAAAGTATCGATGCACTTTTGAAGGAAACGTATGAATCGCTCGTCCCTAGGCTCCCGCTCTGAGGAGTAGCGTAAGTTTTCCCCTTTAAAACGAGCCTACAAGAATGCAAAGTTTTATTCAGCTGGCTAGGTCAGCATGTCAGCGTGGAAGTGATTTGAGCTTAGGGCTGGTGCGTGGACACAATACGTGCTGTCTAAGAGATTGAGTTCAAAGACAGATGTAAGACTGAAAATAGACATAGGTCTCGTGTCAAAGCGCCTACTCTTTAAAAAAAATTACGTTGCACTGTGGGGCTGGAGACAAGCCGACAGAATCAATGAGTGTGCAAAACATGCAAGTGTACACGTTAGAAACACAGAGTTAAGACAATGCCTGTCACCTTTGAGTGCTGCGTGATCCTTCTCTGTAAATTTCTCCAAACACATGCATTGGTGTAGAGTAGGCTCCCAGTGTAATTCTACAGCAAGACATTACAAATGGAATTGCTTCGTCGTTATCGAGGCAAGTAAGGAACCACTCTCGGCGATAGTACTTTATGCGGTTGGAGAAACATAGCTTGGCATTCCTCCATTCAACCTCACGCGGATCTATGATTTGTCTTGGTAGTGCTGAATCTTCCAATCGCTGAAAAAGATGCACCAGGTGTTGAGGCTGCTTGACAGACGCGAGCCTCCAGTCTTGCTTCGAACAGTAGAGCTCTTTAAGCTTTTAGTTCAGCCGTGGAGCGCTATATATACCAGAAAACTCAGCCCAGCCGAGAACCCGTGAGCGTGCGCCTAGTAAGGAGCGCACGGCGTCGGACGGCTCGACCTTCTACAGCTCTGCCCAGCGCGTGCGTGGCGTAATCTCTCACGTGCTATTCTTTCGCCAGTTCACGTGCGTTCGCGCCTGAAGTGGGGAACACAGACGTGGAGATCGCGCTACTGACTCTGAGTTCGCGACGGTGGTTGCCCTGGGTTCTATCGCCTGCTAACGCGGTCTACTTTGGGACAGATATGAAAGCTTGCGGACACAACGATCCTGCCTTGCCAGCCACGGGGAACTCTCAGAAGCAAGTTCGTAAATCCATGCGAGGTGAAAGAACAGGGTCTCCTACGAAGGGAGAGGGGCCGCCAGCTCTCCAGCCTGGCGCTATTAGTGCAAGCTGCGCCAATTTTTTTTTATTTGAAATTTTACAGCGTGCGATTCACACCGCGATGTTCAAAACGTCATGCTGTTGGCATGGTCGAATATTCCTTTTCAATATGTCACCCACTGTCCCGCCAGCGAGATCTGTTTATAACGTAGCTATAACACAAGACTGAAAACATTTTAAATCGTGATCGTTCTGCACTCGTTTCTAGACTCAAACTTTACCGCACTTCCTAATTTTCACACTTAAGTCATTTTAGAAGTATCTTGTACCTAAAGCTTTCCTGAAGCATAAACATTTTAAATTAGAGGATTTAGCCGTGTTAACATTGGCATAGAAACACCGGGTAGATTTTATAGCTGACTTACCAGAGCCGCACCCGTGGTAATCTTCGGTCCTCCGGACCCACCGACCACCAGCTCGACATCTCCATTCGGGTCGAGCACAATGCTAGGACTCATGGAAGACTGGGGTCGCTTGCCCGGCTCGATGAAGTTGGCTTTCGAGGGCGCCACGCCCCAGTAGTTGCTCTCGCCAGGAATCGAGAAATCGTCCATGTGGTTGTTGAACACTATTCCGGAGGAGCTCCGTACGTGGCTGCCGAAGCTTCGACACAGCAGAGGGACAAAACAGGGAAATCACATGAGAGAGTGTCAGAAATCAAGACAACTTTACCGCATTTCCATTGCGTTCCATGCTACTGTTCTTGTTTTTGTTATGTCGTAGTTGTGGGGGAGCAAAGCTCGTATCACTGCACCGTCATTGCATCAATCCTGAGAACTACGAAACCCAATTGTGTAAGGCAACGTAGGAAGCCAATCGATGCAATAAACGCTCGTCATAAGGAAATCGTTTTAGTTTAATCGTTGCATAAAATTGTATCGAAGTGTTTTTCCATCTAGTCAAGCCTCCATACAATCTAGTCCCTCTGTACAAGTTTCGCCTGTACATTGAGCCGAAGGGCACTTACAGAAGCGCAAACAAATCCGGCTGCCAAGTTTTGGGTTCGTTTAGAGATTGCAAATTTTCGGCTAACACAAAACATGTCCTGGCCCGCTGCTAGGGCACTTTTGTTCATGAGCTTTCAAAATGAAACAACACACCCTGTGCGGAATGCTTCAGTGACTGGCACAAATGCCGTTTTCAGAACACGCTGCTTCTAGATAAGTGTCCATGCACTAAATGCACTTTGTGTGGGTTCGATAATAGCTCAACTACAGTCGCTGAATTAGGAAGCATAAAAATACCTACTATGAGTTGATAGAGCTCGTGACGCTCAACGCGTCTCCGTCTTTCCACATCGCCAGGTGCGCTGTGCCTTTACTGGACGGCATAATCTGGCCCACGAATCCATAGTGCGCTGGATCATGGTAGGTTCGCTCGTCATCGATTTGCCGCCTCGTGGACTCCGCGTTGTCTCTTGAGGTCAGGTTTTGTACCAGCTGCATTTCACGTGCAGTTTTAAGTGCACTGTCTTGATTTTTTTCAGTCTTGTATAAACGTCGTAAGAACAAAATTTTTCGAAAATAAAAGTACGATAACAAAGTTGGTCACGAACTTATGGAGCAGATTTGCGTGTGGAAGCCAGGTAGACTTTTTCCTGCTTAAGGCCACTCTTCTCAAGCGTTCCACTGCCTGATAGCCGAACTACCAGCAAACTTACCGGTCGTTTGACCAACAGAAACCAAAAATGAAAGGAAGTGGATCTTTAGGAATGCGCGAGCAAATATTCCCCCACTCTTTCTAACGAGAGTCTCGAATCAATGCACGCCTTGCTCCGGCCTTATAAGCCCTCAACCGGGTGTTGTTGACACGCCCTTCGCAAACCGTTCCTTCCTGTTTTGCGCTCTAACCATCTAAGTGACCACGTTTGCTCGCTTTAGTATCAGTGGCTTCTGTGGCTGTCTGCGGATCCTCATAGACAACAGAGAGAGGCACATTCTGTCGCCGTCATGCACTTTTTATGCCATTTTGCAGCCTACGCGGCCCTGCACTTGCGGCACACGAGGTGCGACGAAAACCGGACTACGAGCGCGACAGGGAAGCAGCAGGGGTTCGAACGCAGGTTCAGCGCAGCCAATGTAAACGCCCAGTAGAAACTCAGCTGGATGCCCCTTTTCCGCATGGGCTCTGTCGCTCTCTCGTTCTGTAGCGTGTTCTGTACGCAGATCAATGGCACAACATTTTGCCTACATGCCTATCTGTTGTTAACGCGATAGAAAATTGGGACAGATGTGGACATTTAGGGATCATAAAAACTAGTTTCTGATGTTGTACTGGACTACGGGGACAAAATATGTAACCTGGCTTCGGAATTTAATCGGTACTAAATGTAGTCACAGCTATAATAAGAGGAAGCTATTGGTTTCGTCACAATGCGTTCAACCAGGAATCGATTTGCCGTGCGCTGCCTATGCCCGGCATTGGTACACGACAACAAGGTGGTTAAAAGAGCTGTCATTGGCGCTCCCAGTATTCAGGTGCAGTGGGCTTGGGCCATCAAAGCAAATGATAGCGTTACCGCTATGAATCTTAAAAAGATTATCAGAAACACGGCTGCCCGCGCAACTCTATTTCTGCCGCTAATACTTTGAATGCGTACATGTAAATAGCATTGGGGGGAGCACAATGAAAATTAACAGCATAAATGCACGCTACCATGCCTGTGGCCTCGTGAAGAGTGATTTGTGCGACGACGCGCTATTGCTGGTGGTGATCGACCGCTTTATAACTTTGGTGGTTTTCCCATGGCTTGGCGCGTAGGTTTAAACTAACTGCGCAGCTGCTAACCGCGCGAGATTCTGTCGGGCAACCCCGTAATGCCCCACGGCAGCGGGCCGAGGCACGACCATGCGCTTTCAAACAGATACTAGTTTTATAAAAGTTAAAAAAAAACAAACAGCTGTAATGGAAGACCGGCAGGAACTTTGGCAATGTGATTGGGGTGCATTATCCGGGATTACTGCTTGAAAGCAGTTCAGAGCCGGCTAAGCGTTAGCAAAAGAGATGCTGGAGAGGGAGATCCGTCTGTAACAGTAGCATAATTACCTCAATGTCGCTGCTTCATTCGTAACGTCACAAAATTGCAATGCACCGCGTCCTCCAAATAGCTTGATTGACTCTAGAGTAACACGTCGACGCAACGCAGGCGACGAGGCGCACTGTAGTGAAGGGCTCCGGATTCATGTTGAACCCCTGAGGATCTTTAACGTGCGACGAAATATCGTACATACGGGCGTTTTTGCTTTTCGCCTCCATGAGAAAAGCGCCTCCGCGGCCGGGAAAAGAACCCGCGACCTCGTGCTCAGCAGCGCAACGCCTTAGCCACTGAGCCACCGCGGCGACTGTTTTCCGAACAGCTACGCTGTATTTTACCATCATGGTTTGGGATAATCGCAAGACATTTTTTCCGCTGTAAAACCTTTACCCATAAGCTAACTCGCCAGCTTTACCTTCCTCTTCACGCCCAGCAATTTGGTTTCTGTCGCCTTGCGTAAGAATTTGAAACAATCGCCGTCGCTAGCCCGCTAATATTACTTGAGTTCAAATAGGAATTGTTTTGCAGTGATCTCTCTGTACCCATCCGGCAGTGTTTCGTCACGCGCCAATGAGGTGTAAAAAGGGCTGTCAACGACGGTCGCAGTATTCGGTACAGTGGCTTAAGACTATAATTAAAGCAAAGGACAACGTTCCCGTTGGAAATCGCGAAAAGAGATTCTCAGCAACACGGCAGCCCACACAACTCTCTCTGCTGCTAACAGTTCGAATGCGTACATGTAAATAGCATTGGTAGGAGCACAATGACAATTTAAAGTACATCCGCGAGATGCCATCCTCGTCATTTGTGCGGAGGCTGAACCATTTTTACGGTAAGCGAGAACAGTCAGGATGTGCAGAATAGATGACTGCGCCGCTCCGGCTCTGTCAACGCAATGAGGGATTTGGTGCCAAGAAGTCCCCCGCAGACACTTTGTTGGTCAGTCTACATATTCCTTCGCATCACACACAAGCAAAAAGAACAAAGAAGGCATCCAAGACTAACGCTCACAGCCCTACCCCCAGGCCAACTATTGATCGCAGATTGCTTACTTCCTATCCCCTACCCTCTCCCGCGCATATAGATGCTTTCTTTTGGTGTGTGCCTGTGCGCGTGCAAGGGAAGTGTGTGTTTTAACGTACGCCACTGGCATCACCAAACTGGGCACTTAAATACTGATATAAATGCTACGGTTCCGCAATTAAAAGTGTTTGAGCAAACAAATGATGATCAACCGTACTTATGGCATTATTCCAAGGTTCAGTATATTTATACGTCCGTCCTGAGCAAGCTTCAATACTTGCTGGAATGCTGCTTGAATACTCGCTTTGGCGCAAAACATTTTTTCGAGTGATTTCCCGCTAAACGTAAGCTTGCTAAGGAAGTCAAGATATGTCCTTTGGCCCGAATAATAGTCCTTCCTGAAAGTCATACAGAGCGCGTGCATTGTCTCCTTAATTAAGCATGCAATCAGTGTTCTTTTCTACACATGCCTACGAACGCGTTTTTTTTTTCTTACTTCAGCATCGGAAGGCGGGAAGCCGGTGGTGTACTTACATCTGCAACGTTCACGAAGCGTGGGTCGCCAAGAAGGGCTCTCTTGGCGTAAGCGAACTTGCAAGCCTCAACAAACCTGCAAGAACACACAAACCTTCACGTATTGAATTCTAAAATACGAATGCACGACAACACTTGTACTCGCAGCAGGGAACCGTAGGGAGCTCCTTTACAAGAACTTCACACATAGCTGTCTATGAAGATTCACTTACAACTGACCACTTGTGTTTGCCACTCACGTTTAAAAAGTAATCCATGTAATTGTGGTGTTACTTCCTAGCCAATTTTCAAGTATTCAAAAATAATGGATGCGTGCTTTTAACATTATACAGATTCATCGCCTATAAAGTTTCAGTGGCAGTTGGAACCCGAAATGACTATTCGCTTCCAAGCACTGTTTTCTGGAGATGAAATATACCACTGGCGGAGCTGCACCGATTGAAATAATAAAACTACCTTAAGCGAATCTTTGTTCCCTGCCATTGCTGAATTTAGCGATTTTTGTTTTGTGGGCTGAAATGATTGCATTCTGTCGCGGTGGACGGTTAAAAAATAACAGGTGTAGGTTACACACAAAAACGGAAAATTTCAAAAAAATATTCTGTAATAAGTAGCATGTAGCGAAATACCAGTAATCTCGCTCCGAGCAACAGATCAGTTAACTGTATGGGCTATACCAGCGCCAGAGATGTTCAACTTAAAACTATATTTCATATGCAGTGTATGCATACTTAGTAGTCGTTGCAGCACCACAAGCCCAAACCGTTCCTTATTTACTTCAAGGTTCGCTATAACTCAAGACTAATAGGTAGCAACCAGCACCAGGTAACGCGAAAGGGCGCTCACCTGTGCAGCGTGAGCACATCATCCTGGAGTGCGGCGCTGTCGTTGCTCCTAAAGGCGTCCATGATGGCCATGATGTAGGAGTAGATGGCGCCACCTGCCGGAGGTGGTGCAGAGTAGGCGACTCGGCCATCCCGAAAGGTGACGCTGACTGGGCGTGTCCAGGTAGGCTTATAAGATCGTAGGTCGTCGAGGGTCAAAATGCCACCTGTGATTAAAGAATTACAGTAAGATCGTAGGTCGTCGAGGGTCAAAATGCCACCTACGATTAAAAAATTACAACACCATATACACTCGATATTTGTGGTTGCTTTGAGACGCAAAATCTAGATGCAAGCTTCTTGCAGGAGGCGAAGTAAAGGAAGAGTAATCAAACATCGCCCTGCTTATTTCTTTGCAGTCGACGTTTCTACATATGTATGCACATGCTTTGTTTTATGCAAAGCTTATATGGCTAAGGGTTTATGCATTTTTCACTTCCGTGAACAAAACTTTCCGAGGTTCCAGGTACCTTTGAAGCAAGACATGTTGGAGAACGAACGTCCCTCCCGGTGTTTATGCTAGTAGCCCAGTGTCGCCACCAAGACGCACGCCATTCAAAACATAATTTTGACCTCAAGCTCATGCGCATAATCTCTTGGATTTGAGTATTGAGTAGATTAGTTGTGTTTCTCTTAGGCATTACCGCCGTCAGCACCAAGGAGAAATAAAAGTTACCAATACCATTCACCTAATTTGTGTCCCCCCCATGTCTAGTGCTAAAAAACTACGCTGGTCATTCTTCACAGTATAGAGAGGCGAATTCACGACAATTTTTGTTCACTCTTAGACGATCTTGTGGAACAGCTTCAGCACAGACGACACGACGGACCAATCTAGCCGCAACTCCAGTAAACTGTTTTATTTACTGGAGAGCGGATTGACAGTCCCCTAGTGCGGAATGCAAGCATCAGCGACATCAATAAAATCAGCCGCGCTTTCAGTTATTCAGGCGTCGAGTACTTGCGCTGTAATGGTTACCCAGCCTTTTAACTTTGTTTTGACCTTACCTTCCCCGAAAATTACGGAGAATGGTTAGAACTTTCAAAGAATGTGAAGGCGAAAGCCTAGTTGGACCTTCTGTTAATCTGCGGCTGAACTATGGGCCGAACTTTTCAGCCGCACCCGTCGGCGCTTAGAGAGAACCCTTCCCCAGGAAAGAACCCTTCCAAGCTCGTTCCTACCACTCGCCATAGCTGGGAGCGTCCTGTTCGTCCGTCGTTAGCGGTCTACCATCCTACGGCGCGGCTTTTTCCTTTTTCCTACGGCGCGGCTTTTCTTCGAAAGGCTCTGTCGGCCTTTCGAAGAACCCTCCTCCGGCCATTCTGCATCTCTGCCCGGCGCGCACTACCCATCTCGCGCTCAAACTTTCTATACCTCTATATTCTCTCTACGTCACAACCCGCATGCTTGAAGCAGATCTAAGGGTTTCGCCGTAATACTAGTTTCTTGGCTTATTTGGTGATCCGGAGTCCCACGTCGCATGCGACAAATCGTTCATATCCTCGGGGGAGTGAAACTGGACGAGTTATCAGTAACCACTGGCCACTTTTTTCCTCGCGAATAATTACGTTACACTGTGCGCGTCGAGACGCCTTCGTAACTAAAGGACAGACATTGTTAATATTCTCGCTTTTCTTGTCCCAGTGCACTTCCTTGCATGTCCGTGTACGTTGCGGTTAAAGGTAATTTTGCTGCATTTTTCCCACAGCTGTGCCGTTGATCGCATAATTTTAAAAAACGCAGTCTTTCGTCATCGCGTATTTTAATGCTTCTTTATGCGTGCTGCTGCGAATAACATACTACTAAACAACATCGTATCGGTTCCTATTGAATCCCCTAAATTTCTGTCCTAATGTGTAGATGTGTGCTAGTGTGGATGCACATCGTGTGCATCAGTAATATTCATCGCCATCGTGCATAAGAAGTCCACAGAATTCACCCCGCTGAGCTTTCAGGTTAATTTGATAATTCATCTCTTTTCCTCTCCCTGTATCACTCCGGAGAACAATTATAAGCAGAATTCCTAGAACCAACTTGGTTTCTCACGTTGTCTGAGGAAAGAGGAGACTCTTCAGGCAAGCAGGCAGGCTCGGGTCTTACCGTGTTTGGCGATCTCCTGCACCATCTGCTCGGCAAGCTTGCCTTCGTAGAAGTAGTTTGGGCCATGCTTTGCGATCTCCGCCAACGTTTTTGCCAGGTCCTTCTGCACAAGCCGCTCTCCGGCTATCAAGGGTCGCTTCGCCTTCCGGTTCCAAAAGGGTTCCCTGTGGTACGAACAGCGCCAAAGGGGCAGAGCAGATGGTCATTAATCTCTTGTTTCAAAGTTACGAAAGACTAACGAATCTTTTTTCTTGGGTCAAGCTTCTTTGTTTTCTGAGGCTACTAGAAAATAATGAGTTTAAGGGAACCCCTATGATGGAGTCACTGTCAGCAAATACTTCTCTCGGCGAGTCTGCCGCTGGAGTAGAGCAGTGCGTACGAGGTACGTTGGGTGCTACGTACAGGCTCAGCCAATTTTCATTATTACACTGGTGTTCAAAGGCACAAAATGTGTAAGCTTGGACAGTGCTCTGTCGCCGCCAATTGTCATTTGTACACGACATTAGGCGTGTTGAACTGTCGCTGTGATGGGCTACGTTTCGCTGAACCAGACCAAGGCGTTCATTCCCGAGTGGCTCTCAGGGCCTCCAAGCTGGTCAGTATGGAGGCTGCCTTTATGTACGTAAACAGCGAGCCCGTATACTACTGAAGTGTGGTTTAAGTCGTCATGAGATATGGTAAGGTGACTTCAGCCACCCTGCTATGACTGAAGTGGTCAGTCGAGAGTCCTCGAGGTGCGTCGCTGCTATTTGCAGAAAAAAAAAGAAAAACGGTCGAGAATTTGGCAACCTGGGCAATAACCACTGGCTATAACAGAGGGCTACCCTGTGAGAACACTGCGTGAACACGAACCCTGCGAGACCACTGATCGGTGGATCTGGGCGCCGGTTTCTGAGGAGACCGCCGGCGGGTCTCGGTACCTGCTCCCACCCCTGAGTGACACAACCTTCAGCAGTCCTACGAAAAGCGGGTTCTGCCTGCAACAGGCTCCGCTCTTAAAGACACTGAAGTAGAAGAAAACTATACAGTGTATAAAATCTTTGGTAAGGTTCGTTCCGCACCATGTGGGATCGCACGGCCCGTCTGGACAGCTGAACAGGTCACGTGCCTCGTAGCAGAGGCTGTAGGCGATCAGTTTACTGACAGGGAAGCCAGTCGCGTGCCAGGCGTATGGCGTCTTGGAATAGGGCGTGCCAAGGAAGCCTGCCTTTCAGGCGCCTGTGGATCTCCGCATAGCCGCGCACTTCTCCGGGTACAGCAATGGCGAGTCCACCTGTACAAGTAATGAACGAAAAGGTAACGATGACAGCATCTTTTGGAGACGAAGAACGAGAAGAGCGTGAAAAAGAAAATGTTTGAAAAGTGTGTAGATACTCGATGTCAACAATATCTACTAATTGCAGCTCTTTACCGACCGAGGACGGTGACCAGTAAAGCGTTTGTCTAAACGTGACTTTTTGGCATGCACTAGTCACTGTAGTGGGGCTTCGTTACGCACCCTCTATTGAACAGTGATTAATTATTTGAAGGATACGAACATCCTTCTCTTCTAAACGACGTACGCCGTCCCTGTGTGCGCCGTGAACATACATGGTCAACATCATGACATCGACTTCAACCTCAAAAAGACCTCGATCTGATGGTGTGAGGGTGCATTTAGATGGGACCAAAAGGGTCCCATGGGACGCGTTCAATAAGGTAGGTTGGAAGTCTTTGACCACAACCTCTGCTGACAAGCTTGTGGTCAGTAATGATCAATTCTAGGCTGAGTTTAAACCTACCTTTTAGTATATAAAGTGGCGTCTTCGTGTGGTTTTTATAGCGTACTTCGAAATTACCTAAATTGTTCGGACAAAAGCTTCCGGACTTCAGAAAAGTGTGGCAAGGTTTTCAATAATTAAACTCGACATTTTTAATTTGGTATATTTTGAAACTATACAAAAGGGTTGATCGATGCCAGGACATTGGTGATCCTAATCTTTTGCGTTGTGTTTTTTTATTTGGCAAGAAATTTGCTCGGTTGTCTTGAAACCTAAAAGCCTGCGAACGTGCGGCAAGATTCACTGAAGGCGTTGCTATAGATGCTCTTTTGGTTCGACTATGATTCGGACGTTTCTTATAATGCGTTTTGAGGTATCTAGTGCGAATGCAGCTTGGTGGAAGTTGATTTTTGGCTCTAGCATTATATGCAGAGCCATTTACCGACTGGTCATATGCTGGTGTGGAGAGCCCGTATTTGGCTCTATTACAAATACTAGCGACACATCTATTAGTATTGGCAATGAAGAGACAGATATTGGCTTCTTGTGGTACATTTAAAGACGGAAGTTGGGCTAGTTTGTGTTATTTGGGATACATATTACCAGGGCTTGTTTCTTAGTCTTGGTCTTCGGCTTCGTTCCTGACCTGTGTCTTTTTCGTTTGTAATATGCACTCTTGTGGTATTCTGACATTTAGCCAATAACCAAGATTTTGATGTTACTCGCAAAAAAAAAAAAAAGCTTCATATTTTTATGCTCACATATCTCTGAGTTATAAGCAGTACAAACGAGGAATTTCCTGCGCTAGTAGGGAGTTTTCAACCGCACCTCGTGCGAAACTGCAGATTCTGCGAATTAAGGAAGAATTCACAGCGACGAAGCCGCGTGACATATTTACCCATGTTATGCGCTACGAGGATCAACAGCGTCTTCCTCCCACGTGACATAACGTCCAAACAACGTTTGTAACGTTTAACGTAACCTTTACTGTCAAAGGTTTAAATTCATTGTGATGTTTCAGCCAACCCCACAGAGAGCATGGCGTTAAGGCCTTACGAACGCGTTATTTTTGTGGAAGAGCATTTGGGAGGTACATTGTCATATTCGTTACTTTTCAACGCAAGGAACGAATATGAATTGATGGAGAGACAAAAGCAGGTATACTGACTTGTGCCGTCAAATAAGATTCACCATCGAAAAGACGAATTCCCGCACCCATTTTGTCAGCCAGAAATACGCGATACAACTGAGAGAAAATCAAAAAACGCTTCCGACCAAGATTCACTGAGTTCAGCTAGTCGAGAACGCAGCCCTTGCGCGGTCAAAGCCCCGTGCATTGGCCGACGCGTAATTAAGTCGCGTTGTTTTTCACGTGTGTCCGGCTTTTCACTGAGCTTGGTTTGTAGACACCACGTGAATAAATGAGCTACTTTGAGAAAAGTTCGAAAAATTATTCTCGAAATTCCTCCAGACAATTAGAAGAAGTGTCGACTATATCTGAATACTAACATAACTTGTTCTATTTACACCATACACATTGTCTGCGTGCTTCGAAATGTCTGCGGCTACAGCTGCAACGGCTCCTACAGGTGTTCAGGCATATTAAACTGGATATTTTAGCACCGTTGAAAAATTTAAGTCGTAAAGGAGCGGCGACTCACCTTTGAGGCTGAGGGTGGCGTTCCCGACAAACATGTCTCTTCTTGCCGCCGTCGGGGCCACTTCGCGGGAAATGAGTGAGAGGGCCTGCCCTTCTTTCCTGCGACGTAAAAGATGATTTAAGAGTTCCTCTTTATGGTTAGGATTAATGAGGATGCTGTTGATGGCGGCATGCGTTTAATTGTAGTAGAACCGCGGCACATGAATCTGCAACCACAAAAAGGAATTACGAACTCTACATCGCTTGTCGCTGGCCTTTTTTAATAACAATGAAACGTAATAAGAAGAGAGATCGATTTTTCTTAATTGACGGCCGTTAACGTTTAAGTGGAGAGACGGCCTATGAAGCAGAGGGGAAGGGCTTCCGTGTCCAGAACTGGCCGCATACTTGGCTGACAAAAGCAGTGACAGAAAGTTTAGAAGTATCACTCCCCACCGACTCACTCAATCAGCGCGTCATGGGTACAAACGCTGAAGACAGACGAGGTGTTCAACATGGGTAGCCTGTAAGTCTTACAACAGTTGAAACAAAACCACCTGTATAACATTTCCTATCGCGTCAGCTGAAAATGGCCAACAGCCGCTTTCTTTTAGCCCTGTCTTGCCCTCGCTCGCTCACTAGCCTTTCCGCTAGCACTGCCCGCCGGACAGCGCCGCTTCCCAAAAACTATGCTAAGCGATTTACAGGGTTTGTACAGCCCTCGCAATGTGGCACCCCTGCACCTCGAAGTTTTGTGGCCCTAGGACACCTACGTTTTTCGCTGATCCGTGGGGTGGCGCCCGCCGACGAACATGCCCCAGGCGTCCCTATGGCTCCAATTGGAAAGCGGCTGGCGCGTCGGGCTATGTTATACAAATGGCGTTGGTTGAAACTTGGGCTGGTTGGTACACAACTTAGAAGGAAAGCGGCAGCGCTACAGGTAGAATGGAAGGATAAGAGTAAGCGTTTGCGTAATTCTCGTCCCGTCCCGCCTGTTGCGCTGCGGCTTTCTCACGTAGGTATCAGCTTCGCTGGCAAATCCCTTCACGCGGGAGCCCAAATACTTCGCAGATTTTTTTCAGCATTACCCTTTACCGCATGTTGCTAGAGCAAAGTAAATAGCTCACTGGGCAGCTCAGTCTTGCACGTAAAAATTGATCGCTGTCGTGGTCGTCGTCTTATGCCGTATGCATGCATTTATGGCGTTAGCCGCATTACTCTGACACACTAGGTGGAACTAGATGCTCATAGATCTTGCAATGGAGGCTACACACCTCGAGTAGAAGGTTGCCACGAATCCACCGCCGATTCCCATCGCCTTGGGCAGGACGACACCCATACACAGCAGAGTGGCCACGGCTGCGTCGGCTATGTTGCCTCCCTTCGAATAGATGTTGCTGAGACACGTAGAGAAATATTTCAAAATCGTCACGAGGACGAATGCTAAGAATAAATAAGGAAAGGTGGCACAATACTTTAATGAAAAAAATATTCACAAGGGTGGTAACAATTTAGGCTCATAAGCGGTAATAACAGCTTTGAGACCTCAAGCCGGCATTAAACGGGAGAATTTTGGCGATATTCTGCAAAACCTGTCTGCTTAGAAGGCAACGCGTAATGTTAAAAACAGGTTCTTGCCGTTGACTAGTACGCCTTGGAAACAAACGGCGTGTATTCCAAAAAAAGAGGACAGTAGAAACCTGCGTCCCCGAGGGGTAGAGTACCGTAGCGAAGCACGTATTTTCTCAATCGTGCAAGGATCGCACGTTGTCAGTAACCGTTAATCTATCCTTATTCAAATAAAGCGAGTCCACATGGTATGTCTGGCAGTAGTCTATTGCTGCCATCCTGCCTACACCAAGTGCCCTGTGCGAGCGAGTACACAGCGTGCCGGTGCTCACGACAAAATGAAACCGGTCTTTAAAACTGCGATTAACGGAATTATTAACGTCGCAACCTTTACGAGCTCTTCCGTGCATGGATCATGTATAGCAGCAAGCCGTAATGCGATACGCTTTAGAGTGCACTGTCAGCATGAGAGTTACGACTTCCCTGCGCAAGTTGTACTTCATATTTTCAAGGCTTCAAAGCAGCCATCTCATTACATCGTCTTTATTGAGTAGGCAGCTATCTGAAACTATGCTCCTACAGTTGTCGCACTCTTTCCAGCACGCCTCACGTTAGGGAGTTTCTCGACGTATACTGTTTGTTCGATTGTCAAAGTGTGCTTTCAGAAACTACAAACGTTACGCTCGGTGTCGAACTGTGCCCGTGAAAGCTTGAATGGCATCTGGACCCCCGATGTTAGGGGCGCCGAACTAGAAGACGACACATTCGGTGGGTGTTCATTTCACAAGCTATTCGGGACCTTTTTTAAATAAAACGTACCAAAGCTCACTTTTAAGAACAACTGTTAAAAAGCGAAGCTTGTTTTTTCATGAAACCCGAGTCGAAGTCAGACGTACAAATTCCGAACTGCTTCAACCGTGTCGAAATTGCGCAATCGGACAGACGTCGGCTCTATAACACGAGGCACCTAGGTTAGACTGACCACTGGAAGCGATTTTTTATTAAGGCGCTTGAGGTGCATCTGCTTATCATTACCCTTTTTTGAAACCAATTGTGCAAACTTGGTTTTCCTGGAAAGCGTTCCCGCTTTTCGACGTCATCAGTGAGGCATAGAAACCTTCGCCTCGTAACCGGCATGCGTATATAGCTGATAGGTGCTCACGTCAAGTCTGCGCCATCCTTTTGCTATAATTTACGTTTACTTAGTATTGCCAAACCATATTGGAAAAATTGTTCGCACAGGCTAGCCGTCTGATTCTAGCAGCTCAGCAGCAAGGTAGCCTAAAACTTCTCTCGTTCATCCGCACTGCTGTTGCTGCAATCGAACGCTATGATGAGCTTCAGATAAAGTTGGCTTCAGAAAAACTAGGTCAGGACTGACAAAAAACCTGTCGGGGTTTGCGAAGGCACGCTGCGCATCTAAAAGTCCTACAATATGACAGTTTGCGAGGCCGGGTTTTTTTTTTTAGTTTAGAAAAAGAACGGCGCCCTGTAAAATTGCACGGGGAGAAGGAACGCGTTGTCTGAATACACAGATCATTAATCGCGTGCGACAAACTCAAGCAACGGCACACACGGACTGCCCCAATTGCGAAGCGCAATACACTGTTACCTTAAATGCTCGTCTCTAGATATAGCGTACTCCCCAAGCGTCCTATGACGACCCGTGCCTTCTTTGTGACGCTGAGCCTTACAGAAAACGACTTTCATTTTTGTCGTAATTAGTCAAATAGCTTGTATATGAGGCGGGCGCCTGTCGCCAGTGAAGCAGCGGACAGCGCATGCGCGGACACAGCATGAACCATCGCCCTTGATTTTCACCCGTCTGCGACTCTCGATCCCACCCCCTTTCCTGCTCCAGTGCGGGTGCTCCAAAAAGGGATTCGAACTTATTATCGAGCATTCGCGGCTAATGAGAACCTAAATATAGCAATCGATCATGACGCAATAGCCTGGCTGTGCTGGAAATCGTCACGAGAGCCCGGTGATGACGAGAGCGTACGCTGAATGAATGAATGAGGCGTGTTTGCGTCAATAATAACGTCTAAGCGTTTTAGAGCATGGTCCCGCAATGTGTTCGTTTGCCATTTGAATAACAAAACATGCATATACGATCGTCACAGGTCGAGCGTGGGACACATTTACTCGGCGCACGCTTAATAAAAAGCAAATACAAGAACACCCCCTGCCAAATTCTAATCCGCCACCAAGCCATTCTTAGCCGGATACACTACAGGCTGAGCTACAAGGAGTAAGTGTCCACGAGAGAAAACTGTCCTGGGTCTTTATTATAATTGTGTAAACTACGTCACTTAGCTTCAATACACCGGAAATTACTTGCCAGAGCTCCTATAGCACCGCATCCACACTGCGCATCTAAACAAGGAAGGATCCGAAACCCATGCAAACAAGGCTTTTACAGTGGATTAATAATTTTACACGAGGCTCGACCCTTGCACGCTTTGACCAGCTGTGGCGCCTCTGATGATGAAGGTGGCAGAAGCGAGCAACTGGCGTGTGGTGTTCGTCAAAGGGAGAGCTTACGTGGGCTACATCAGGGCACCCTTGTCTTCAGGTGGTGTGTACAAGGCTATTTCCGAGTTCTCCATCAAACTTACTAATGCGCGCGTGTTACTAGTTACACACAGCACGAAGCCATGGTGTACGTAATTTTCAGACGATCTAATTAGGCTGAATAGAACTGGGGACTATATAAAACCTCAAAGTTTAACCGCTTAGAGCTACTGAGGAGCCCCGTGGATCGGCTAAGGACATAAGCTTATCTCCCGCATTGCTGAACATTAATGAACACATTATGCATCTTCCGGTCTTTATCCACCTAAACAAGGCGCCATAAATTTAATAAAACATACTCTAATGATGTGATTTTGCATAATATGTACTACGCTTTGTAATAACGAAATCTAAGGACCCTCTTCTAGTCTTATAGGGAATTGAACAAGCTTTATAGCTGTTATCATTCACGAAAGCACTTTTACACCTAACTGCGGCGCACGTTCTCAAAGCACCCCAAGCATGCAACGCTTACCACCCACCTGGCAACTGGGGCGCATTGCCTGGCCGGCGTTGACACGGCCCAGTGTGAGAAATTTCCCAGCCTAGAAGGTCCGTACTCGATGCCGCAGCTCTCGTCCCCTTCAGCACGAGTTCCGGTAAGGGCAACAAAAGCGGCCGCAAGCAGCAGCACTGCTGGGCGGGCCATGTTTGTCGAAGTTCAGCAGGCAACTGCACCGCCTGTGAACCCCACGTGCGGCAGGTCGTGTCAGAAAAGGCAGCAGGGGAGCCGCAGTCTACGGGCGAAGCACAGCAGGTGCACAGCTGGGCCTGCGAAGTATTGCACGGGAAGTTAATTGCATTTTCTGTAAAAATTGGCGTTACTTATTGTGATTTTATGTGCCATCAAAACACTGCAGGGGTTGTTTCTGGCGTTTAGTAGGCGTCGGCCGAAGAAAAAAAAGGGATGATCAATCAAAATGGCATTGTATGTACGTTGCAGTACGCTGTCCTCCTTTAACTCGCCTGAGGTAGGGCATTGCACGGAGTTTTTTTAGTGTTTTAGAGCAGGTCTTACCCTTCAATCGCAAAATTTGTAACTGGTACAGTGCTGCATTGAGGAGTTATTTAACCTTGCCTAAATACGAAAAGAGGTACATGTGCACTTTTGTTTATCTCACCCGTTTTTTGCAACCCTGTTGTCTCAAACGGCTGCTACTCATTGATCGTTTGTTATTGACTGATTACAGACTAAATACACTAAATGTACTACCCCAAACATCCAGGACAACTGGCTTTTAAGACTTTCGGTAGCTGACATTCCAAATCCCCTACAAGTATTCAATTGGCGAGTTTTCAGGGAACTGTTTTTGTGTTTGCCGCGTTTTGTCACCAAGACGTATTTTCGTTGCTTAAGCCACATTTATTTGACGCAATCCATTTATAATCATAAACATTATCAAGCATGTGCATATATATATTCCTTAACCAGCGAAAAACGAACATGTTGGTTCGCGACGTCCTGAAAACACAAAAAATTTGCAATCGCCCTAGACGAATACACGCCAACACCTCCTAGCTGAATTCGAACCCAGGACTAAGTTAATCCCAGCCGGATACACTACGTACTGCGCTTAGAAAACTGACTGATTTTGTTCTACTACTTCTAAGGAAATTCAAGACGCAGCACCCCCGTACGAACAAAAAAGAAACTAGTTATGTCCGCATATGAAAGAACGCCAACAACGAATTTGCAGCTACAAGGAAACTCAACATGTGAAATAAAAGTTAAGCATTGACCAGCGGGTTGAAGTAGTAGAACCAGTAAAGTGCATTTCATGAATGTTGATGAACACCCTGCACATGCGGACTTTTGTTTCTGAGCGAGGCTCTTCTTGGAGGGCGCAGGCGCAGCATGCAGGTCTATCATTCAATCGTTTTAATGACAATGCAGGCCAATCAGATAAAAAATACCCTATAACTATTCGTGTCATAGTGGGAATATGCAGATACGGAGCGTGGAAAAGCGCGCAAGCCCTTTCACCTGTTGGCCACCACGTCGATTAAAGGAACATTACGGAAAATGCGGTTTGGAATATGGAGAGGAGGGAAAGTCGCCATAGCGACTCCTAAGCTCACACGTGTTAGAAAGTATGAGCAATAACATGGGTGATTGTTGAAAATATTTTTATACGAGATAGTCTGTCTTGGGATAAGTGAAATCGGGAATTTCGGTCGGTCTCCGGATTCTGCTGTACGACCAAAAGTAAAAAAAAATTCCTCTACAATAAGCTTATATAGCGAAACCTTTCCAATCTACAAATCAGATACCACCCATTATGCCTGTCAATACTATTCAGCAAACATAAAATATGACCCATATTTGAGGCATAACAAATACATAGCTATGCTAACAGTGTCATTTAAGTTAAATATAGACTTGGGCGTAATTTCTGCGGCAAAAAATGAAACTAGCAGTGGTTTAGCTTGGCTATGCCAAGATATACGTAGCGTGAGCTAAGGTTCATCTGGTTATTTTAGGTTTCCTGGTTGTCCAGGATTAGCTGATTACCATGCTTTCTGCTGCTAACACGATTGCCAATCCAATCCATTCGAATAGCGGCGGCACCGGCTCCGGCGCGCCAGCTGTGCGCCGTGAGACGACAATGCTCCTCGCGCATGCGCAGCACGGCTCTCCAGGAGCTACGCGAAACTGCTCAACCTCGGCCAGTGCAGCGCACGCTAGAAAAAAAGGTATCTTACAAACAATGTTTTAACCCAGGAATAAAGTGGCTCAGCACTCTTGCCTATACCTCTGGGTGGCACACCACACACAACAATAACCAAACGTCCCAACCGATCGGGCGCGAGCAGTGCCAGACGCTAGAAAATCAAATTTAATTGAGCAAACCTCAACCGCGGTAATCAAGGCAGGGGCGAGGCAGGACGCGACGAGCATGAGGGGGGAGGGTAGGGGGGGACGGAGGAGTGAGGGAAGGCAGATACAGTCCTGAACAAATGAAACGCTAACACAAAAATATGAATCTGAACATACAAATGGCATGATATCTGCCCATGCAAGGCAAACTTTCACGTGGCTTAGTTACAAAAACGAAGTTAGAAATGTGGCTTCCTAATATACCAATAGCGCGCCATAATTAGACCTCAACGAACAGTATTTGTCAATTTTACGTGTTGGGGATCATATTCCCCCGTTCGCATTTCATTTGTTCATGACTGTTAACGGCAATGGCTGCAGAAGACTATCGTCTTGCGACGTCATTTGCAGAGAAACGAGCAGATACGCGGCCATATTTTCCCCCTTCTGCCAAAGATAAGGCCACAATGGAACGAGCAACTGTTCTGAACAACCGGTTGTACATTCGAGACGGCACTCAGGTCATCCGCGTCAGATAATCGAGGCACTTTACTATCGTATGCTTTCGCCTTGATAACAATATTATCAGTTCGGTGGTATTTCTAGCTGCTTTCTTTTTTAGCGACAGAGCCTGAACAAACAATAGCGCGTCTTTTTTTTTGTCTTGCGTGAGGTGAACGTTGATAAAGATACGCTCATCGCTACGCGAATAAATTCCGATGTTAGCATTGCTTACACGTCCCTTTCTTGCTTTACTGTAGAATTTGACCCTCTTGACTCTGGTGCAGAGTAGAACGATTCTGTGCGGCATTTCTTTCATTTCTTCCTCGGCAGGGCAGTGCTGGACGATGTCAGTGTCTGCCGCCAAGACGGAAAGTCTTGCTGTGTGCCCGGTACCTATCACGACCTCAAGCCAATTCTTAACTTTAAAGATTGGCACGCCTTTTATCTGCACGTTGTTTGAGCTTAAGCACTGCTCAAGAGCGCTGAGGCGTTTAGCCAGCGGGTTCTTCCAGCCTTCGATGACTTCTTGTCCATGACCGTCTTTGCGCTTCCCATTTTGAGGCCTTCGGAGATCTCATTTATTAATGGTTGCGCGGATATCATTCATTTCAAGCCAACATGCTTCGACCTTTTACAGAGGCGACGTTTAGGCCGACAGTATCCGCCCGTCGCAACAAAAAAACCTCGAAGTGGCGAGGAGGCTAAGAGCCGGCAAGCTGGTGTTGGGAGTTCGCACCTCAATAAAAGTAAACGTGGTTAGGAATCGAACCCGGGACCTTTACGCCATGACACCGGTGACCTAACCACTGGGTCACCCCAAATGACCTAGGGATACAGGGTTAACAGCGGCGGGGAACAATAACATGTGCAGCCAATTGGAATGAAAAAAACATACGCCTCCTGTGGTCGGAATCGAAACTGGGCCACTCGGGTTATGAAACCGGCGTGTATGCGAATTGAACAGTCATTGCATTCTGGGCGCACAGCATTTCCTTTGGGGTCGTAGTGCAGGCGTTGGCTTTGGACTTGGCCGCGTGTTCTAGCGCGTGCTCGCGCGGTCCACTTTTGAGAGATGTGAAAGCCGGCTGACGAAACGATTCGTGCCTACCAGTCATGGAGAACTTTCAGCGACAAGTTCGGAAATAAATGTGAGGGGAAACAGCCGCGTCTCCGACGAAGGGACAGGAGCCGCCAGCTCTGCTTTTCCTCCAGCCCTGCACCACTAGTGCAAGCTGCTCCAATTTTAGGTGCTAAGTACCGTCCGTCCGCGTCCGTGCGCATAGCATTTACAATCACAAAAAAATCACACAGGCACCAGCAGAATTCGAGCCTGTGTCTGGCAGACCAGACAGAGTTAGTGTCAGTCGTTTTACCCATTGGGCTACGACCGTGAGTTAAAACCCGAAAGTCAACGCTTACTCCCTCGCCTGTAATGGTGCGGAGTACCTTAGGACCTCCCAATGTCCGTCCGCGTCCGTGCGCACACCACCATTAAGCGAAAATCAAGCTAAATTCGATTTCAGCCGTTAGTTGCAGCTTCATTAAGGGAATAATCAAGGTGCAACTCACGGCTGAAATCGAATGATGGTCGGGGCGCAAATCGGATTTCACTCGGGGGGCAACTTGGATGTCATTTCGAGTCCCCGTACTCCGCACCCTCGCCATCATCCACGGAGTGGAGATGCTGCCGTTTTTCTTTTGATAGCTGATTTTCAGACGGAATATCAGCGGGAAATCGCGGACAATTCAAGGACACCAGAATTGGCAAAAGGAAATTTTAGCTCAAAAATGTCCAGTTCAATCCACCAACCTTGGTATGAGTGATCTTGTCAACCTGGCCAGTACCGGTGGCTTGGGTGTGAAGAACAGGACGAGTGCCTGGTATAAAAGCCGCGAACACTGCTGCCACACTTAAGTGCGCTGCGCTGCAACCCTTGGTTTTATAGGGCTCAGGAAAGGGCAGGCGACGATGACCAGATATGACGACGAAGCAGTGAGCCGGTCATGCGCAGGGTATAGCAACCGGCGGTGTAATTCCGCATTCATGGTGGGTTGCGTTAGTCTTGCCGGTATCGGTGACCTGGTTGTGAAAAACAGGCTGACTGTCAGCACAAAGTTTGTGAAACAAAAGCACACAAGGTAACATGACCTGGGTGTGAAAAACGGGCTGACTGGCTTGCACAAAGTTCGTGAAACAAAAGCATATAAGGTTACAGTGTATAAATGACTGATTACGGGTATTCAGAAGACACAGGAATTTCATATGGGTTGCGGTTTGCATGAAACTACCCACCTTTCGAAGTTGCAAGTTGCTGAGCCCAAGAAAGATAAAAAAGCACGCATTGTCTGCTCTAGGTGAGGCGTAACCTCATGACCTGCAGTATGTGAGACTGATGCGCTGACTACGTCTCTTTCAGGGTGCTTTGTATCGGACGATAAAAAACATATCGACTGCCCTGCATGTACGAATTATTCAGCTAATATAAAGAAAACCAAAGAAGGCTTCAGCTGATAAGCGGAGGCCCACACGTTAAGAGCGCGTACTCTGGCCTCTGGCGTACGGCCGGTCACATTTTATTCTGTGTCTTTTATTTTGCAGCCTATCGAAAAGTCGCTCATTTACCGGTTAACTGATGCTCAGGGATCCTTTAGCACTAATTTATCTTATTCTTATGGAGGTCCAACTTCTTTGCGGACGCAAACAGAAACTCGAGGAGTTGACCTATAAATTTTGGCCAAACAATGGCTTGTCATTGTCGCTACCAAAGGGTGTCCGCCACCAACAGACAAAACAATCCATTTGAGTGATACTTTAAACTTGGCCCCTAAATTATGCGCGGCGTAGCCTCGGAATGCAGGTTTTTGAATAAATTCGGCGTTTTTACGTGTTAGCAGCAAGGCCATTTGCGTCGGCTGCAGGCGGGGCAAGCAACGCGACGTGATTTAATGACGTAAACGAAAAAAACAAATGAGAAAGTTGCAAATTCTTTTTTTTTCGTTGATGCTAAAGTTGCAATAATTGGTAACGGTATTGAGATATGTATGTCAGGGTTACAACTTGCGAACATTTCTTGTTTTTCGGTTGTTACGAACACTTATTTGTCGGCTGGCCGATTATACCAGTGCGCTCTAATCATGTTTCTTGTTTATAGCTTAGCATGACTGAGGAGAGCATTTTGTACGCCCTCTTGGTGCATAAAAAATCAGGAATAAAGAGAGGCCCAAACTATTACAATTTTTTGTCATATTTATTTTACAATCCGGATCACACGTTTTAGACCGATAAGGTGAAGAGTGTGCAACATAGATAAAATATGCACACATTAGAATACAGGACATCTGTGTGAAAAGCAATGAATAATCCAGCACCGGGCCAGCAGTCGAACGACATCGGCGAGTATGCACGGGCCCACATACGAGTGGACGCGATCCCAAGAACGTCCACCCAGAATACAACAGGAGCGGGGAGCGGCGCGGGCCAAGGCCCTCGTCGAACAACACGCCAAGGACAAGCACGCGCATTACGTCGACGCGGCGGAGTACCAACGAGAAGGTTTCGTCGCGGTGTCCGTCAAGGCTACCACGGGTACCACGACAGCGGCAGCAAACGTGCGGTGCACGGGCGCCACGGACTCCGAGGAGGTCGCCATCGCTCTGGCGATCTCCGAGGCTCAGTGTCGCGCCATGCTCAGCGATCTCAAGACCCGCCGTGCGCAACTTCGCCAAGGGTCGAGTGTGCACCCAGGCGGCCGCCATCCCCGGAAAAGACCAAGCTTCAAGACAGAGAAGTCCGCATCATGTGGTTCCCGACGCACATGGGCGAGTGCGGAACTTTGTCCAACCACAACGAGACGGCTCACTCGGAGGCGCGCGTGCACTTACCTTCCGCTCCACCGAGACCGACCATCCGTGGTGGTTCGAGAGCAAAGACCGCCTAGCAAGCTACACCGAAATCACAAGGCTTACCGCCTAGCTCGAAAGGTGATGCTACCCCTCCACTAAGGACTGAGCCGGGAGGAGGGCCGTGTTGCTACGGCAGCTCCAAAACGGATCTCATTCCTCGCGGCCGGCAACGCTGCACGTGTTACACCCAGGACTTTATTTGAGTGGTCTCTGCAAAGTGTGTAAAATGGGTCTGGCGGACCAGTGGCACATCTTCTGGGACTCTGTCCGGTTTCCAGACGAAGCGAAGTCAAGGACGTATCCCTCCGAAACTCCAAGAAGCAGTGCGCAGTAACGACCAACGACAAGACGTTTCAATTTTGGGCCGCCCGGCAGGCCCGGTGTGCGCTCGAAAAACACAGACCAGGCGACACAGCAACGGGGTGCGTTGGCGCTGTGCAGAGTAACTGCAAACCCTAGGTCAACGCTAGGTACGCGTCAGGGCGAGTTAAAACCGTCGTTTTCCAGGCATCAATAAAGTTATACCTAACCTAACCTAATCCAGATTATATAGTGATAGTTAATTCTGCATGAAACTCGTCAACCTTGGTGAAAAAAAGTTGGCGAAATATGTTTCATATGGATGCCAAAAAAAACTAAAGCACTTCCACTCAAGGCGAAAGCTGTCCGAAGTGCAGGGCAGTGATTCGCCATAATGGGCAGTGGCGCCGTTATCCGCTCATTGCTACCACCGCTACGCTCTTCCCCTCCCTGTCTCTCTCCTCTGTTGATGAATTGGACAGACGTTTGTCCAACGCGATTCAAATTTCCCGCCTTCAAAGTGCGAGCATGCCCTCTGCCTGGAACAGCACCAGCGGGAGTTCTATTCGTTTTGTGCTTGCTTTCATCTCCCACGAGCCGAAGCCTCACTGCGCAGTTCTGAACGTGTGTCTTCCACGGCCACTTTTTGTAGCGTAAGCTACACTGGCCGAGGTTGAGCAGTTTCGCGTGTGCCGTGAAGGGTCGTTCTGCGCAAGCGCGAGGGACATTGGATTTTATTGGATTGGCTTGGCTTGGTTTGGCTTGGCTTGGCTTGGATTGGATTGGATTGAATTGGATGAAAGTGGATTTTGCTGGATTCTGTTGCGTCATAGCCGCGACAGACGCACTGGCGCCGGCGCGTGCCCAGGTGTGCGCCTCAATTGCGCAGTAGCCAAGGTCTGACGCTGCACCGGAGCCGCTTGATAGCCGTTTCGCGTGGCTCGTGAAGAACCGTGCTGAGCATGCGCGAGGAGCAGTGACTGGACATGACTGGACTGGACTGGGTTGGACTGGATTGCTGAACCTTAGCTCACACTACGCATATCCGGGCGTAGTAGAGCTAAGCCACAACTAATTTTTCTCTTACTATCGAAAAACCAACCCCACGAGCATTCTTAACTAAATGAATGCCGGGGCTGCGGGTTAATTACAGAGATTTTGCCTGAAACGTACCTGGAGTTTTGTCTGCGCTACATAATGGGGAAATTTATGACAAGTGTCAGCGGTTCAGGAGTTTCGAACGGTTATAACTATATAAACCGCTTGTATTTCTAACGTAGTGTATTACGTGGTTACGCCGTGGGGCTCTGTTCGGGTCCGCTACGCCGCTATTTTTCGTGATTGCGGGGGGGTGGCTATACATCGTGACAGCGAACGAGTTACAACGACAAGGCGGCCCCCTAAAGTGCTGTGCACTTAAAATGGAAGCCAATGGTGCTTACATTGACGTTACATTTGCCGTACTATTGTAATAAGTAAAGCTCCAAGGTTAAGCACTCCTCCCGAGTTGTGAACGCCAAAGTCTAAGTGTCCGATTGCGTGTTCCTCCGAGTGCGCTGCGCATGATGTCCTCGCTTCGCTCCCATAGCTGCGTTCCCCTGGTCCCGCTAGCTTAGTTCCACTTCGGTGTACTGGCGTATACATGTCTAGGGAGAGCGGCAACCACGTGCCGTGTCCGTCCGACGCTGAACAACGGCCGCTGCGCCCGTCGCACCCGCTAATTTCAGAAGGATGCACGTTCGCCTTCGCGAACATCACAGTTCTTTGAAAGGGGCACCGTACTCACATCTGGCAATGCACTGCAAACAGTGCACAAAAAAGTGTAAACCAAAACTATAGGACACAACCGTCATGGATAAACATGCAAAGCGATCAACAAGGGAGATCGTAGAAGCTTTTCAAATTAGGAAGGAAGGCGCTAGTTGTGTCAGCCAGCCATCTTTACAGTTACATGATATCGAGTTTCATTTTTGGAAGGGGTTTGATTGTGCTTAATCTTGGTATGTACTCCACGTGCCTTGTGATTATTTGCTGCTGTCTACTATCGATGTTTTACTCAGTAATGATGTATGAATGGTTGAAGTGTATGGTTGCTATCAATGTGTTGGTGGTGAGCAGATTCTTGTTCGTTTCTAGTGTATATATATATATATATATGTGTGTTCGTTTTTCACAATAAATTCCATTTGATAGTAGCGCTTCGTGTTGTGTTTCTTCCTTCGTCGTCGTTTTCAAGTAGCGCTTTTGCAGTCATGAATCTGTACCAACAAGCCCAACTGGCAGTTCTTCTAACTATGAAACAGGCCGCGCTGCCCTTGCAGCCACCCCATTACCCCTCTCCGCGCCTGCCTAGGCGTTGACACGTGCTATGAAACTCACCGGCGTATGCTGAAGAGTGGCCGCTGCATCCCCTGCACACCGTCTCTCTCTCTCTCTCTCTCTCTCTCTTCTCTCTCTCTCTCTCTCTCTCTGTCTCTCTCTCTCTCTCTCTCTCTCTGCGGAAGCCCAAGTGTTGCCTAAGGAACGGCGGTGCGGGCTTGTGTTTTGTAGCGTAAGCTACACTGGCCTAGGTTGAGCAGTTTCGCGTGGACCCTGAAGGTCCGTGCTGCGCAAGCGCGAGGAGAATTGGAGTTGATTGGATTGGATTGGATTTCGATTGGATTGGATTGGATTGGATTGTATCCAATCGGAGTACGGGTGAGTAGAGAATTGGGTCTGCACATTCGCCGATCTGCGCATTCCAGAGTGACGTCATAGCCGCGGCAGACGCTGGACGGCGCGGCCAGCTGTGCGCCTCCTAGCACAGGCGCGTGCCCAGCTGTGCGCCTCCGTTTCGCAGTAGCCAAGTCTGACGCTGCGCCGGAGCCGCGTGATAGCCGTTTCACGTGGCTCCTGGAGAGCCGTGCTGCGCATGCGCAAGGATCACTGACTGGACTGGACTGGACTGGACTGGACTGGACTGGATTGGATTGGAATGGATTGGATTGCTGAACCTTAGCTAACGCTACGTATATTCTGGCATAGCCGAACTAAGCCACTGCTATTTTTTTGTTACTTTTAAAGCACATGCACGCGTTGTGAAACGTGTCGCAACCAATCAGAGGTCAGGGGACGTTCCGACGCTACGGACGCCAATCTTCCCATTTCGGTCAATGGACCATTTACAGCTTTCGCTTTGTAGACACAGGCTACGTCCAAAGTTCATCGGTTGATTGATTGTGGGGGTTTAAGGGGGACTCACCTGTTTTCTTTCATGTGCGACTTGCTAATTCATGACCCACGGGCTTAAAAAGAATTATGCACTATACGAAAAGTTTTACACATACATAGGAATGTGCACAACGGCCTAGTTTCCTTCCTTTATAAATACGTCGCTTCAGTAGTGAAACAAAAATACATTTCGCGAATGGCATATCGCCAGCGCCATCTAATAAAACCTAGATAAACTAATATGCATTTCTTGTTTGTTTTATTTCAGTAAAGATGTGCTGTATATCTAAAAGAAGCAAACAAGGCCATTGTGCACATTTCTATGTATTTGCAAAACTTTTCGTGTTAGTGCATAATTGTTTTTAAGGCCGTGGGTCATGCAGTCTAATGTCGCAAATGAATGTTAACAGGTGAGTCTCCCTTAACACGTCGACGCTACAGAGGCGATAAGGCGCGCCGCGCCGTAACAGGGGGGTGGGGGGCTTCATATTAATTTTGAGCATCTGGGAATGTTTAACGCGCGCCGAAATCCAGGACACACGGACGTTAAATGGTTCATCGGCGAGAAGCAATCTGAGTTTACATGAGCTGAAACGTCGGGGGGTAATGAGGCAATTTCTGGAGGACGAGAATTGCGCGTATGAAGGCGGTGCTGTTATCAGCAGGGCGAGTAGCTAAAATATATATTTATGAGCACGACCGACATAGCGCGATGACCGCCAAAAATGCAGTTACTCCTCACGTCACAAGCCACGAAATAAATAACTTGAAGGTGTAAACACACGAAGCGAGTGCCCCGATAAATCCCAGTAAGACAAACGCAATAAAACTTCGAATGTGTAAACACACCAAGCGGACGGTAAAACATTCCCAGGATAAAGGTCGGACAAAATGAGGGCGTGTGTTGAAACTGGCGGCCTGCGCGGCACAACTTAACAGCTGGGCGGTTGTTGGACGTAAGCGCAGCGCCTACAGCCGCATTTTGGTTCCCCTCACCACTCCAATGTAGTTGTGGTGAGACGAAGCCTTGTTAATCGCTGAAACTCAAGGTGCCCCACTTTCCACATAGTGCATGCGAAGGCAGGAGGTCGCGTGAATGAGGTTTGCGTGGTCAATTTTTTAAACTTTCAGCTTATTAGCGAAACCAAACTTACAGTACGACCTTTAAACAAAGCTGTTCATATTATTCATTATTGTAGGCATGTAAACGGGTGTGTGACGCCTCCGCACCGCCGACTTTCTGAAAATAGTTGCGAACAAGTAATGCGAAGGCATTATGACGGATCAAACGGGGAAAGCAGGAACCAGACGTCCAGTTCTCGTGGTGGTGATGGAACACTCAAACTCGAGCACGCGAGCGGGGCTGATCTTCTTTCATCGATCGTGCCAACGCCTCCTGGCTTCACTCGTGTCACCCGCCCATTCAACATTTATTTTCCACCGTCATATCAAGCTGAACAAAATTGATCTTTTCGCAATAATATTGTTACGTGGCGGCAACACAATTGAAATGATCCGTGGTTGATGGTGAAAGGATCTATTTACAGAAGATGCGATCGACGTATTTACAGTATGTACATGGCGGCCATGAGAGAGAGTGTTAGGCGATCGCCTCGCTTGTTTCGGATGAAAGAGGCAACGACGACAATATGGTTTAACTGGTTTATTGATTAGAGAGGTTTGGAGCCAATGCGCGCCTCGCTACTCCATTTCACCAATAAAGGGCCATAGTCCCTGCTATACAAATCAACTGTTCACGAAAATTTCGAGAGTTCCAATAGTTGTCTATAAAATGTCCTCCTGGGTTCACAGATGAACGGTAAAAAGGTAATACGCCAGCTGATATTTTTAAGCAATTCCTGCTGAGGTAAAAAACACATTTAAGGCACAAACCCGCGCGAACCACGGCCCCTGGACGACCTGCTGCCTGCCCGTAGTCTACCGGCAGTTGCCGGTTTCCTACTGCCCATTGCGGTTTGTAGCCTGGCCCCCGGTCGTGAGTGGGTGTCGAACAGGCAGCGCGAGATCCGGCAGGGGTGCCCACTGTCCGCCCTACTTTTTGCCATCGAGCCTCTTCTTAGACGCGTGGCAAAATCTCCGGACACACGCGGCTTTTCCCTTCCCGGAGAGGCCCAGGTAAAAGTGTCGGCGCACGCAGACGACGTGTCCCAGTTTTTGCGGGATGACAGCAGCTTTACCGCATTCTTACGGCGCTATTCCATTTACAGCCAGATGTCTGGCGCGCAAATAAACTGGGGCAAGAGTCTGGCACACGGTTCGAAGCATTCACGTCCGACCTTCGGGGTGAAGTGGAGTGGATCGCCGCCGTCAAAATCCTTGGTGTAACGTACCGCGACTCGGGTGAGGCGGCGTGTGAGACTTGGACTGGAATTGTGAAGAAGGCCAAAAAGCGCCTATCGGTAGCTGCGCAATTTAAAGGGTCCTTCACGGAGCCAACTTCGTAATTAAAGCATGCGTTTCTTCCGCTCTTTATTATGTTGAGCGCATAGCTCCCCCCCCCCCCCCCCTCACCACCCGCAATGTAGTGCGGAAGCTGGAGAGTAAGTTCTTAATAAGTTCTGAAATAACAAAAGCTCGATGTGGGCGAGTTAGTACCTTATGCTGAACAAATTACTCGGTGCTAAATCAAAGACGAAGAAGAAACACGTAACACACAACACAGTGCCGAACTTCGAACTCGATTTTATTGAAAAAAAAAGCTGCTTATATACTTGAAGACGCTGCTTGTAGATCTGGCGCCGAACCGGGACTACATAGGAAGCAGCTTTTTAAACTACTTCCAGGCACACCGCCACGCGTATTTTACAGTGAACCCTACATCGGCCCTTCGGCAGAGGAACCGCCGCCGTAATGCGCTGACATCACGAAAACCTTTCGGGAACTGTTAGCACAAATTCCAGACTTGCAAATTTCGTACACTACCCCAAGCAAACTTTGCGAACAACTTGCTGTGGCGGAACTCACTGTGGAGCAGCAAGCGTGCTCTAAAAAGGTGCGCTGGTGACAGCTTACTTCCTCGGTACCCACAGCGGACGTTAAAGGGACAGACAACCGATTTTGTCGCGTGTATGTTCTCTAGCTCATACGAAAGCCAGCGTTTTACATATCCCGATAACCACAAGCAATTTCTAACAAATTGGGGGAAATAATTTAATTGGCAGCAAACTTCCTGAATCGGAAGGTGGCGGTTCGTAGTGTCGAAACTTGACACTACAATATGTGTCCCTGTCACGTGACCTGCAAACTAGCAGCTACGTAACTGCTGAAACGTTTTTTACGTATTGAAAACCTTTTAACACAAGTATTCGTACGAGGTAAATTCGTATGTATTTCTAAACATTATTCTGAAATTTTTAAAGACACGCCACCCGCCGTCGCTGGGTGCCTCTCAGCATGCCCCTCAGTGTGGCTAACTGAGCCTCCATGCCGAATCAACGGCAGCGTTCAGTAAACAGACCCAGCGAAGGAGCTTTGACGATTCTGCCTGAGTCAGGGCGTTTGTTCTGCCAAAATATTTGTTTCAGTTTCCAATACGCCAACGGGAGTTAAAAAAAAAAGAAACGTCGCGCCCGGGAGAATCGAACTTCCGCTCCACAACGTGAAGCCAGATTCTACCTATCGTCTATCCAACAGATGGCGCATTCGTGCAAAATAGACCGTTGATTAAAAAAACCATGAAGGAACAGAAAGCCTGCGATTCAAACTTTTTTAGCTGGGGACAAGTTTTTAAATATCGTTTTTTATTTCGCATAAGACACAAGTATGTTGCTGAGCTACTCTATGTCATCGTTGCCAGCATAGTTTTGGGAGGGACACATACGGCTCGTAGATCAAAAAATTCGATTTAAAAGTTCTAGAGCGTTATCAGCAAAACCGTTTCTCGTCAAGGTGCTTTAGGTGATGCCCGTTCATTTGGGATAGAGAATATATACTCGACAAAAATCGGTTGTCTGTCCCTTTAAGATTTCGGGTGGGAGCGTGGTTGGGGCGTTCTGCCCACTAGAGACCGCTTGCAGCGTGGGGTAACACCGTCAGCGCGGGGTTTTTCAATGCGGACAAGAATGAAACTTTGCGACCGCGATCTTTCAGTGTTCAGTAGCAAGGACGTTTTGGACGATGTTGTCTAGGATGTTTTAAGTACGCCTAAGGGATCACACAGAATCGCGCGATGCCCTAGTGAAGTTTCTGTTATGTGTGGGGGCCCTGGTTGTATGGAGGCGTCCTGGTGTTGCGGCACTCCGGTTCGGCCTCACAAGGCTGTTCCGAATGTTGCTGCGCATGCGCACGCGTCTGTTCGAACACCTGAAGCGGAGCTGGCTACGCTGGGGTAAGAGGCGTTCCTATTGCGGGTTTGGGCGTGCCGCTTCATCAAGGTGAACAGAGCACTTTTGATTCGAATTGTAGAATATTAGCCTTGTAACCAGACTAAATACGATACATAGTTATCTACAGTGTTCACTTTACCATGTGTGTATCTGTAACGACATGTGACGGTAGTACTGCTAGCAACGTTCGTGGAGATTCGACCTTGAAGTTACTGTTCGCTTTTGTCCACAACTTAACTTTCCACTCTTATATATTGTACCCTGCGTGGTAGAAAATGTTACAACTGGTATGTAGGCCAGCGGCAGCCATTTCTGGATTGTTGTTTTTGTGTGTGTTTCCCTTTTGTAATGTGTATTTGTTACCTGACGCATAGTTCCATCGAGGCATGTTATGTATCTGCTTCGATGGACAAATAAACCTCTTCACAGACAAACAAAGCCGCTTTTCGACAGACAGGAAGACATACAGACAGGCCAAAATTTCTGCGTTTAGAGACTATCGTCTCTATTAAAAAAAGAAGCAGGTGTACAGTGCGGGTCAGGCTTGTCTAGGGAAAGCGAGCGCACGGCTCCGGAGCGTGCTGGCGACATCTGTTGATATCTGCTGGGTTAGAATATCTTGCCATTGGGCGTAAGTGGATCTCCCAAAGGGTTGCGCCCATGGAGGAAAGAAAAGGTTTCTTACCTCCGTGGTCGAGCCGGTCGTCGTTTAACATGGGAAACTCTAATTTGCAGACGCCACCAGCAAAGAAGTGCGCTAGCCTTCCATAGTGACACGCCAGGCCACAGGTCGGATAGATGTGTCGTTTGACGCGGTGTAATGTCACCGCAGGAACTTATGTAATCGCGTAAAACGATTAGCCCCAATCATCTAAATCTCACTCGTACCAAACGAAAAGAACGACGCAAGAATTCACTGCAGAGCTTTCGGTCGAACTTGCTGTTGTGCGATTACGTATCTTCCTGGAGTGGTAATGCGCGGCGTCAAATTACGCGCTGATCCACAGTGTCATCTCTTACGGCTGGCATAGATTTTCTTAGTCAGCATACTAGAGAAGAAACTGCACCTGGGAATCCATGTCGTCATGGGGGGTTATGGGAAGACCCCTGCTTCTGGCTTGGGCTTGGCATGACAATTGGCTTCTTAAGCGGTTTTTTTCGGATTTGCTTTTTTCGTTATGCATTATCACTGCTGCGAGCTTCCAGGAAGCCGAATTCTTTCCTGTTCTGTGGTAGCCGTGAGTCGTAACAACTTCTTGTTCGGTGAAAGAGCAGGCAGGGCGTGATCGTACCTAAAGTTGGTCATGCCGGAGTCCAAGGAACGCGTGACTGAGCGGGGGATATCCTGCCGCAAATTTTGTAGCTGACGGAAAAAAAAGACAGAAACTAAATGTACTTCGACGAAGTCCAGATACGACAGATACGAGTGCCTGCACCCATCCTATCTTGTCTTCGTCCATGACTGTTTAACGCGATGTTTTCTTTTTATTGCAAAACACTATTGCAAAAACACACGCTTTAATCGTCAGATACAGTTTAACAAAAGTTTAACAGAGTTAACCAAAGTTTAACAAAGTTTAACAAAGTTTTAAGTTTAACAAAACCTGGTGCTGAGCGGGTTCGTTCCTACCTGAAGAAAAAGGAAAACGTGGCGTTAAACAGTCGTGGGCGAAGGCGGGATATGAATTGTCGCAGGCGCCCGTATCTTGTGAACCTGGTCTTCGTCGAAGTACGTTTGGTTTCTTTTTTTAGTCAGCTACAACTTTCGCGGCGGCCTATTACCCGCTCAGCCATACGTTCCTTTCACTCCGGCAGGACTAACGTTAGGTACGATCACACACTGCCTACTCTTTCGCAAAGCACACATTTGCCACGGCTCACGGTTACCCCAGAAAAGGGAGCACTTCGGCTACCTCGTAGCTCGTAGACGTGTTAATGTATAGTGAAGAAAGCAAATCCACAAAACCACTTAAGAATCCAGTTGTCATGCCAAGCCCAAGCCAGACACTGGGGTCTTCCCATAAACCCCCACGACTACATGGATTCCAGGGTGATGTTTCCTCTCTACTATACTTACTAAGAAACTATGTTTGCCGCCGCAAATCCCCCCTTGCCACCTAGCTGCGGGAACCCGCCGGTTGAAACCAGCTTGCCCCATTGGAACACCGGTGTGAGTACCTAATTATGTAGCTTGAAAGCCATTCAGAGCGACATTGTCGCGTCGGTGGCCCTCGTTGACCAGCTCGTCATAGCTCTTCGGGCTGAAGTATAATAATGGATCTTAGTCTGGTCGCATATAACGTCATTCTTATCCCTGCGCCGGCATATTTCACTCCTAATTATGCGTTCATCCCCGCTTGCCAGTTTAGTCGTTCATGAGTTGGGCGTGGAGGGAGGGGGCACGCACTCACTGCAGGGCTTAATGCCGCTACCGATGACCTTCCCATTGTGGTAGTGGGAGATAAAAACGTGGGAGTCTCATGGCTCAGTGCACCCTGTCAGCTGTCCTCCGCAATTGAACGGTTTGGGTCTGGGTCGGTGTGTTGCACAGACAAGGAGGTGCGTACGACTGGGCAGCGGAACGGACACCCACGTGTGTGTGCGCTAGAATAAAGGTAGATGCCTTCGCTATGGGACGGACGCATGTCCTTCGCTTGGAGGAAGAAGAGCGGAAACTGAGGAAGCGTGAACCCGAACAGAAGCGTGAATGGGCGCAAAAACAACGCAAAGTTGCGGCCGCCGTCCTTGCGTCTGAAGTTCCAGCTGGTCCAGTAGCTGCGAATACCTCCCGGAGGAACAGCAACTGGCCCGCTCGAAATGCCGACCTGGGCCAATATCACTTGTTCAGCAGAAAGGGCCCTGAGAGAGAGAGAGAGAGAGAGAGAGAGAGAGAGAGAGGAGAGAGAGAGAGAGAGAGAGAGAGAGAGAGAAACAACTTTCGCTGAGCCCATTTCAGGTGACGCTCGCAGGTGTCAGACGGGGTGGAACCCTATTCACGACATGTTCGGCAGTGTCTTTCACTTGTGAATGTCCGCTCATGACGGGTTGCCGATTTATGCGTGCACGGGTTGGCTGGGGCTGAAGGGGTGGAGGGAGGGGGCACGCGCAGCTAAAGGTTCTATGCCCTGACAGATGACATGTTCGTTGCGTTGGCGCGAGGTTTAAACGTGGCTGTCAAGCAGCCCAATGCGACCGCTCCGGTGTCCTCAGTGGTGGAGTGGATAGTGTTGGCGTGTTACACAAACAGTAGGATGCCTACGACGCGGGAGGGAAATAGACAGTTTTTCAAATTTCATTCAAGTGGTTGGCTGAAAAGTATGCTCAGCCGTATATTACAAACAAACGCCCTTTGTTTCGTGCACTCCGTGGAGGGTATGCAGCTTTGCAGGACATCCGTTTTCACAGAGCAAAAGGGCACGATTTTTTTTTTCTTCACGAATGAAGGAACTCGCTCAGCAACAAGTTCTGTTAAACTGTAGCTGATGGTCGGTGCACCGCTGCACTACGAAGGCGACTTTATCATGGACACGCTCAAAAACATTTCCAAGCTTTTCAAACAATTTATTATTCGAAACAATGCTAAAATAAAAAATAAGAGTCTCTAATAAGTTTCCCCTAAAATTTTAACATTGTTGTTAACCACCAGCTTGGTCTGCAGAATAGTAGGCCCAACCGTTCCGCAAAAATACGCTTTACGTCCTTTTTTCTTAGCTTTAAAACATCTTGTTTTTTTTCCCCGGTTATTTATTGACACACCATTCGCTGCCTTTTTATGGCACTGTGTTCGAATATACGGCCACTGAAACGTTTATGTCCAAGCCAATGACGAAACTAAGGCAAACGCATGGTATAATGAAGGCCCACGACTACTCAGGTGGCCTTGATATGAGCCGCATAGACGCTAGGGCCAGATTCCTCAGTAGTGTAACTGTGAGAAAGTATGGAGGCTGGTACGCAGAAAACAAGCGCCAGTTTACGGTGGTGCCGCCTGCAAATCTGAGAGGCCCGAGCTGAACGATGACCGGCCACAGCCTGTCCGAGATCCAGGCGCGCGCAACGGCAAGACGCCAGCATGCTCCGAAGCCGCGCGCTTGCTTGCCCTAGACTAGCCTGATGGGCACAGTGCGTCCAGTCGTTGCATACACCTGATTAGCCTCCAATGCCTAGCTGGGGAGAAGCAATCCATTGCGCCTTTTCAGACTGGCGCTCCCATCGATGATTGACATCGGATAAGCGTTTAGAATTGAGACGCCTCTATGTACTCGTCTTTTGACGTGCTCTGCCTCCGTTGGGGGGCTATAGCTTAGTGGTAGAGCGCTCGCTTCGCATGTGAGAGGCCACGGGTTCGAACCCCGGCAGCTCCATTTTTTTAATTTATTCAGTTGTTAGGCGAAAGAGCACACATTACCCCACGTTGTCTTTTGTCTTCCATATAACGTATTCTTTGTTTCAGAACCGAGTATTTCGCTCTTTTACCACTCGATTGTTCAATTTGAGCTTTTGAGGAGTTGATGGGTGAGGCGGCACCCGTATCTGCAGTTGTGCTAACCCTGTTATCTCGCGCACAATATTTTGAGATGAAATTACTTTATCCAGCATGCAAAGTCCGGCCTTTACTACGATTTCTCATACAGGGCGCGCCCGATAATGAACTACTTCAACTACGCGTCCCTCATCAAATAACGGTGACGTTTTTCCCGGTGTACATAGGCCAGAATGCAGAACAACACAACCTTATATTTGGCGACCTTTCCGACAGACTGTTTCAAAAACCGTAATTATCCTTGCCACCGTCCCTCCTGTCGCGTCTCCCTCGACTCGAGGTAACATGAAGCTACGGCCGTGCACGAGCATTGTTGTCTGAGGTGAAAAAAATGGCAAATAAACATTTGTACCTAGGTGACGCAGGGGGGCGGAGGGGGGGGGGTTGCTAGTAGCATTGAAAAACAAAGCCAACAATGCAGAATGTTAGGAAAATAGTGATAAATGCGCAAAACTCGGCACACCTTGAAAATTCCTTTTACACTCTGTCTCTATCATATGCACTGTGTATTTTGTTGTATATTTCCTTTTCTCAAGTGCCTTGAACGTTTCGCTGGCCGAGGGCTATAGCTTGCAACACTGTTTTTTTTGTTGCTTTTTTTCTGAATTTCTGTAAGTATTTTTACTTATTTTTTCTGCCATATCGAGGATATTGTGTGTTGTGCCGTGCTGTTCTACGTTTCTTTCATTAATGTTTTGTACATGGTGTGACAGCACCAAGACCTTAGGGTTGTTTCTGGCACCGAAAATAAAGGTTGATTGATTGATTGATTGATTGATTGATTGACTGATTATTATTATTATTATTTTGCACACCAGGAAGCAGTAGTTACGACTTTGCTCGTGGTGACTACATTGGTTTATTTCACTTTCTTAGTAACACTGATTGGTCACCAATACCTAACCTCAACGACGTTGATGAACAGACCGATTATTTTACTGAAGTTGTTCACGATGGCTTGAGGAGCTTTGTTCCCCGAAAATTTGAAAAGAAAGGCAATTTTCCGCGTTGGTTTTCTGCTGAACTTAAACGAGCTTTGGGGAGGAAAAATCGAGCGCACAAGCAAGCTAAGAAAACGGGGCAGGAAAGGTGGCAGAATGAGTTTCGTCAACTCAGATCTCTTTGTAAATGTCTGGTTAGGCGCGATAGGTCGAATTACATTGCCGCGGTTGAGGCTGATGCAACACGCAATGCAAAAGCTTTCTGGGGCCACGTCCGTTCTCAAACATGTAAAAATTCACCTGGGAACATTAACCTCATCGATGAACGAGGAGAGAGCATATCGGACGTTGCCAATGCCTTTGCGCGACAATTCCGTTCCACTTATGGCAACAACAGTGCAGCTTGCCCCCCTCCACAATCTCTAGGTTACTGTAAAAACTCAGAAGTGTTGGTTTCGGAAAGTCTCGTTTTGAAAGCTCTGAAACAATTGAAATCGTCATTTTCATGCGGCCCTGACGGCATTCCTTCTGCCGTACTGAAAGCGTTTGGTGATATCCTAGTTCCAGTATTGACGTGTATATTTCAAACTTCTCTCAAGTCTGGCAAGTTCCCCGCTCGTTGGAAGAATGCAAGGGTTGTTCCTGTATTTAAGACAGGTTCAAAACTGGACCCCACGAACTACCGACCGATATCTATTCTATGTGCTTATTCTAAATTGTTTGAGTGAATACTGCATAAACTACTCACATTCAGTATAAATACCACATTAATACCTGAACAGCATGGTTTTTTCGCGGGCCGATCGACCACTACCAATCTCGTCAACTTCATGCTGCATGCTTCGGAAGCTGTGCAAGGGAGAGGTCAACTTGATGTAGTCTACTTTGATTTAAGCAACGCTTTTGATGTCGTCTGCCACGAGCTCTTAGCCAAAAGACTATCTGAGCTTGATATACAACCCTCCCTGATATCTCTTATATGCAATTATCTATGTGATAGGTCATGTTTCGTGCATGTAAATGGACAGTCTTCTCTTTCCTATGAGGTCACCAGTGGTGTCCCTCAGGGCTCAGTTCTCGGGCCACTTCTCTTCTCAATCTTTATAAATTATGTCGCGACAATATTTAATTATTGTAATTTTCTTTTATATGCCGATGATGTAAAAATATTTAAATCTGTTTCCAACTCTGCCAGCTGTTCCGCTCTCCAGAGAGCAATCTCGTCCTTCTCGCATTGGTGCTCATGCAACAAACTCCTCATTAATACATCTAAAACTAAGGTAATGACATACACAAGAAAGACTGACAACATCTTGTTTCCCTATAACATCAACGGTGAATTACTCCCACGTGTGGTAGAGGTTAATTACCTAGGCGTCACTTTCGACAGTAAAACTGAGCTTCTCTCCACATATCCAGGTAATTACTCGTAGAGCTCTTCGATCGCTTGGCGTTGTCTGTCGTGTGTCCAAGGAGTTCAAGGAGCCGATTTCTCTTCTCAAGCTCTACACAACTATATGTCGTCCTCAGCTTGAATATGCATCTGTTGTCTGGAACAGCACGAGCAAAACAAACCGTAAGCTTGTAGAAAGGGTCCAAAATAAGTTCATATTTATCTTCAACCATCGCTTTGGCGATAGTAGTAATTATAACCCTGGATCGCCCTCTTCATTGACGCTATCATGCTTAACTTCCAGGCGGAACAAGTCTGATATTCTCTTCCTCTTTAAAATTATGCACAGCATAGTGTCTTGTGGTGAGCTGCTACAACATGTTCGTCTTTATGTGCCGCAAAAGTGGACCAGGAAACATGATACCTTTGCAACCCCAATTGTCTGCGTGTCTTGTGCCCTGTGTTCCGACTGCAATGCACGTACAATCGGTACTCGGATTACCTTGATATATTTAATGATTGCCCTACTCTGTTTCTCGAACATGTCTGTGAGTTTGTATTGGCGTAACTGCCAACTTTTCTTATTCTGCATTTGTCTTTTATCCTTGAGTTCATGCACTTAAATGACTTTCATTCCGTAACTTCAACATAAGCTATCCTTTCGTTTTTTTTGTATTTTGTATTTTATTTTGTTTTTGAGAGATGTGTACACTATGTTTCGTGTGTTTCTGTTTCCGTGCGCCAGCACAAAGGCCCCCCGGCTGTTCCTGGGCACGCAAATAATGATTGATTGATTGATTGATTGATTGATTGATTGATTGATTGATTGATTGATTATTATTATTAATATTATTGGGACTACTATTTGATTCTTCTATGACCTTCTCTTCCCACGTTACACAAATTACCCGTCGCTTTCTTCAAGGTCTGGGTGCTGTTTGCAGATATTCCAGAGATTTAAAGGTCCTCTTCCTTTCTTAAAGTTGTATTCGGCTCTCTGCTTACCTCTTCTCGAATACGGCTCTGTTGTTTGGAATGGAACTTGCAAGTCCAAGTGACCGTATCGAAAGAGTTCAAAATAAGTTCCTCTTTATCTTTAAGCACCGCTTCCTTCATGTGCAAGAAGACGCCAACGGCAGTGTGCCTTTTCTGAAAAGTCTTCCTTCTCTTCGGTGTCGACGAATGCGAGCTGATATTATCCTACTTTATAAACTTCTTCATGGGGATATTTGTGTGACGACTTGGTTACACTTATCAATGTCAACTTGCCGAACAAACTTTTCCGAACATTTCGAACTTTTAGAACAGACGCTTCAAGTAGAAGACGCTCGTCCATCTGCAGAATACAATGTGCATATAATGAATATTCTGATCGTCTTGATATATTCCAGAGCTCTTTTCTTTGTTCTCAAACGACTTGAAAACTGTTGTAGCTTAAGTGCCTTTATGTCATTGCAAATTTATGTGCCGTATTTATTTTAGGCAAATCATGTTCTTGTTTGTTTGTTTTTCACATTTCCTGGTTTTGCGCTGCTTGAATTTCTGTAGGTTTGAGTGTCAGTGCTTGTAATGCTGAACTTCTTTCAAAGTTGAAACTTCGAACATTTTGTTATAAAATCTTCGTTTTATGCGTATAACTTATCTCTGTCATGTTCAGTGAGTATTTCCTGTTTTTCACGTGCCTTGAACATATCGCTGTCCAAGCGTTATGGCTTGCAACGCTAGTCTCCTGTTCTTTCTTTTCTTTTTTTGCTGTTTTGCTTTCTGAGATTACTGTAACTATCTTTACTTTATTGTTTTTTCATGCATGCGTTTTTGTGTGTTGTGTTGTTTTGATTTTATTTTTTTTTTTTTTATGTTTTTTATATGGTGTGCCAGTACCAAGACCCTGGGGTTGTTCCTGGGCACCGAAAATAAAGGTTGATTGATTGATTGATTGATTATTATTATTATTATTATTATTATTATTATTATTATTATTATTACGCAGGGTATTGATTCTGATGACAAGTAAGAGCTTTGATTCCTTTTGTCGGAATGTCCGTGGATTCGCACTAAGTCAGCGGACTTTTTCTCAAATGTCGTTTGTTCTTTCTTGCCTGTTATTATGTCTGACCAAAATTTGGTTGTGTCCGGACATAATTTCTAATTCTTTGTTCCCTCCGCACAAACCGTGTAAATAAAAAACGCAAGCATTGGAAGTTTTTCCTATAGATTACCCGTAATATACAGTCTGTTGCGACGGTAATTCGAACACTTTAAAAATTTTGCCTGAGCGAACCGCCGCTCTGTACGCACTCAAACTTCACACGAAGGTGGCATTTTGCGGTCTATTTTGTTTGACACCGGGAACAACGACGGTAGTTACCTGTTTATTCTGAAAATAAGTAAAAAGGATTTTCGCCTATGGGAAAATGGCGGCTATTTGGACGTGCAAGCCCGAAAACCGGGTTTTCTGATCGTCTGCTAGGTCATTTATAGGTGCATTTTCTGATAGTCTGCTGCACCATTTAACTGTGTACGTGTATCCCAAGCGTGCATTTATTTTCAGAATAAGCAGGTAAGTACCATCGTTATTCCCGGTATCAAACACAATACACCGCAAAATGCGACCTTCGTGTCAAGTTTGAGCGCGAACAGAGCGGCTGTTCCCTCAGGAAAAGTTTTTATAGTGCTCTAGTTATCGTCGCAACACCCTTTATGTTTGAGAATTTCACCGGCCGTTACCCTACCTGGGCATCGCATTTATTCCATTCGTGAGATAGAGCGCACGTTATGGGCGCTCGAAATGTCGCGAAAACCCACTTTTAGGGATTGTTGTTAGCTTCAGCCATCGATAACGTCCTTTAGTATTTACTTGAAATTTAAAATTCCTGCAGTAGTTATTTTTACCAAAAAAACTTGGCGAAAACCTTGAAGCCTCCCGCAATAGTATTTTTTAAGCCCACGTATATGCCTCACATCCCCTGCAAGTTCTAAGTATAATCTGTGCCGCATTTCGTTTTCTTAGGTTAGCGGCAGCTAAGCACTGCACGTGCTTCACATAACGCGCCAAAATCGAGCGAGAAGGCACATTATTTCCTCACAGAGCCTCAAAACGTCCAGTCGTCAACACTATTAACAACAAAGAAGCGGGTGCCAGTTTACGCAGAGCGGCAGCTTCCGGTAAAACCGGCGCATTTTCGCCGGCTGTGTCCACGACGCTGTTGCTGTGCGCGCAGAGTGGCACGTACACGCTAGGTGGAAAAACAAGACAAAATACACAAGGGAGCATATGTGTACAATGAGCTCGTTACCACGTCCGGCTTTATCCATGAAATCGGTGGTGGTAGTACACTTGATTAGGCTCCCATACCTGTAGCTGGCAAAACAAGCGATCGATTGCGACTTTCTGGACTCTGGAAGGTCATATTTAGGTTTAATCGGGGCTCCTTAGAACGACTAACACCGTACAAGCGTGTGTAGAATCGAGACGCCTCTATGTAGTCGGCTTTTACATGGCGTGTCGCGGGCGTGGGGGTGTAGCTGTCATCTGTGTAGCTGTAGCTGCGTAGGTTGCAGGCTGTCATCAAGAATCTTGTGGGCCCGCATCAAACATGCGGTATAAGGGGAAGGAGCATCTTTACTAACATTCACATAGCACGCAGTATCTTGAAAACTTGTGACATGGATTTCCGAAAAGTTGCCATGTTGCAGGTAGACTTTGAAAAGGCGTTCGACAAGGTGAGTCATGACGTCCTTTTCAAAATACTGGAACATGCAGGAATGGGCAAAAGAATTCTAGACGGAGTAAAAATGTCTTACCGGCGGTGCACAACTAAATTCATTATTAACGGGAACCTGACCTCTCCTGTCAATGTGCATGCGTCAGTGCGTCAGGGCTGTGCCCTGTCGTCACTCCTGTTTGCGCTTTACCTTGAACCTTTGAGTGTAAAAATCAACCAAAGTCCTCTCGTGCAAGGTTTTTACCTTGAATCCTGTGAGGTTAAAGTAATGGCTTACGCCGATGATGTCGTCTTTTTTTGTAATAACCAGGAGAGTGTTAGTAAGGCAATGATCATTACGCAAGAATATTGCGATATGACGTGTAGCACAGTCAATTTTAAAAAGTGTTGGGCTATGGCACGGTGCGTGGACTGAAACACCGCGTATCTTTAACAGCATGGCATAGTCAACAGAACCGGCATCTTATCTCGGAGTACCCTTGAGCAATTATCGAGATAGTAACGGGTATTGGGCTGAGCGAGCTCAGGCAGTGCGCGCGCAGACGGCAAAGTGGGAGGGCCGTAGCCTTTCTATCTTTGCGCGCGCAACAGTTTGCAATATCTTCCTTCTCTCAAAGCTTTGGTATATCATGCAGGCCATCTCTTGCGCTCGACTAAATGTTCAAAAGTTTCACCGCATTTTTGCGGTCTTTGTCTGGCAATCAACTTTTGAGAGAAGGAGTAGGAGCAACTTGTTTAGGAAAGTTCAACAGGGAGGGCTGTCACTCCCACATCTATTTGTGAGACAACTTGTTTCCCGTTTCTTGTTTTTAAGAGATCAGGAGGATCCGTTTATCCGCACTTTCTTGCAGCATACGGTCGCAAGTGCTTTACCCAACTTCGTAGTGTCGTCAGCGAATGTGACCCGCTACTCGGTTAGTCTCTTTTTAAGAGAAGTTGTGTTCACTTGCCGTTTTTTAATGACGCGTTTTTCTATTCAATTTTTGGCAGCAGTGTACCGCAAAAAACTCTCCTGTGACCTTATCGATTGTCTGTTCCCAGAGCCGATGTATAAATCTTTGCATAAAGTTGGCTCCGGACATGATGTACTACGGAGAGTGAAGAAAATGCCAGTGCCTGGTGCTGTGAAAACGTTCTTTTTTAAACTGCATACTAATACACTCCCCGTTAAAACGTGGATGTTAGAGAAGGGTTTATTTTTGCCGTGGGGTGCCGAATGTTCATTGTGTAAAAAACCAGAAAATTTTGATCACGTATTCATCGACCGTTGGGATGCCGTTTTCTTTTGGGATGTCTTGCAGCGTACCCTAAAAAAAGACCTTCCGATAACAGCACGAGGAATCCGCTTCCTTGATGTGAAACCTCATGTTCTACCTTACGATTTCTTTTTCCTTCTGGGTTTACATAGCATTTGGAGAAGCAGAATGGACGTGAGAAATGCAGATATTAATGCAAAATCGGTGGGAAACCACTTTGTAGAGCACGTGTATAAACTGCGCGAAGTTTTTGTTAAGCTGGAGTATGTTGATGATGTGATTACTGTTATGAACGAACTGTCTGTATTAAAAGTTCACAAAAACGTAACCGCCAGCTAAAAGCGCGGCGGTTTTGATGTATTTTCCTTTTCTTTCTCAGCCCTGAGGGCTGATGTAGTACTTGTTTTGTTGTGCCCAGACGGCAATAAAGAAAAAAAAAAGTGGGGTGTAGCTCAGTGGTAGAGCGCTCGCTTCGCATCTGAGAGGCCCAGGGTTCGAACCCCGGCACCTCCACTATTTTTTTTTTTGCAGTTACTCAGTTGTTATAAAAACGAGCACACATAGCCTCATGTTGTCGCTTGGCTTCCCCGTAACGTATTCTTTGTTTCAGAACGGAGTATTTTGCTCTTTTACCACTCGATCGTTCCCTTTGAAGGGACTGCACGGGCCCGCTCCACAATTTGTTTTAATATGAGTGAGACGGCACCCATACTAGCACTTGGGCTTATCCTCAGTGTTGACTCGCGCACGATATTTGGGAATAAAACTATTGTGTCCAGCCTGCACAGTCTGGTCTTAACTACGAGTTCTCATACAGGGCGCGCCCTGTTAGTAATGGACGACTACGCGAACGACGCGTCGCTCAGCAAATAACAGCGATGTTTTTTGCGGTCTATACATATATGACGGAATGCTTTACAGCGCAACCTGATATTTTGCCACCTACAGTGATCGATCGCTGCAAAAAGCGATAATTTTCGTTCTCACTGTCACTGCTGTCGCGTCTTCGGAAACTCCAGGCAACATACACCCCTCCCCCGAACCCGATCCCTCCCCAAAAAATAAAGATTCCACAACCACGAGCGCCTTGCCCGGAATTCAGTGGTTTATACAGAATTCCGATTTTGGGGCGGCGTCGAAATCCTTTGGGGGTGTTTTTGGGGGGGTATAAATTCCTGGGCGGGTTGCTTGTGGTTGTGGAATGGTTGGGGTGTGGGGTGCCGAAATCCTTCTGGGGGGTGTCAGGGTGGTGTTGGGGGGGGTTTATAAATCTCTGCTGGGATTTAAACACCAGGAGAATTTCAGCACCCCTCCAAAATAGAATTTCTAGATAATCCCCTGACATGAAGCTACGGCCGTACGCCAGCATTAATCAATTACTGTCAACACTGTGGCATTGCTGTACGCTAAATACAGTAATCTCTGGTTAACTCGAACTCCGATATCTCAAAATATCGGTTACGTCGAAACTTTTTTTTCGATGCGCATTTACCTCCACTAGGAGTTATGTACGTATTCGATCCACTTTATCTAGAAACGGTTTTGGGAGCTCTACGGATATATCGAAATGTTGACACAAAGGACACAAGGCAAGGTCCTCTACAGGCAGCTGATATAAAGTCTCCGTTCTAACGCTGCTCCCACTGTATACGCACCGAATGCGGCCGTGAATGGCAAACTTACGATGCACAGGGACGATGTTCTTATGCATTACCCGAATGCTGACCGACGCCTACATCATTGAGAAAGCTGTGGACGATGCAGCTGATTGTGAGGACGAAGAGCTAGGAGCCTGGGGAAGTGCCTATAACGACAGAAACAACAAAGATGATGCGGCTGCTTCGCAACAAGGTAGAATGTAGCCGTGGCTACCAGCAATTGATGCGATGCATTGAGCATGTGGTGGACGTTTTTCTGGGACAGGAGGCGAACGCGAAAATAGCCGAGCATCAGGCAGTTCTTTCTTCCACAAAAATAAAAATTCGTTTTTCCCGCGAACTTTTTTGCCCTTGTTACCAAAGCTCCCGTGTGCAGTTGAGCTTTTGTTACCAGCATTAGCTCTTATTTCAATCACCTGCCGCAAATTTCCGGCGTTTCGCTTAACTCGAAACTCCACTTATATAGAAATTTTCAGCGTATTTTACGACGCCGAGGTAATGAGTGGTTACTGCAAATGTTACGTGCATAAGGCGACGGCCGGTAGGGGGGGCGGGGTGCGGGCATCAGCAGCATTGAAAAACAAATACAACTATAAACAAACAGAAACACCGTTTAGGAAAATAGTGATAAATGCGTAAAACTCGGTACAGCTTCAAGGTTTAGTAACAAAACCTCGCATATTTTTTTTTCAAGAACTGCAGTTATTAAAGCTCGTCTTCAGCGGTTAAGTCGATCGTGCCTTACCCGATAGATGATGCCTTCTTTCTGCTCCGGGGAGCCGAATCCGTACCAGCGCAGTTGCTGCAGGACGTACAACAAAGTGCACAAATCATGCATTAGTGTTCTCTAGGGATGGGCGCCGATTATACAGTTTTACCGATCATTCGGCAGGAATCAACCAATTCACAAATTAATTCAACGCATTTATTCAAACAAATAAAAAGCTTTCAACCCAGTCACCAGCATGACGGATGTTTTCACTGCAGCGTCTCTGTCATCAACACGTCGACACGGTGACGGCGAAATAATTTTAGACATGACCAAAAATATAGTAGAGAAAATGAGGAAAGCAAAACGTTTTCAGTCGGAGCGTTTTTCCAGCCCTCTACAATACCTTTCCAGTTGCGCTAAACCTAACCCGCATGTCGCCGACGTTACCGCGAGGCCAAGCACGAGGCTTAACACGAAGGCACCATTTCCGTAATGTATGAGCCTGGATTCTTCCACAACTGAAAGTGAACTCGCCACCATGGCCGTTCATCGGTTCTATACGGTTTTTTACATTATCACCGGTTATCTATACGTTTAAGATTAATTAGCGTATAACACACCGAAGGCAGCGCGCTATACGCATGCGTGTAGTTATTTTCACGTAGTTGTACACGACGAAAAAAAAAACACAGCCTCCACCTCTCTTTTTTCGCTGAATTTGAATGACTTGTTTTCGCGAATAAAACCTATGAGCGCGCTGTTGTTTCATGAAGTTATTTGAAGGTGGATTACTTGGACGAAGGAATGATATACCACAAGCTCACGCCGAAGCTGGAGGGGAAACGTTGAACCGAGTAACAGAAAATTCACCTAAAAATAATTTAAATTAGTTATTAGAACGATTAGAATGCGGCGTAGGAAAAAAAATGTTCCACTTGTTCAAATATTCAGGCCCGGCCCCGGGAGATAAATCAGCTAGCTGTTCCAAAGGACACGTATCCGATATCAGGGAGAGCTGTTCCAAGCGACACGTAGTTGATATTGCAGAGTAGATAGCCGCACACTTAGTGTGCTGAACTCCCGCAGGAAGGCATCGCGGCCGAGATAATTCACTCTCATGTCCAATTCTGGAACCACGATGTCACTTTTCGGGTAACAGGCACAACGGTAGAACCTCTGCCGCTTCATGCTCCTGCCTACGTGGTAGTGACAAGACCTGTGCCTCCCGGGATCACAGCACGTGTGGTAGCGTTGTCGTCTTTTTCTTTAGCATGAGCCCGGATGAGGGATTCGTGCTTGAAGCGAGCACAAAAAGGACACGAACACAGAAGATGAACGAGTTCGCGGCACTGACTTACAACCGGTGTTTATTGCTCGAAAGGATTGTTACAAAAGTGGATGTCCACAGAAACACGTTCAGGAAAGGACATAGGGGAAAAACTAAAAACATAAAGGCAAGAGGGAAAAAATCGCGTGCATTCAACAGACGCCAATTAAGGTCTTCTGCGCAAGCGTAAAAGCAAGTTCTTAAAGGTGAAAATAGTGCCAGAACGGGACCATACGAGCTGTTCGCCTAATAGAGCTTCAGATTGACAGATTTTGTTCAATTCAAGGAGTCGGATCCTAGTAAGAAACTGTGTTGCTCGCTCCCTATATCGGCTTTGAGATATTGAAAACTCAGGACCAAACCACGAAAACGAACATTTCAAGGTTCAAACTAGTAATATAATATGCTTTAATACTGTTTTTTTTTGCTAATTTCTTTTATGTAAAAACTACTGTCATTATTATTGCAAAAACGTAGTCGACGTTTTGCTGAAATCACAGTCGCTGCTATCACAGCCACATGGCAGTGCTCAGTAGCGCATTTACAGCTCGTTTCCTTTCCTTTTCTTTCCGCGGCGGTTTTTCAGGGATTGTGGGTGGGGGAGAGGAGAAATAAGAATGGACTAGTCTAAAAGCTGCAGCGTCTTACTGCATTGGGTGAAGTGAAATCAAAGCGCATCGGTAACCCTTAAAGTATTAGGGTTGTTCACATGAATGTGAAAATAAAAAAAAAGGTTGAACGGAAGTAAATTAACAACATTAAGTTTTGACATCTACTACCGATATTGGGTGTTACGCGCTGATGATCCCCCGCGGATTATTACGATTCACTTCCGCGTGCGGCGGCGCAAACATAACTTTTAAACGTAAAATCATGTCAACTGATGAAATCACAATATTAAAGCTAAACTGTTAAAAGAATGCCTGGGACATTCCGTACACCGAAGTTTCCGCACCGAGACGTCCTGCACAAAAAATGTCTGTGCACAGAAAAGCCTATGCACCGAAATGTCCGCCACCGAAACGTCCTCCATCCAACTGTCCTACTCCGAAATGTCCAGATCCCATCCTGCCGGCATGTTGGTATGAGACGTTCTTCATGTCTGTCAATTAAAAGCTGACGAATAACCTTCTTATAGAAGGAAAACATATGAGTCGAATGCGACACACTTTTCATAGCTTTGCAAGCCGAACAAAGCGCAAGTGGCTTGTTACGATCAAAGTCACTCAAAAAGAACTGAGAAAAATGAAATTTTGGCTGGGATTTTGGTACTTGTGGGTATTGTAATGTGTATAAGCGTTCTTCAGCCCCCCCCCTTCCCTCCCCCACCACACACGCACAAGATCCATCGTTATGTCTGTAACGTGCGACACGAAATTTAACAATTCCAGGGGCCTTGGAGGCAAACATTGGGGTTTAGTGGTGTTATCGTAAATTTACTGCACCCCCCCCCCCCCCCCCAAAGAAAAAAAAATGTTTGGAGGTGTGCCTTCCCCATGCTTCGAAATTCTTACTGTTCGATTGATGGCCTTCCTAATATGCAATGAATACATGCACTGAAAACAAATAATGGTGATTGTTATCGAGGTTCGTGCTTTTCAAGAAACACAAGTGCTGGTTGCAGGCCAATTAAGTTGTGTTACGTTTCCTACTCCTCAGTTTGCCGCACCATAATTTGTTTCGAGTTGATCACATACTTTGCCTTCGGAGTCGTGCCTTATAATTCTGTCGTGTCTCTGCGTTCTGCTGCAGGTGAGACCATGTAAATGGTACAGTGAAGAGCGCTCTGACTGCAAAAATGAGTAAGAAGGCCTCTGGTGCCAATCTTGTCGCTTGTGATGTACTGTGTTCAGCAGTTAGTAATTTTCCTGCTTTGTTGGCTTGCCTTCAAGGTATCAGGGGAAGGTTCCACCAGCACTTTGTCCACGGCACCACCTTAGACTGCAGCCAACGGCAGCAAGACTACTACACCTGCATGCTCTGGAGGAACACGAAAGCCATTGATGCACTCGTGAGTACCTTACGTGTGGAGAGTTCTTAGATGTCCTTGTTATTTATGCCTGTCAAAGAAGTGCTACATGCAAACTCAGACATGCGAAATTCAAGGACATGTTTTACAGGCTCATTTCATTGCTTATAATAACAGGAACCTGTAAGCTTACATTACATTAAGCATTCTAAGTGACACAAGAACACTCCTTGGTATGTGCTTTCTTCACAAGCTCATTCGTGGCCATGGCGCTGTTGACTCTGCCGATTTGCGAACTTCCAACAATTTTTATGTCACCACAAGATCCAATTCTTCGCTACTATTTTATGCTGCCGTCAATCTAAGTCCTACACAGAAGCAACTTTTAAAGACTTGAGCACTTTTGAAGCACCTGAGCTGAGTACAGCAAAATCTCGATGATACGAACCTCGTGGGACCGGGGACAGCGAAAAATATTCGTATCATCCGAGATTCGCATGAACCAACACAAGCCAAAAAAACTGAGCACTAAAAAAAAGTTTTCGTTTATTTCTTTTCTGACTTTCGCACGAAAAAATTCGTGACGTTTTTCTGTTTTTTTTTTTAACCTCCATGTCGCCGAGCGGTCCTTTCTGGAATTTCGTATCCTCATTCGCTGTGCCCAAGCTCACTACAGGAACATTTTTGCCCGCGATTCGTGCGCGTCGGCGTTGCGCGCGCGATATTTTTAGGCGGCCGCGCCCGCGATTCCTTCACCTGGGGCCGCCTGCGCCTCGATCAGAAAATGACGCGCTACGCGCGTGGCAGTGGGAGGAACCTGACCATTTGCGCCAATGGGAAGGCGCGCGAATGGCGGCGTGGCAGTGGTGAAGCGCTGGAGAAAGCCGGCTGGCTCCGCCGGAGATGTTTAGGCTTAGTACCCCGGCAGACATTTCATGGGCGCTCTCACTAGTGGCGCGGATGATGTTTTTGCACCGTTTGCGCCCACATAATTAGCCCAATTACCACACAAGAAACTTAGTGTGTGCTTTGAACGGCATTTTAAAGACCGGTTAGAAGCGGTCGCTTGAGCGCCCCGCACCACTTCGCGACCGAAGCTGCCCACATGTTGCCGAGGCCGGCTTCGCCCCACGCAGCGTGCGGGTGGTTTCGCGGCGGCGTCAGCGCGCCTGTGGAGTGTGCGGTGCGTTTTCGCGAGCAGGAAACAACAGCCCCTCCGTTCCTGGAGAAAGAACGAAAAAGAGGGGAGAGAGAGCCCGTACGTCGTCGTCGCTTGCTCGCTCGGCAGTCGGGCGCCTCGCCGGCTCGTTCTTATCATCCGGGGGCCGCGCATGTCCGTTCGCAAGAGCCAAAATTTTGTAGCGGAAGCTACACTACGCTACCTCGGGCAGTCTTCGCGGGGTGATCAGTTTTGCCCTTGACCGATATTGGTCAAACTACACACCTTTCTGCAAGCGCCCCGCACAGAAAAGTGGCCCGATAATGGGGATTGATCCATGATTGCCTCTGGCCGTCGCACTCACAACAGGCCCTGCTGTGATGGTACCAAGGGGCACGGGATGTTCCCATGCTTTTTATCCTGCATCTGTCAGGTCTGTGCAGAAAATAGAAATAAGCTGTCACTCACTTCCTCATATACCTATACACGCCTAAGTAACTATGAATTGGTAAAGGAAGGGGAGGGATGAAAGGGAACGAAAGAAGTGGGAGAGATGAAATACCAAAATTTATGGGGAAAGGGTGGACTGACTCAGCATTCAATAGACGTAGCTGGATATCTTTGGGAGAGGTCTCCGTCCCGCAATGCACACAACGATGATGATGATGATAAAAGGAGGAGGGCCCATTACGGCTGAAATTGTTATTTACTTATTCTATTTGCTAGGGTCATTTACTGGCCAAGCTAGCTTGTCTGGCTGCTTCATATAAGTCTGCCCATTTTATTTCTTGTTACGTAGTTGAGTTTAGCAACCACTCATGGCTAGCTTGTCTGGCAACGTCGTATAAGTTTGCCAATTTGATTTCTTGCTATTGATTTGAATTGG